>VXBU01010676.1:202385-229697 GCA_013400315.1 Bombycilla garrulus
AAAAGATGAGTATTATTTCATTGGAGAGATCAAGCTGTACCTAAAATCATGTATCCAAAATTAGAAAAAAGACTTTTAATTCAGGCAGCACAAAGATGCAAACCCCCATTTCATTTCTTCAATGTGATCAATGCAGTCCTTTAACAGAAGCCAATAAACCTCAGACACCAGTAGGAGAAAAGTTTACATTTCTAAATGATTTGCAGTCTACAAGCTGTAGAGTTTTACTTTGCATCTCCACTGAACTTTTAACTTAAACTCCCTGCCCTTCCTATTGGCCCAATCTTTTGCCTCCATTGCTTCTCAGAGCATTCAACATACATAATATTAACTGTGCAAGTCAAACAGAAGATTCTTCCAGCAGATGTCTTCCACAGAAAAAGTACAAGGACTTGGACTGTGCTGGAAGAAACAAAAAGAAACCTCTTTAGAAGGAGACACAGGATCTGCTCATGCTGATATTTAGGGTCAAGCTTAAGGTTAGTTCTCAACTGTACTGAGACATATAAGCCATCCTGCTACAACATGGCCCACTTAATGCCATCAACACTGACATCTTTGACAGCCAAAGTAGGCCCTCTGTCCAATTTAATATGCAGTCTACTTTTTTACGCTAGTCCTTGACAAAGAGAGAAAGGGATTTAGAAGGATTATGTAGAAGAAGCAGAGCATAGAGAGATCACTGCTGGCAGAACTCTAGACTTATGGTAGCCGAAAAAAAGTTAATTTGAAACAATTTCTGAAATTGCAGAAAGCTCATAGAAAAGCAGCAATAAGATCAGTCTAATCAGGATGGACAGGTGGTAGTGAGAGCTTATCTGTGAGATGGATAGCAACAGGAGATGGGCTTCAGAATAATCTTCAGGTTTACCTTGCTTATGAGAGCTGACACAGTACCACTGTCATCCAAGCAACTGGAATTGTATGTTCTAATCTATCCAGCCTTGCCACATATCTGTAATCCATCCTGTTGAAAGATTACTTTTAGAAAGCATTTAGAAAATACTGTCATTTTGTTTTGTTTGTTTTCCCATTACCTCATGGATCACTGAGCAGCTGGTGGAGGTGCAACACGCCTCGTGTATTGCCTTCTCCATGGGAGCCCCAAAGGTGGAGGAGGAACTCCAGTGATAAACAGGCAACAGCCAATCTTGATGACTGGCTGAAATAAGAATGAAAAACTGAAATAAGAATGAAATAGGAAATAAGAATGAAAAACTGATATCTGCTTTTTTCCCATTTGGTTGACCTCCAAAGATAAATTTTATCTCCAATTTTCTCCTGAGATCATGTTCCATGAAAGATGAACTATACAAATGCAGTTATTTCTTATACTGAGAGAACTGAAGAATATGTTTCATCCTCTGTTTTAAAGAATGTGTTATTGATGTTACATTGTCAAAATGAAGTCTTACATCAGTCAAGGTACAAACAAAAGAAAGCTTTTTTTCCCTTTGACTTCCAGATAAATCATTAATTATACCACAGACCAGATCAATTTTGGTTTAGGTGTTTGTAAAAAGCAATGTGTCAACAGTGTAAGATATGTATGTCAGGTTTCAACAAAAAGGACATTTGGCCAACAAGCTGGAAGATCTTCAGAGATGCAGGTCAACATTATTTCTATCTTATTTATGGGAAGCATTTGTTTGAGCAGCTGTTGGCCATAATTTGAAGTTCTTTTCTAATCGGAGCATTTAACTTTATCGGAAAAACTTTATATGCTGCATCTTCTTAGCTGTCTGGCATTCACTGTGTTCATCCAAGGTGCCGTCACCTTGCCGTCTGTACTAGTCACTGCACCATTGAAATGTGCCTTTGCTCTGCTTCAGGAAACAAAGAAAAATTATAAACTATTATTAACTCAGTGGGCAAGCTGCTTTCATATCATTGCTTGGGTTAAAAAAAGCTAAATGGGGTTTTTAGACCCACTTGTAGTTCCACAATCATGTGCTTTGTCCCAGACCTCATCAATTAGTTTGGAGTTATTCACAGCAGTTTCAGGGCTGTTCTAAACAGTATTTCTAACCTACAGATATTCAAGATATTTTTAACATACATTTTTTCAGTAACCACACTTTCCCATCAGCAAAGATCTAATATCAGATTAACAGTGTCATCATATGATTGAGAAATATACATGGGTGTCCATATCCAACTTGTTCATCTGGGGTCTACTGTTATTTAATGCTCCGAGACAGGTGCAAAGCAAAGTTAACATGCTAAGAAACCAGGAGTTGTAACACTCATAGAAAAAACAGTCTTTATAAAAGTACACAGCTACATCTAAGTTCCTTCTATGAAATACAGATAATTTTATTTATCCGGTGTGATTATTATCATCTTGTTACTTACTATATGGCTGCAAAAAAAAAAAAAAATAAAGAGAAAGTTTTTGCAGCTGGATTAATAAACTACATTTCAAACAAAGCTGAAGTTCAGGATACAACAGGCTCTCCAAACCTATGATCTGGTCTAGTGAGCAGTTTAAGAGAGGAAAAGGGAAAGCTAAATTTGAAACAGCATGCATATGGAAGTAGCAGCTTTGCAAACTAAGGGCAATAAGCACTTCAGATGAAAACATCAGATTCATTATTGCTTTTAAAGATGCTGTTTCATCTTTAGACACAGCAGTTCCACATCAGCTGTACCTTAATAGTGAAGGACACATTATAAAAGAGCCTTTTCCCACCTACTTTCAGCTTCAAATGTTAAGCTCATCCTTAGTGACTCTTCTCCTTGACCTGGTTAAGCATGGTTTGACTGATTTCCAGTTTGATCGCCATTCTCTTGCAGTGAGAGCAAGCCTGAAATCCTATTGGCTCAGGGTGAGGCTCAAAAAGCAGCTCCTCCCAGAGTCATGCAGAGATAAGAAGATCTTGTGATTCATTTAAAAATCACACCTAAGAATTTCTGGGTCCTTGTTTAGCTACGTGTTTCGTAGGCCTACTTCTGCGCAGTGTGGATTCCCTCACAGTCACTTGCAGTTTGTTGAAAAAATGTACTTCAGGCATCCATGATTCACAGCAGGAGAAAGCAAACTCCTCTCAAGATCATGTATTTGGCATCCTGTCACTTATATCACACATTTCTGACAGAGATAGCCTATTTTCTGCCTGCTCATAGGGAGACACAAAGTTGAAGTCAATGAATCTTTCGTACAGAAAGCTGCAGTTCATCACTAACATAATGTGGAACAGCCCCTACCCACTGAAAGTGTGATTTTCTCTCAGGTGAAAGGATGTCTATTTCATCATTATATCATGACTTTTATTTTTATTAGAGACAGTAATGATTTTTTAATATAAGAAAAGAATTGATTTTTGACAGTAAAAAAAATTAATATGGAAGAATACTCTCAAGACAATAGCTATTATTAACAATATTTTCCTGTTACTTATTTCTATAGATTTATTGCAGCAGGATTCCTTCCAGACCAAAGTCATGAGGGTTACATATTCTACATATAGATGCATTGTTCCAATCTATTCCATCTCACTAAGACATCTCTAAACACTTCATCCAAGATCTGGTCACTCTCCGTGGAGGAACCTGTTTTCCCACACAATCTATACAAGAGATCAGAGATACATAACTACAGTAAGATAGTTTTTTGACTGTTAATGGACAAGGAACAGATACCTTCATAGACCTATTTTACAATTTGAAAGTATTTTCACATTTTAAAGAGCCTCCACAGTAATTTCAGAAGATTTCATATGGAATAAGACCTCTGCATGGCCACTTGGATAGGCTGATATATGGTTCATAATCCAAAATAATTATCTAATGTCTCTTGCCTGTACAGACTGCAAAGCAAAATAGTAAACCAGCAACTGGATAATTGAGATCAAAATATAGAGATACTTACAGGGAAGACATACAGGGAATGCCAAATCACCTTAAGAATGGAATTTTAGGTGACAGTGCCAAACCAGCTAACTGTTCCCATAGAAGTTAGCAGAAATCTTTACGAGAGCAAGACACCCAAAAATCAAACTATTTAGCAAGATAGCAAGAATTAATTCAGAAGCCAAGCAGGATAGGTTTCTCAAAAGCACTGCTTACTCAGGCTTTTTCTCCAAACCTCAAAGAAATAGAGGTGAGATAGAATATAGCTGCTGAAAACAGGACATTTAACTAGAAAACTCAATATGTATTTAAGTCTCAGACAATCAATTTAGAAAATCTCTATCCCTTATTTTCTTGTGTAAAGCAAATAATACTAGCCTGTTTCAGCTGCCAAATGCACAGCAGGAAAGTGAGACCCTCTTCAAAGTAAAGCTATCACCGGTTGTACATATGGTTGTAAAATTTATGTGCTCTCAAAGCAAACCTAAGCCTTTTACATAAAAGTCAGAGAAAACAAGAAAAGCAGAGTGTAGAAGGCTGCAGAATTAAGGCAAACACAACAATTTTTAAATGGAATTTGAAGCCTGGACCAAAGGTACAGCCTTTGGACCTCATTGAATTTTTATTGGAGCACAGTAGTGACTTTTATTACTGCTCTAATGCACAGGAATGTGTCCTAGAGAGTGCACAGACAGCTATTACCCTCCTGGGTGTTGCAGAATAAGAAAACCAAATGGCTTTGCAGGAGGGCTTTTAGAGTGCAGCCAGTGTGTCACAACAGACAACATGCATGCAGCAACCACCATGACCTGTGTATACTATCCTGATCCTTTCACATAGGTAAAGCTAGAAAATATAGCACTTATTTTTGCTTTCATCTTGCTCTCATCTTCATGTTGATTTTCTTATCTGAAAAGACCCTTGTTACAGAAGTTGTAGCTCAGAATCTGGGGATGTTCATTTCCTCTGAAGTGATAAATGGCCAATTCATAACAGGGCTGGTTTGAGAACCAGCAATCAATACAGGCACTAAAGTATGGTTTAGATGGCCGTTCTGGTTTTTATCCATGTGCACAGACAACGACAACACAAAAAACACCAGCATCAGAGTATTATGTGCTTACCTCATCTCTCTTTCACTGCCCTTCATCAGTGTCACCAACAAATCAATTGGTTGCTTAAGATGTCTGCAAGTGCTCATCTTGTCTTTTGCTTGAAATGTATTGCAACCATTTTTCCATTACATTTCACATAAAAAGGATTTGCTGAAGCTCTGCAACTGGGATAAAGCAAAGAACCGATTTACTGAAATAGCTTAGAAATGGTTTAATATTGCAGTGGTGTCAACAAAAAAGATTTTTAAAAATATCCATTTGACAACAAAAGAAAAATATCCATTCCAAAGCTATGCACAAAGGGAATCTTTTTTAAAAAGTTTTCCCACCTGTCTAATGGGAAAAACAACATTCACCTGAAGGGTGATGGGATTTGGATCTACAAAGACTTCACTACTAACTGTATTTTCAAAAGTGAAGTAACAACCAACACTATAAAATAAAGCTGTCTTTACCTTGGCAAACCCAACAGAAGAGAAAAATGGAAGTAAACAGAAAAATATGAAACAATGTTTAGTTCTCCTGCAGAGTTTCAGTTTTCCTGTATCCACAGCTTTTGACTCCTTAAGCATAATTTCCATTGGACAATTTATAACCCACCAGAGCTATCTGAAATGCCTGGATTCTTGGCTTCAAAGCTGTGATTCTGTGAACAACCTTTCTATTTCTTTATTCCACAGATGTTATCTGAAGTGATCTATGCCCCTCAAGCACTGTTTTCCACAGCAGATCACGAGTATTATGCCTTAGCAATTGCCATCAGGTTTCGTGAGCCAAGGCAGCATTCACAGCCCACACATACAATGCAAGGACTGCAAAACCACCCAGCAGAAATCCATCCTGCAAAAAGGGGAGGAGAGTTTGTACTTATATTTCTCTGGACTTCAAAAGTAGTTTCTCCACTTAGTGGAGAAACTGGAATAGCAAAGGAAGGATGATTAAGGATTCACTATAATTTAGTTACTTTTCACATTTGCTCCTAACGTAATTTCCCTATCTGTTTGACAACAAACTAAAATGAATTAAGGAAGTAATTAAACAAAAATTGAATTTACTTTAGAAAAAAGAGAAAGGGCTTAAACTTCCTAAACTGGTCCTCTGATGTGGATAATTTTCAAGACTGGACCCTACTAGAGACTGAAGGATCACATGAGGTTTTTTCCTTAGAGCAATCAAGTTCCAGTGAAATTTCTGAAGAAAACAAAATGTTAATAATAGCAAAGAGTACAAAATTATTACATATAATGGGCCAAAATCCCTAGCATAATGAAATAAGCAGAGCATGTCTGCAAATTCAGTCGAGGTAAAGGCAAACATTTCCATTGCATATTACTTTAAAAGAAGATAAAGAGCACTGAATCAATAAATCACTGAAAAGATTATTATTTTGTACAAGCTGAAGGTCAGTGTAGGTCATTCCCACTAAAGTAGACAGAGCTTGTTAATTTAATCCAGCAGATTTGGCAGGGAAACCAAACAGGAATTTAATCAGCAACAGAAGGTGGTGAACATCTCTAAAAACTGAATAATCATTGTGCCAGAAAGTTTCCTACTTACAGAAGGAAAAAAAAGGAAAGAACAAAAGTTTCCCCTTTTCATACTGTTCATTAACTTCTTCAAACAAATAATAAATTATTTAAAACACCACAAATGAGAGCAACTGGTCAACAGTTTAGCACATTTATGATGACATTAAACTTCTCATAACTAAAGCTCTTATTTCTTCTGCATTGTAATTCTTTATTTAAAAGTTCATGGGAAGACAAGAAAATCAAATGCTCTCAAATACATTTTCCTATATTTTTTTCAAGAATTGCTCAATATGGGAAGCTGACATTTGAAGCACTTTAGCACAGTATATGTCAGCATTTTGTTTAGGGGTTACATTTTTTTTTCTTTTTCATTATACTTCTACCAAAAGACACTTCTCTAAATCAGTCTTTATTTTTCTACCTATGTCTAATTTAATATTTTTCTTCCCATATATATTATAGACTCACATCATAAAAGGATAAATCCTGCCCTTAATAAGCAAAAATTCAGGTAAGCTGATGTGGTAAAATACCCCATGTCTTCCACTGACCTAGGACATAATCCTTTTGGTTTATAAAAGAAATTCATAAAATAGAAATTTGGATTCTAAATTAAAGTAAATCATTTGCTGAAGTCACTGAGATGACTCTGTATCCAGTAAAGTTAGGTTAATCTGTAGAGACCTCATTTTAACAGTACTTAAATTTCAGATTCACGCAAATAGAAAGAGAAAAAAAATCTCCATTGGAAAGGGTTTTTTTGAAACAATCTTATATAATGGAAAAATCATTCTGGATCAGAATTCCAGGATTATATATCAATACATTAATACTTACAGGAGAGAGTTATTATATCTCAATTTCTCCATAAAATGGCATTTCATAATTTGTACAACGTTAATTATATGCAAATTTCCAGAAAATTCTATCAATATCCTAATTTTTCAGTTTTTAGGAAAGAAAACAGGTTTTTTTATTTTAAAAGCAGAAATATTTCCTATTCCAATGTGAAACTGATAGGCCTTTAGGCCCTTGCCACTCATCTTAAATAAAAACTTCACTATGCCCACCAAATATCTTTTTCTGAATCAAGGAGACATACAACCACAAACTAAAATATGCAGGTTTTTCACCTCAGTTAAAATTAATGTGAGACTAGTGAAATAAATAAGAGATTTGTATCAAACATTTTACGTTTACATTACTAGGATAAGAAAACTTATAAATACTGAATGGATTCTGCTAGCCTGATCTGACACTTCCATTGGTTAAAAGGAAACCAGGCAGAGACAGTTTGTAGGTTAAAAATTCCAAGATTTTATTAATTCAGTGCCTATTTTCCCTCGAATAACAGAAATAGTTATGCTGCTAGTGACAAGAAATAAAACGTGCTGAAATCATCTTTGATGATGCTCAAGGTGTAAATTGCCTCTTTTATCTCTAGCAATTTAAAGTACTGCAAGCATCTTGCAACTACATCAAAAAATAAGATTTCTGCTCAACTCCTTGGCAGGAGGCACATAGCATCAATGAAATACTACTGGCACAGCCAAGGATGTGGAGACAGATTTCAAGGCATTAGTAATTCCAGAAAACAGAAACCTTTTAATCAATTCAGTTAAGGCAAGCACATTCAGGATAGTACTGTCATATAATATAAATTTATCTAAGTGTGCTGCAAGAAACTTGGGGAATTGCAGCATTTCAGAGAAATCAGGAATGTTTCTGAGATATTGCACTCAGAGTACACTGTTTACTTCAATTTTTTCCTGCTGTGTTCCACATAGAGCCTGAAGCAGGTCCACTGCTGCTTGTGTATGCAGAGCACCATAGCAGAGGTAAAAACACATTTCAAAAGTGCTGTCTTGTCCAAGGGCACGTGACACAAATGATTTGTAGGATATATCTACTTTGGCCTTTCAGTTCAGATCAGGACAATGCTTTTGAACTGGATCTCCCAACCAGTTTCAGTTGCTGCTCTCTGTGCCACATCTGAGCGTGGCTCTGGGTCACGTCAGCAGGGCACCTGAGCAGTAGGACCCCAGTAAGACAGCAGCAGAACCTTCACGCTCTGCCCATCCAGATGTGAACTCCTCTGCCCATCCAGATGTGAGCTCCTCTCCACCATCTGCTTCGTCCTGCTGATCCACCACATCACAACACTTGCATACAGGGATACAGCCAGACTAATTTGGTCTGCCTGGGATGGTAATCAGTGATTTCCTTCACAAATTCTGATACTAATTTGTAGTGGTTATTTTGGACTAAGGGCAGTTTCAATGCATTGCATGGATGTACTTAATTTACCATAGAATTTCTCCATAATGTTCCATGTTGTAACCTCTAACACCGTGTTGTAACCTGTATCCACAGTGTTAGAAAACTGCGATTTTCTAAAGAAATGAGACACCAAAACCTATCAAATTTTATTGGAAACTGGGCACCTAACTGCTGAGGAGATAATCTTCAGTTTATCATGTGATGGGTTCACTAAAATGCCTTGTATTACCATCTTTTCTCTAGAAGAAAAATATATGTTATAAAAAACAATTAACCAGCAAACCCACTGCTTGCTAGATATTCCTGGTGATTTGCTTGCCCTACACAGCTTGCCCTTAACAGCTGTAATTGAGCTAGACCTTTATATTACAAAATGTGAAGGCAAATGTAAGCTTGGTTCCAAGAGTATCTCCTATTAGTATGCACACTTTAAGAGGTGTGGCTTTGCTAAACCAATATCTGTGACTAGAGAGGACCCACCAGGCATTTTCAGTTCTATCTCCATGTAAACATGTGTCATTTCAGTGTTGTACTTCACTCTATTTGCAGAGAAAACCTTCCAGGTGAAAAATGGATTTCCCATAAGGAGTTTGATGCAGAGTCTTAAAAGATGGTTTATATAAGATTATTACCTGCATTTTCTTCATGAAGCAAAATATTACAGAAATAAAGCTAATTTTCAAAGTTGTTTTAGAGATAAATGATTCATATCTATCAGCTATGAAAAACCGGAGAGTTACAATAGAAAAAAAGGGGGATGCAGTGAATTTAACTGAAATGCCACACTGTTCTTTTTTAATGATGCTGATATTTTAATCCTAGAACACATTTGCAAGGTTCCAAATGTTGGCTGAGAAATAAAAGCCTGCTAATTATTTTGCTTTTTAAAGAATACTTCTCATTCTTCAATATCTTAAATTGAACTTAAATATCTTTTTTAAATTTATTATTTGCTTATGAATAAAGAATAGATTTTTAAAAATTGTGATCATAAAAACATTTCTGAGATGTGGATCACAGCCAAGAAAATGGTCTCTTAATTTCATTTTGTGGGTTACAGTTATTTTGCAGCATTCTAAACCTTTATGTATTCCCCCCCAGTATGTTTTGCTGCTGAGATCCAAGGTTTAGCTCATGAAAAAGAATTTGAGTCCCATGTCACTTCTGTATCTAACAGCACACAGCATAGCAAAAGGCTAACACGGTCCATGGGGATTCAAAGCTCAGTGAAAAATATCACCTCTGTAGGTTTTTAAATCATACTCTTTAGAAAGCAGGTCCAATAAAAGCAGTGGCCGTGAAAACTCAGCCTCTTGAAAAGAATGCCTTCAGAGATACTTTGAATCCATCAGTTCTGAGCCTTTACTATTTGTTTTCTAGAGAGACAATGATTTACTGATTTTGGTGCATATTATTTAGAGCTGAGTGAGAAGAAAATTATATAGAATTGATCATATTGCTATTGGTTATAATTCTGCCTCTGAAAGCCAGGAAAAAAAACATAACGTAAAAAAAATATTTGATTGACCTTTCTCCCTCTTTGAATAAATTATAATGGACTGCTAATCCTGCTAATCTTCCAAAAATAGAATGTAAGCAATCTCAGAACCGGGATCTTAAATGGGAAAAATACAGATTATCTTTATTATTTTAAAGCATTTGAACGTTTGCCAGGATATCATACAGTGTAGAAAAATATAGAAATGATGCACTATATTTCAGACAAGGGAAGAAGTATATTAAGTTGAATTTTCAGCTATCTTTTTGAAGATTATGTATAGTCTGTGGAATATGCTGCCTAAATACATTAAATAAATTATCATATATAGGTGACATAGTAAATACAGAATTTCAAGAATTTTAACCCTAGGAGAGAAACTTTTAGAACAAGCCCTTCTGCCAGTTTAAATCATCTCAGGGGATAAGTCAAGTAACAGTCAAGTAAACAGGGGATAAGTCAAGTAACACATTTATATAGGTTTTCTTTAACTTTTTCTTCCCAGACTCTTATGTGTTCATGGGGAAGGAAATTTCCTAGAGCTACATGTAAAAAGATGGTGAAAGGTGTCCTGGGCAGCATGTTGCTCCATAGGAATGAGAAGTGCTTTCCATGAGGCGAGTAGCTTGTGGGTTTGGGACAGTGCTCTGTGTCCTCTTGTTGTCTTGCCTAAAAGTCCTTTGGTCTTATTTCTTGAATAGTGTGTGAAAAATCAACAGTAGAGAGCAAGAACTTGGAAAAGGCAGACTTAAGCTTACATGTGAAAATCAATTATGAGAGGAACACTGCTTCAAATGCACCTGAGAGAACAGAGTACAACTGCTGTCTTGTTCATCTTTGGCTACACAACCAAACCTACTAAAACAGGCCAAACTTCAAGGTATTTTTTCAGTTTGTTATAATGAATGGTACCACTTCCCTCTGTTTAGTTGTTTCCAAAGGTTCAGAGGCAATCTCCCTAGTAAGATAAGATAACACCTATGTGTCATGTATGAACTACTGAGTCAGAATAACATCAACTTGTCTTACTGTCATAGAGTTCCATAGTGATTGATAGAATCAAAGCTTTTCTCTGTTTCTATCTAAAGGAAACTATGAAGTACTGATCTCAGTTGGCCTTTCATGGCAGATTGTTCACTCTCTGTAATTTAATCTACAGACTTGATCAAGTGAATAAAAATGAAACCTTAAAAGGTTTTGAAAAAATTATTAACTTCTCACAGAATGTTATGTTAAAGTACAGATAAATGGTCTTTGTGGAAACCCCATTAAGACAATACATGGTTTTGATTTTGCATATATCCTCAGCTTTTCCACAGAACATGGACATTTCCAATACTCTTTCTTGGATTTTTATGGGAGAATGAGCCTTTCTTTAAATAATGTATGTTGTTAATAACAGCATTTAAAATAAATCTATTTAGAGATGTAGCAATTTATTTGAAGCATCCAGAAAAAATGAACGGCTATTCTAATGATACCATCGAAAGAATTTACTAATCATGTGGATTGTGTCCCTCTTTCTCTTGTGGATGTTTAAACAAAACACAGGATTGATTCAGGAACTGGGCAAAATAATTTTCAAGTTGTAAAATTAACATCTTTCTTGATCCTGCTTATTTTATCACTTTGAATGAAACATTGACTGATAACCTACTCAAGGTCAGTTAAATGGAGGCCTCCCCACAATTACCTTCCAATACTACTAGTAATATTAACAAAAGGCATATAAGTTTTCTCAAGATTATCAACATGTGCCTCAAAATGAGTTTCTGCTTTCAGTACACGTAAAAAATAAGTCTGAATTTAGAAAGTATTACCTTCTTCCTAAATATGCCAAGTCCACTGAAGCTGCAGTTTCAATCTTTAATACAGTCTTGCCTGTGTAGAAACAACTGCTAAAGTGGAAGTATTCCGCAATAAAATTTTACACTGCACAGTTTCTCAAATTCTGACCCTCTTTACTAAAAATAAAATGGCTATAAACTGGATAAAAAGGAAGTGTGATGATAATATATGTTGCAAAAAATATTCACTGGTATGTTCAAACCAGCTGGAACATACAGAGTTCCTTGGAAGAGATATGACTTAGAGCTTTTGCACTTAAAACTCCACCTTCTTAGAAATACTTGTGCAATAACAAGGAAAATTAAAAGAATGAACAGTTATGAACACATGAAGAAGAAACCGAGCCACCAAAGAAATGGACATTATGAAAGAAGTATGGAAACAAATTGAAGGAGGTCACAGAAGCTCTGGTTACTGCACTCTGTGAGTGCAGTTATGAAAAAGGACATTCCCATGAAAGGCCTTTACCTCCCATTTATTCTTCTGAGCTGCACCTATGTGAAAAATGAATATTGTCTGAATACAGTCTTTGGAGCTCTGCATCCACCTACTTCTGCCTCTTAGCTATTGGTTCCCAAATCCTGCAGGGTTCTTTACTGCAATGTCCTTTACAATACTATGCCACTGAAAAACTTTTCCTTCTTCACAAAGACTTTCTTTGATTTTTGATTGTTTTCTTATGTTATTGCTTTGATTAATCATTTTTAATTACTAATCAGCAGACAACCAGCCCATTTAACCAATTGCTAATGTACTGATTCCTCCTTTCATTTTCTAGTCAGTTTACTGCCACATACAATATTTAATGGAGCTCAGCACTCATTGACAGATAACTGTTCAATACCATTTGAACTTTACAAGCAGCACTTCAAAGCATTCCTCTGAAACTAGCTACGCCCAAATCTTTCTGCCTGTCTTAGGAGACAGCTATAAAACACATTTTCCATGCAAAGGTTTTCTTGTGGTCGTGCTGTGAACAACTCTTCTCTACGTCTATCATCTGTTATATTAATTGTGTTCCCTATAGAGTTGTTTATTTCAGGCTTCATTTATCTACCTATTTAATTTACACCTGTTGTATATGCAATTAGGCAATTATTAGTATATTCTTGATGCTAGATTCTTCATTGGCTATTATTATATTTTGTTAGTTATGCTGTGGAGAGCTGGAAATGCATTTCTTTCTCTGAAGATTTATTTGCTTCATCCTTCTAATCTAAAATAAAAGTCCCTCCAATAGCAAGAAATTAGGATATAATATGAATATGGCTATGTATTACAGAGGTACTTCAAAATGTGCTGAACAAACCTAGAGCATTTTCTGAATGGGGTGAATATAAATGCACATCCAGTGTCCGTTTTAAAGAAAAAGGTGATCCTATTTTCTGTACCCACCTATCGAGTTCAGGTGTGTGAACCTTGGAAACAGTTTTTCTTTCTGAACAGCTGTTTCAGAAAGAGACCTAACAGAAGAAAATCTCATCTGGAGCTCTTTCTCTAGTGTTTTCTACCAGCTGTTTTCAACAACTCCCACACATGCTGTGCTACAAACCCAAGGGATGTGACAGCCCTCATTTCCTATGGAAGCAAATTAAGGACCTTAAGAGGCTCTTGAATTCCATTCCAGCATCTGACTTTGGAGCCTGGAAGCACTGGATGTCACAACTCACATCTCCCTGCATGTGGCTGTATTTATTGAATACTAATAGTAGCTGGCTTGAAACTGAAAGCTGAAGAGAGGTAGGCAAGCCCTTGAATTGACATTAGAATTATCTCCACTTACCTTTATGCTTTTAGTAACAGAGAAGCACAAGATGGAGCTCAATCCACTTGAATTATGAGGATTTAATTTTAAAAGATAAGATGAAAAACAGCACTTGTTTTGATCTTGCAAGAGCACACTTCAGTCCAAGGACATTTCTTCCATAGTATTTAATGAGCGAACACAACTCGGTGATCTCATGATCATGCCACACAATTCCTGTGCTCCATTTTCACCCTGAATCTTTTCGCACACATAACATCATAAGCAAAGGAAACAGAGATTTCTCTCCCTGTAGAGAAATCACGTTATTTTTCACACAGACCAAAAAGGTTATTTGACATGAGGCAGAATCTTTTGAGGAATGGAGCTCCATGTGTGTGTTGCTCATGTGCTTACACAGCTATTCCCTTGCTCAGTATTCTAAGGGTGCTTCATTTCGAAAAGTCTCACAGACTGACAAACCTTTATTTCTTATGATGCACCTCTGTTTTGGTACACCCATGGTAAGATCACAGTGCACTTTAGATTGTCACTCACTGGGCTTCATAACTTCTGTTTCTACCATAACTGAGCATATTTATGAATCTTCCTTATTGTTTCAATTTAAATTTTCTCAACCAATTCCAATGTAATTATCCTCTACCTTTTAAAAACACTGTAACTTCTTTTCTAGCATTAATTTCATGAATTAAAGTTGAAGGATATAAAATGCTAAAACAATTTATGCTATTATTTGCTGTGATTTTATTGGGCCTATAGGTTCTCAGCAGATTTCTTTCTTCTTACTTACAGCCCATGCTTCCTGCAGACCACTTAGTCCAAGATGCTGGAAAATTTTCCCAAATAATGCAAATTTTCCCTGATGTAAAGAAACTGTTTTAATCTTTTCTCTGACCAACAAGATTCAAATTTACATATATCTCTGTGAACAGATCACATGACACATTCCCTTAATGACCTCTATTTTCTTTAATTGCCCTCAGAAGTAGCCTGCAACCATATTTAAACTCTCATCCTCTTTTTAGACATCCTTTGGCATCCTACTTATAATTAATTATTCTCTAATTTTCTTTCCTTAATACTTTCCCCCTTCTGTCTTCACTGTTTCCATTTGTTTATGTCTTTCTAATACTTTGTGTCATTAGAAGTATATTCATAATGTTTTTGGAACCTGGTTCAAGATTCAATTTCATCTATCCGCTTCTATCTGTCACATAAAAATTGAAAGCCTTGTTAAAGGTATCAGGTTCAATGAAATAAAGGTTCATTATTTCATATAACATAAATTTTATTTATCCACAACTTAGATTAGATGCTTGATTCCTGTTCAACCAGAAAAATTTAAAATTCCCGCTACCAAAGAACTGCAAGGTGTTTGACAGTATTATGAAGTGAATTTCTTATGGCATTAAGGCTGAGATCTTGAATGCTCCTGCTGTTGATTTCTAAGGGCTACATACCTGAGATGGCCATCAGAGAAATTTGTTCAACAGTCTTTTTCTTGCCATGGCAGGCAGATTTCTTTATTTTCCCAGCACAATGGGGGCCTGCAGAGTCAAACACAGGAACTAGCTAAGGACTTGAAAGTCAAATGTAGGAGACAACAGCCTGATGGGATTTCTCCTTGAGCCAGGTGTTATGAGCTCTCGGAGCTCCCATCCCCGTTTGGGTTTTTGTCTTACAAATGCCCTGTGGCTTAAATTGAGCGGGAAAGACACCTCGGGTGGTGTTGGAAACAAAAAAGGTTTATTAACTTCCAAAATAACAAACTCTCTACTGAGAAAAAGCTGCACCAGAGACCAGAGGTCCATGTCCCTGCTATAACATCCCCAAAATGCCACAAGGTTCCTCTATTCAGTGCTTTTTACGGCTCAGGCGGGGCTCTGGCACTCATCCAATCCAGGTAGCTCCAGGGGTGGGGTGATGTCCAGGGAGTCCAATGAAGTGTCCTGGTTTAGAACATTTCCTAATTGGGAAAGAATGCTTGGACTCCTTTACCTTTTATGGGGGACAAAGACAGCTTCACATTTCTTCTTGGTCTGGGCACTCTGCCTGTGGGGGGTTGCAATGCTACAACAGCCCAGATTTAGCGCACAGAGACTAATCACAGCTACCATGGTACAACTGAGTTCAGTCAGTTTTGAAACAGTACATAAGCAAATTATGCCTTCAGTCAGGGGAGTAAATACCTTTGATCTATGAACATGTCAAAGACAGGATGTTATATTGCAGGAGGAAAAGTAAAATGAAAAGCAGATTTTTAACTGTGGGAGGAAAGAAGTACATTGCACCAGAGTTTCCACACTGTTGTCAATTGTTCCACTGCAGTAATTGCCTGTTAGTGTCCCACTCTTATTAAAATAATTTCTCAGAGAGAAGCACGACACACAGGAATGCTGAATGCCATGGGCCTAATTCTGTTATGTTAAGGATCAATAATATTACTGCCCACAGGACTCCACATATCTGAATAAGAGGCCCTATTTACCATGAAAACAGGGTTTTATTCCAGTTCTGTTCCCAGAAATTTACAAAGACAGCAAAACAATATGCAGCAGGTGATTGGGGTATGCACAGCTGAAGTCTGTCCGCAAGAGTCATGTTATCTGTTTTTTTGACTTCAGATGCAGTGTCTGTTATAACACACATGTCCAAAAACAAATAATGGAACAAACTCCGCATATTTCTGGAGAGATCTGAATTTCTGTTTGTCCAGCAGTCCAATGAGACAAAAAATAGAGAGCAATGGTATTCCTGGAAGATTGAAAGTATGTGAAAAGGCGTGTAGGAGTGACTATAACACAGTAATCTGAGATACAGGAACATTTCTTGTTCTTGAAGTGAGCAAAGAAGCTTAAAAGAAAACATATTTAGAAGAGAGAGACCTGAAATGGCCTGGGAACTAAAGATCTCAGCAGACATCAGATGGCATGAGAGAGATGGAAAGTTACTAACTGAAAATTGGGGAGGAAATATTTTCATAACAATATTCAATTGAAAGTCTGTTCAAATAGAATCCAGTAAGCTCTCAGAGTTGTGATCATGGTTTCTCTTGCATTTCTATATTATATTAAGTAAATTTTTGAATAGCAGCACTCCAAAAACTAGTATTGAGCTAGTAAAGAGAGCCTCAGAATCCTTTTTTTTCTGGTCCCACTTAACTCCTTGTAAGAGGAAAAAACCCTCAACCTCTAAAATGTACAACAACGAAACATTAGTTATAAATGTAATGCAAAAAATAAAGTCATTTTGGAGTGAATTCTAAGGCGTGTGACCTTGATTTTTGGAGAATCCAGAGAGCAAGGAGCACAATATCCAAGCTGTATGATCTCCGTGGGCAGCGCTGGGATGAAGAGCGGATAATCCTTTAGATGAGCAGTAATGACAACCATACAGAACTCAAGGTATTTTATAGGTCCAAAATCAGGGAGAGCTAATACATCTTCACTACGTTCCTGTGCTAAAATTAAAAAAAAAAAAAAAGAATAAAGAATTCACAAAACGCTCTCCATTTGAAACACTGGATCCCTGGTGGAGACAACCAGTGGATGGACTCAAAGTGAAAAAAGGAATAGGAATATAGGAATGTAGCCAGAGAATAAGATCTGGAAGGAGGAATCTAGTATTCATTTTGACTTTAATAACAGAAAGAAAAGGGACTCCTGGATGCCCAGCAGAGTGGGACAATGACAATGGCACAATGTGTGCCATTAAAAGGATGTAGTGAAATCCAAGGCAAAGATCAAAGAGATTGTTTAATAAATCAGAATCGGACTGTTCCAAACAGCTGCACATTAGCAAATATAAAACTTCTCAATATAGGCAAGAAAAATTAACAACTCAATAATATTAATGGCCTGGTAACATTAAAAATTAAGACGGTAAGCTAAATAAAATGTTATATAAATGTCCTGCTTGAATTTACTAATGGCAAATCATGCCAGATCCCTTCTTCAATAAGATCAATAATTTTTAAAACTAAAAAGATTTGGACAAAGTTGTCTTCAGGAAGTTTTCCTGTGTTCACCCTATGAGAAATCATCAATTAAAATAAAGGCTGGGACTACAGGAATTGCAGGTAGGCTAAACCTGACTGAAAATGAAATAGTGAGTTTTTCTGAAAAGAACAGTAGTCACTGTAGTGGAGTTTCTCAATAAACAGTCACCATTAATGACCACAACATGGTGAGATCTTTTAACAGTAGAATAATTTAAAAAATTATACAGTTGGATGACTGTAACCTTGTGGAGGAAGAAAGGATGTACCAGGAAACAAACAGAATTTATACAGGAAAAGGTACAAAGACCCACAGTCAGGGCATAACAAGTATTTCTGCCATAAGCTGGGATCTTACTGTTAGGGAGATGCTAATTAGGAAGGAAAAGAGCGCTGCAATCTTGAGCTGTTGGTTAGTTTTAGACACGATTTGCCTACTGCTGCAACACCTGCATGGAAAGGACAGATATAATCCTAGGTTATATCAGATGAAGTCAGCACTCCCGTAGAAATATGGAAAATTACTGCTATATTACCATATGTCACTGAGAACTTATCTAGGTGGACACCTTACTTTTCAAAAATTGTGAACTCCAACTGGAAGGATGCCTGAGATGATTTGGAGGCTGGAGAAACAAGTGCTACAGTGAACACTATGAGGATTTGGCCTGTTCTTAGCAAAATGAAAGTGAGAAGTGAAAAAGATGGGTCTTTACATTAGGATAAACACCACAGAAAAAAAAAGAATTAATTTGGAAAATATGCAATAGGTACACTGGAATAAATGGATAAATCTGGTTATGAACACATTTAATTAGGAAATTAGGACAGGTTTTGTCTATGGAGGAGATGGTTAAATTCAGAAGTCAAAATATATCCTTCAAATCAAATTCTGGTTAAAGATATGAGGGTACAATGACTTTGGATTGCTGCTGCCTACTTCATGTAAACTTGGGGAACATACCACACCTATCTTATCTAAGGGTCACTATGTGCACAAATAGGAACTTTATCTCCACAAGAACAACTGGATAGGTCCTTAACTCAAAAAAAAAAAAAAAGTACATACATTTGGAAGAGAATAAAACTTACATACAAGAGGTAACAGGAAACTCATGTTTTAAAAATTCTGACACTTCAGACACCTTTGATTCTTAGATTCAGTTAGAACTCACCAGCAAATGCTCTGCTTTCTTAGCATTTCCTTCAAAATAATACTACTGTGCTGTGTCAGGAAAATTACTTGCAAACTTTGTGGGATTAAGATCCAATTCTTCTTCAACTAACACAGCACTTTGTGAATCTGCCACCCAAAAAAATACTTTTAACAACCGTTGGGTATTAAACAAACAATATTTTTTTTTTTAAGTGTAATAAACTATCTGTGGCGTACTTCAAAAACTATTGCTTCATGTCCTGCTAAGGTTGTATTTTCATTCAAAATTCTTTATGTATTTCCTTCTCTAGCTGTCAAAGGGTTGTCAACACATTCCCTTAATCATTTATTAGACACTTTTAACTTTCTGTCGCAGCTGGTCGAGGGGTCTGTCTGACCCCCGACAGCCGCCAACCTACCCGGATAGCGAGGTCCCACAAGGGACAGCCTTCCAGGGGTCTCAGGCAGTTCACCAGCCACCAGGTAACCTTAGCAAGTACAGCCTGTAGCTGCAGATGATCAGCTCTTTAGCAGTGGCTTCAGCTCTTAGTGATTTCAGCTCAGCTTGCAAGGTTACCCAGGGAGAGACAAGAGACAGGAGCGCCATGTAGCTATTGCACCTTTATTAGCAGCCTTCTGCAAAGGGGGGCAGGGACGGCTGAACCGTCCTGAACTGGGCAGAAGCTGGGGGTTTTGTAAGGAAGGCAAGGGTGGTACGAAGGGGAAAAGGCCAATGGGTTACAAAGAATCTACATGGGCACCAAAGCATGAGGGGATCACCAGCCCTGGTCACCATCACTAAGCAGTTTTGCTTTATCTTAAGGAACAGCCCTCCAGGGCGGAGGCTTTGCAGACTCATCTCCCTCCAGAGATTTCCTCTGTTTTTATCTTTGTTTTTTTAATCAAACCAAACAAGTTGTGTCAACACAAGAACAAAATATTAAACATGAGAACAGATGAAAATATTCTCTCAGTGACTGGATGCATGTAGTAGAATTGGACATAGTAGTTACTCTGCACCGATTAATATGACACACAATAAAACAAACACGGGGCAAATAAACATACAAAAATGGGGCAAATAAACATACAAAAATGGGGCAAATAAAGGCAGAGAGAAAAACACACAAAGTGAAGAAGAGAGGAAAAGAATACAGAAAAGAAATATATGGATTTAACTCTAGCTGTTTGTCTAAGTCTTCAACTAAGAAATCCTTTAACAGATGCAAGGAGACTAAGATTTCTTAAGAAGTGCTTTTCATTCAGTATTCTTTTTCACATCTCACAATCTTCAAAACTTTAGTAAACTTCCTGTTGTACACTGCATAGAGACACCATTTATTAAGGTCAACTAAGTGTATTAGAATCACACTGCTGTCAGACCTGAACTTTGGAACACATGACTTGAACAAAAATCTACCAGATATTTCTTCCCCTACACCTTCAATATGAGTCAGTTGGTTCAACTACTATTTCTTAAGGTCCTCTAAATGGCCAAGGCATTAAAAGATTATTTCTGTTAAAATAGAATGAGATATATACAATGGTCAATGAACACTCCTTTTATCTCCTACGTTGCTCTTTTTCATTCTAATTGAGCAAAGTGTTTCCCCCCAGTTCTTGTTACTTTTTATAACTTTAGGTATGTCTTTGTCTACTGGTGCACTTGTGTATGAATAATCCATATATATAACTTTATAATACATAAAATTCTTTCTATATAAGTATATTTTTATAATTTCGTAATACTTGGCTGTGTGAACTTTGGTGTGTCAGTGGCAACTAACACCGCATAGCTGGCAGTCTGTATAAATAGTATCACTTTCAGGAAGGAGAGGATTTGAGTATTTCAGTGACATAAATATTTTGGGACTTCATTCTGATGTGATATATCTAAACATATCACCTTATTTAAGAACATGCTAGACTTCTTGGCAGCTCAAAATAGGTGGAATCCAGGCCTCGGTTACTAACAGAGTTATTTTTGGAGGTGTATATATACACATGAGGCAGCCAGTCTCTTCTGAACCTTTTTCTTCAATTTTAGCTTGAAACTTTCTCGGCATGGGATGAAGCCTAAAGCGATGTTGATACACTAAGCTGGCCTTTATCTGCCTTTATCTGGGTCAAATAAATACTGCAGATTAACTAAAATTCGAAGTCCAGAACCATAAATAATGGAACTAGAGCACAATGGCATTTCATTTGTGATAGAAAGTAAACATTGTATGGCCTGTTTTAATACAAATATGATACCAGTACAGCTTTAGACACCAAATAGTGTCAGGGTAAGGGTAAGAAGGTGGTTCTCATTTTCTGAAATTACTATAGTGGTAGGAATCTCCCTAAGGCTTACTTAATCTTGGCAGAAATAATAATTTCCATCTTTCTTTTCTCAGAGAGTCTGAGAGGAAATACTGTCATTTAACCAATTCTCAGTGCTTCATGCAATAATGGCATTGATTTTGTGTACTGGTTTTTCTGGGGTGAAGTTAATTTTCATGTAGCTACCATGGAGTTGCATTTTGGATTTGTGCTGAAAACAGGGTTTCTATTGCAGAGATACTTCAATTATTGCTAAGCAATGCACAGATCCCTCCTTCCTTCTCTTCTCCCAGATTTATGTGTTAGGATGACACCATATGGTCTGGGATGTCCACTGGGTCATTGGGGCCAGTTGTCCTGTTGTGTGCCCTCCTGATTCCTTGTGCCCCCCAAGCCTACCCAAAGGTGGGGTGGGGTGAGGAGCAGAAAAGACCTTGACACTGTGAAAGCACTGCTCATTAACACCAAAAAAAATCTCTGTATTGCCAACACTGTTCCTACCACAAATCCAAAACAGAATCCCACACCAGCTACTGTAGAAAAAAATAGTTCTACCCCAGCTCAAACCAGTGCATTCAGCTGTTTTCACTTTCTAGCATTAATATCCTAGATATTTCAACGTCATTTGCTAAACCTGAAAAGTGTATTTAATCTATCCTATAGCAAAGAATTTTCTGCAACATTTGCACACATATTGAGTACAGAGTTCTCAATGCTTTCTCATAATTTGAAAGCAAGTCTTCATGGGTTTTAGAACCAGACATAATCTGCAAAAAATTTTTTCATTTTTTGCATGCATGATATAACTATAACTTAGAGAAAACAACAGAAAATGGAAGAGTAGCAAAGACTTTCCCTCTTTAATCAAAAGGATTCTGAAATCTAATTATCTATTACTTGCCCTAATGAGGGGTTAATATGCAACAATTTAATCTGATTCTTGAAAGGGGAACTGAATCCTTTACCTTCAAGGAAAAAAATCTCAACCAAACCTATCTTTTTTTAGTGCCCAGCAGCAATCCTACAAAGCATTCCTTCAAATTCCTACAAAGCACAATTACAAGTGTATTTATGAGTTGTCCATCTCTTGCCAAAATAGAATAAATTTAACCTGACTTATGTGTCTAATTAGAGTAATAAGAGGTTTGGGGTTTTTTTCAGTTTACGAGCCAAGGCCTCTGGCAAGAACCTTTGTGTCATAATATATCAAATAAATTGAGCAGTAATTTTTGCCATTCACAGGTACCTTCCAAACTTCTGTAATGAAGGTTCTTCAACTTTGTTAATTGTTACAACTCTGTTGTAAATTCTGGTTTTGCATACCAAAATGTCTTTGAGGAGAAGTGGGAGGTACAATGGCTCATTCTACCCAGCAGGTTGACTATACTAGCATCCACTCACCATTGGGGTTTTCACGGCTATCACCTTCCCTTAATTAAATTTAAACACTTCTCTTTTTAAAAAATGCCAGATTGGCAAGACAGGATTCACAAATTCTGTGCCTATCTACAGAGTAATGCCAAATTTTTGGAATCCATAAGGATGTCCACAAATTATATGAAGACTTCACAAAGTTTGTGTTCTGTGGCTGCAAAGAGACCACATTAAAGGCTTGGGGAGAGGGAGGGGTTGAGTTATAAAATAAAAGTTGAAAGCTACTGTCAAACTGAACTCTCTGACTTAGGCACTGTTTCGGGCCAAACCCTGCAAAAAATCTTATTTGAGCATAAGAGTCAGGGTAGCTACTGTGGTTTGACCCTGCTCCTATCCAATTGATCCTAAGGTCAAGTTGACCAGATGAAAAAGTCTTGCAGGAACCTGCTTCATTCTGCAGACTTCATGGCACAATATTTCCACAGTCTGCTGCCTTTAGGATGGGTGTTCACTGGACCAATTTCTGCATTTAATAGGCTGCAGATCAGCTCCTGGCTTACCAGAAAAGCACACATGTTCCTTAAAAACATTATTTTGTGTACAGATTGTCCCAAAGAAGCTGTTTCATATAAATTCTTTTTACATTCAAAGAGATTATAAATCCCCAATTTCTCAGTTCACTCAAAATTTTCTATAATACTATGTGAGCATGAAAGCTTAAAACACAATAAATACTAGTTTCTGAAGATAAAGTTCACACAATTAATTAGAAACTTTTAAACCAGATCACAAATAATAAAACACTTAATAACACACATCTAAATTTTAATAGGAAAATGGTTTCTTCTTAGGAGCTCAAGAAATAATAGTCACCCAAAAAACGCTAAGGGTGCAGAATTCATCAAATTACTCCATCTGCTGGCTGATTTCCTCCAATCCTGATTTCTCTTAGCTGTGTATTCTTGTCCCTTTTTAATGCAAATGAAACATTCAAAGCTTGATCAGTGTCCTTTCAAAGCAAATGAAATATTCAGGTTGCCTTTGATATTCAAAGCACTTCCTGGAATCATGACTCCCTCTTTTCTCTCTCCATTTCCAGTTTAAGAAGACCTTTATGTTGCAATTTTAATATATTCTCTCTTCTACAGAAGGCACAAGACAAATGTTTTAACACTTTAGTGACTTTACTAACCTTTCTGTGTTGCACATCATAAAAAGTATAAATTATCCAACAATTTGACTAATCTTATGATTTTTTTTTGTGTGGTTCTGTTGTTCCATGGAACATTCATGACGCATTAGAAATACAGATGTCCTACTCTTTAACAGAGTACTCGAAAGCTATTCCTGTTTCCCATACTTCCCACCTTGTAACCTTCCTATTGAATAGTCTTCCCTAGACCCAATACTGAACTATTTATGGCAATTCTACTTCTCCCTAAGTCAGTGTCTTCATGTATCTTGTATTCAGTCATGCTCATCCAGTATTCATTCAGGACAGCCCCATGCATGCCCTTTTCAGGACTTGTCCATAGATACACAATTTTTTATACAGCTTTTTCTCCCTCATGCTTTTCATATAATTTTCTGACTATAACCACTGCCAGCCATCCGCAAACACATTGTGAATTTTTTTGCACTGGGACCGTCCGTTATAGCACATCAGTATGTCTGTACTTAAACTGATTGCACTTCTGGTTTATTCAAGGTGTTGAGCTGGTGCATGAATAAATAAAAGTGTACGTAAAAGAAGTGATCTAAAGAATCAGTTTTGAAAACTAGAAAGTACAATTTTCTATATGAAATGATCACAATCTACATACATCCTAATTTATGTGAAGGTTTTGAGGGAGATGTAGCTCTAAGATTAAGGTTTTTGTGGTCCCTAATATACTTTCTTGGAATTTCAGTTCTTGCAGGTCAGGGCATATTCTGAAATAGCAAAATGCAATGAGCAAAAATGTTTGCAGTCTTGAATCAGGATTAGGCACAGTAACAACCAGAATTGCCATTCTGGAAGTTCAAATTTATCAAGGCAACAACTGCTAAGTGCAGACACATAAGCAAGCTGCTGGAAGTTATCTGCTTCACTAATAAAATAACAGCGCATTAAATTAAATGCACTTGGGCTTGAAACTGTCAGAGTGAATGCCTAGGTTTCTTTGACATTAAATGAATTACACAAACTGGTTTAGTGTTTACTCATAATAACCCCCAGGCACCCTGTCGTGCTTGGTCCCAGGTTCAACTGACCATGAGATCAGGCCTCTTCTTCCTGTGCTGTTTCTCCATGCAAGTGTGGAAAATGCTCCCCTTACAGGCCATGGTCCTCGTGCCTGTACTAGAGGTGACCTAGACAAGAGTCACCACATTTTCTATGGGTACCATCAGAGGGCCTAGGTTCAAAAGAACAACAAAGAAAAATGATTCAGCACACAGATAAGGGCTTCACAAACATTTTTATCAGTTTACATCCTGACAAGGTTGAAACAGCAATCGCAAAAGGAAGACTGGGTCAATGTTTCCCTACAGAGAGACTTGTGTAACCCAAGCTGTCGATCGTTTTACCTCAGGGAGGAAAGAAATGCAGAGCACAAATAAGAAACTGAGTCACTCTCCCTCCCTACCAAGCCCTCCTGAGCAAATTAAAGCTGTCCTCCCATTCCAGAAGCCACAGAGAACAGTGAGACAGAAACATATATATTGCCTTGAAATTAATCCCCTAGCACACAGCTGCAGCAGCCCAACAAAATGTAATTTATGTCTGTTACCACAAACTTGAGTTAGCACAGCTCAATGACTCAAGTAGATACAAGTTCCAGACAGGAACTTTTGGGTGAGAGAGCACTTTTGTTCAAAGCCACTCTTGCCCCTTTGTGCACCAAAGAAGGGATGAAATAAACTCATTATTGGAAAATAAATATGAGGAAATTAAAGCAAAAAAGACACAAGGCAGATCCAGTGATGGAATTTGTATGAGAATTTGGTATATTGCCATCCACATCTCAATAAGAGTAGCACATATTCGATGGTGGTGTTTCTTTTATTTACTCTAAAAAGACTACTACATTTCAGGCACATAACAACTTGCTGAATTCTGACTGTAAGACTTGACATTCGGTGTAGTTGTCCAAGCCAAATTGTGCAGAAATAATCTGTCTGTAAGAAAAAGAATCTACCAAAGAGAGCCTATTGAGTTCACATGACAATACCTTTAGCATCTCCTTGCAACTACTTTTATGTGATGTAGTGTATGAAATGACATTTAAAACAGGTTTAGATACAAAAGATATGTCAAATATAAAGATAAGACCATGTAAAGTATGTCAAATGTAAAGATAATACCATGTTGAAATCAGTATTATAATAATATCTAACAAAAAGTCCTTGGCAGACTACTTAGAGGAGAAGATACTGAACTGGACTGAATTGAACTAAAGGGTCTTTCCAATGTTTTTATTTTCATTTCGTGTCAGGAAATTTGCATACTTAATTAAAACACCATCAATGAGACAAATTAAACTAATGCTTCTCTTTTTTTTTGCCAAGGAGATGAGTTTTCTCTGTTAAGCTTAGGTGGAACAGAAAGCTTTCTTTAACACATACCGCTTGCCATACTTGGGAAGTGTAAAGGGCACATAATCTAAATGCTTCATACTTGCATGTACACAGATACACCTGTATTTATGTAGTAGTCAAGTTTTTAATACATAACTATTTCTGACTCAAAACAACCAATGCTTTGACTGAAAGGATGCCTTTCAAACATTTCACATCATCATTATATTTTATTTTCTCATAAGATTGAATAGATTACATGTGAGTAAGACACATTCTATTCCTGGAAAGTTCAGTATGTCTGACATTGTGAGGGGATCATCTTATGATCACTGATACATTTGTCCATCACCAGTCCATCTGTCCATGACTACAAGCAAAGATTCAAGCAGCTCAGCCTAAATATAAGACTCTTAACGTATCAGTGTGAAGTTATCAGTTAGGACAGTTAAGCCAAACCAGATTAAGCAATGATAGTAATTGAAAAGAAGATAATTTGAGATCTTCAGACAGAATACAGGAGGATTGACTAAGGAGCTTACAAAGCTAATACTTAGCTAAGTTTCACACCTTCACCTGACATGAAGCAGAGGCACCTCACATCCATCCTAGAAGCAAAGCAAAGGGTGAAAAGGAGAGTCAGCATCAGCTAGAAGAGGTAGGAAAGAATGTTCGCTCAGGTTGTTCTAGTTTGTACGAAGTGGAGTAGCCCAGTTGGCAGCTCTGTGTCTGAGCTTGCTTGCCTGCTTTGGCAGCATAAGAATAAAGAGGGGGAAAACACCACAGCCTCAGAATGTCATAAAGGGTGCTCTTTGTACCAATGGCATTTACTGTCCTGGCAAAAAAATCAATTTGTACTTTACTAGGTGTCTTGGTTTTGAAAGACAGGTGCCTGCCAAGGAAGGCAGGAGCTTCTCTTGGAATAGAAAATGTAAACCCCCTCCCTCCAAATTATTATAATTTCTAAAATTAAAGGGCTCTCAGGCAAAGATATGAGGATAAGAATAACAGT
>VXBU01010676.1:229709-251233 GCA_013400315.1 Bombycilla garrulus
AAACAAAAAACAACAAACTACAACTTAATAGAAAAATTAGACCAAGATGCAGTATTACAAAAACAAACCCTGACAGTTAGAATACAACCTGACACCCTGTCAGTCAGGGTGCTGGTAGCAGTCCAGTTTGAATGGTGGCTCCAGTAGTCCTCCTGGGGTGACAGATGGTTCTGCTGAAGCAGAGATCCTGTAGAAGGGCAGAGTTTTCCTCCAGTGGTCCAGTGGTGATGTTGAAGGGTCTGGTCCTTCCTCTGGGAATCCAGTGGGAGAGAAGGCTGCTCCTCTGGGAATCCAGTAGAAGGCAGATGCCTGTTCTGTCCAAATGCCCAGATTATATTCAGGTGGGAATGCTTGGCTCCTCCCCCTGGGCAGAGCATCTCACAATGGGTTGATGTCATTCTATGAGTCATGTGGTGGGTCCTTAATGGCCCATTAAATAGGAAATGGCTCCCAGAGGGAGTTATCTATGACTCATAGGGCAAGGTGTTAATGGCCCATTAACAGGAGATAGTCCGGGGGAGGAGGAAAGGAAAACACTGCCCCTTCTGATTTCAACAGTTCATGAAGATGGAGACAGAATACAGACCTTCTGGCATATTTTACATTGTAACCTAGGACACCAGGAAAAAATATTTCTGCAGTTAAATAACATGTGAGTGCATCAAATAAGATTCCCTGAGCATCGCTGTTTAGTTGTCCTGTGTATACTTCTGCTGTCATTCATGCATACTCTGTGGTCTCCAAATTTTGTCTCATCACCAGCACAACAATCACACTAACTCCAAAATAATGTAACTAAACTTTTGAAAGTGAATTACCATGTTCTGCAAAAAGCTCATCCTCAGGTACTGAGGTGCATCACAGGAATAAATGCCCTTCAGATCTGCTGCATGATAAAGCACTACAATTCTAGTATAGTTTTCCAATTTCCTTTTAGGTAGAACCTTTAAGTCATACTTTTCCCTAGTGTAGTCCTTTAATTTAAAATTGATTTTCTCATCAAAAAAACGTGGCCTAATTGCATAAGAGGCTCCATAGCTCAATGAACAATTAGTAGTATTCAGCGTGTTTGTCTCAAAGCAGCAGATTTCAACAGCCTTGCAGATTTCAGATATACAAATCAATCAGACAACATCTGAAAACTAGAAAGAATTTGGTTTATATTAGTCTAACAATTAACAACAGCTTAGTATATATTTTGAGCAAAATGCATTTGAAAAGAACACATCACTTCACACTTAGAAGTCACATGTTCTTCTTGTCGCTGTCTGTGGGGTCTCCCTGAGCCTGAGATCACTCACAGCAGGACATTCAGTGGTGGTTCGAGTTCGTGTTTTTCCCAGCTCAAGCACCGAAGAAGACACAGAAGCCGTTTTCTGAGGTTTTCAAGGTTGTTTATTCTTTCTTATCTAAGGAATTTTCTCTCTGAGGTACAGAGATCTGTCTAGCAAGCTGGTCAGAGGCACTCTGCCTGCTCAGAGGGCAGGTCTTATCTTTCATACTATAAATTACGTACTTGATATTTACAATTCCTTTCCAATGCATGACCCTTACATTGCTCTGTCCAGTTCTTTCTCATACCAATCCAGAAATACCATCCTGACTCAAAGATGGATTACATGAAAAAGAAGAAGAAAAAACATACCACACATAAAAATCCTCCATCTTAGCTCTAAGTTTCTTATCATAACTATTTTACAGATTCACTTTTCTACCTTCTAACAATCTAATTTATATTCTACTTCTTTTTTGTGACTTGTAATTCTTCCTGCAATTATGGCAATTTTTTTCCAGGGACTCAAATCAAACCCACAAGGGTCTTGGGCATTGTGCCAAGGCCTCCGAGCCCATCGCCCAGGTTCTAAGGCGTCCACGGAAGCCAGGGGAACACCCTGGACTCCAACTCTTCTTATTCTGGTCTTTACCTCCCAAGGTGTAAGAAGGTAAATGTTTTCAATAGGCAAAAAGGTGAAGCCTGCTTTAGGTTCTCAATGTGAAGTCTGGTACCAAGGGTATAAGAAGGAACATGAGAAATTAGATAAAAGGGCTTAGTAATTGTTTAAACCAGAATTAATTAAAAAAAAAATTAGTCACTCCTATGGACAAGAAGGAGTCCAACTAAGATAAGCTCTGCAAAAGAAGTACCTTGCTATCATTAAATGTTCAAAATTGATAGCTCTAAATTGCTCTTTCTTTATCCTTCTTATATGCTGCTTTCATGGTTTTAACATTTTTGGCTGCTAATTTTATTTTTGTCCTGTGATAATGTATAAAAGTACTGTGAAATGAATGTGACCATACTGCGAGCTAAATGTGCACCTCTTGCTGTTATTAGATGGGGCTGCAGGGCAGGCCTGCTTGGGTTTGCTGCATGGGAATTCCGTTATGTAAAAAAACACAGCTAAAGCTGACAAAAGCTGTAGATAAATATCTAATTGAAGATATTTTTCTGTCTGCAGGGGAAAGCAAAAAGCATTCACTACATACCTTGAGAGGGAAATAAACAGCATGAACTAAGGAGGATAACCTGAAAGGAGATGTGTTTTGTGCACAACAGGACAAGCTAAGTCATCAGTCCTTTGTATAACAAAAGTTGTAGACAAAGATTATAATAGGACAATGATAATAACAGGAGTTATCATTCAAAGATTTATTCAAACCAACCATTACCCAGAGATTCTCTATGCCCCACTTTGAAGCTTTAACAGACACTGATAAGGGTTGCCACCCCCTGACTGGCCTCCAGCTAGTTCATAAAAGCTACATTTACTTTGCAAATCCCCTGTCCTTTCAAGTTTCCAGTTCTAGGCACAATTTCCAGCATAGGCAAGCTCCTTATCAGGGCTAGATACAGGCATGCATCTAGTCAACCCTCAGCACTGCAGCTTTCACAGAAGGAAATCCAGGCAAGGGCCAAATGGATGTTATCAGCTAAGTATAGCAGCAGCCAGGGCTGATTCTTGGCATTACTGATGCTGATATTGTGTACATGACAGTACAGAAAATTTTTCCTCAGCACAACTTTTATGTATTCTAAGGAAAGCCATATCTAAAGCAGTATCCAAACTCTAAATACAAAGTGCAGTAGAACTGCAATGTTAATTGGACCTTATATATTCCATAACAGATAGGGCTTAGAGAACCATGCTTTAAATTTATAATTTTCACATGTGGAACTAAAAGCATGTACTTAATGTGTAAGATTAAGAACAATATGTACTTGACTACACACTTCCCAAAGAAATTCACTAAAATTCAAGTACCACTGTTTTTTTGATATTTCAGCTTATATATAAAAATTGCATTTGAAGCAACTCTAAAAAGATCACAGATTGCCTTCCTTTTCTGAAACTGTCAATGTGAATTTTCCTGGTTTAATCTATTTTTTTTTTTCTCCAGAAGAAAGTACTTCCCTCTCCATTCAAATATGAAAAAATTATCTGTTTCCATCCACATTAATCTCTTTTCAATATTTGGATATTTTTATATACCATATAAGAGATGAATTTCAGATTACCGGTGACCTCATCCAAAAGCTTTAAATTTTGGAGTTACTTCAAGTTTATATGGAATAGTATTAATGCAACTAAATATTTCTTCATCATTTTTTAACTGAAGGACTGCTTAAGATTTCTAACAAAAATTCCCAGAGACTGTTGGAACTCAGGGCACACGAAATATTCCTCTGCCTGTCCTGAGGAGTTCTGACCCTCAGGAGAACACTGATTTTAACCTTCGACTGTGGAGAAAGCTTCCAAGACTTTGAGATTAATTGGAATCTACAAATGTGTGAAACAGATAGAAGTATATTTTATCACAGGGTGAAAAACTTAGAGTTTTGGGTTTTTAGTATGGAGGTAGATAGAAGAAAAGATGGAGGATTTGGGACATCATTAACTCAGCTTCTTTTTCTTCATCTACTCCATTTTCTGCCGTATTGGTGGCACAGAGTGACTGGACAGAAGCACCCGTGATGCAGGTGTTGCGTGGCAGACAAATTATTAGTTATTGGTAGTAGAATAGAAATAAAGTACATTCCAGTAGATAATTGGGTAAGATATCTGTGAAAGACCTTGGGACTCTGTGTCTTGTGACTTCTAGTGTCTTTCTTCCTAGTGTGCTAGTCTAGTATGTAGACAAGCGCACTGAACTGTAGGTAAGAAATAATAAACAACAAACCTGAACACTGAATTCCAGAAGTCCCACTTGTCTCACTTAATCCCTGCACAGAACTTCTTAGGGGTTTTTCCCATCAGGGAGACCCTGGTGATTTTTTTACAGAAACTACACCCATTCTTTTTTGCATTGGGAAAGAAGGTGGTTGTTTTGTTGTTTACAAATAATTATTTTTCTTTTATAACTATGCAGAAGGCAGCAGGTTTCTGCATCACTAATTGCAACACACAAGAGGGATGAGTTTTTAAATACATACTCCTTAACCTCTGGTCAAATTTCAGAATATGACATTTTGTATCTCATCCAAAGCACAGTATTTTGTCTTTCTTTTCTCGTAGTTCCCAGCACAGAGCTGTATTTTCCATCTGCTGCAAGGGTGCTGTCAGGAACATGGGGGCATTTCTTTAATTCCACAAAGGAATCTGAGCTCATTTCAACACTGAGTTTCCTTCTGATGGGGAGAACCAAACCCTTCGTCACTTTCCAGCCTCAATTGGACATGCACACAGCACATCCTTCCTGCATCTTAAGAGTTCTATACATGCAGCAGGGATAACAGCAGCACAGGGGAGAAATTAATGCCATTGAGAGGGGCATACTTTTCCTTAGAGCCAAATCTGACAAGAGAGCTCTGCAACAGCAGAAGATCCACAACAGAAAGTCCCATCTCAGGAAGCCAAATCAACAGTGCTGCAATTTTTTCTATGCCACACAGCATAGAGGGAGCACTACAAAGATACACAAGGAGCTAATGCAAGAGGCTACAGCCATCTAACATGTGAGTGCACATTCAGGCATTTCCAGCACCCATTCCAGTGGGGAAGCAGCCCTATTGCCTACAAAACAGCTGTGAGTTTCTCAGTAGCCACCCCAATACTCCCAGGTAGCTACTTTAAACTTTTATATGGCACCTTTACTCTGACTGATTAACACACACACACACACACACACACACACACACAAAGAAAAAAAAAAAAGCTAAAAGTATGTGGCTCCAAAAGTGTCTCACAGCATAAACTTAACAAAAATAGCAATTTCCATATGTTGGTCTCTGCAAGTATTCAACTATATGTTTATGATGTCTCTATCTCTTCGATTTCATTTCATCTGTTCAGGGTTCATCAACAGTTTGCAAAGAATTTAATTAGGACAAGTTAACTAAGTATTTGCAATTACCATCAAAACTGCACAAACATTCCAAACTGAGCTAATCTAAGAAATCTACAGCTGTGAGTCCTTGGAAGAACAAGAAACCAAAACGACGCAAGCTCAATTAATAATGTTAGAAAATTTATTATTCAGAAAGATGCATGATTCAAATAAATACATATAATGTATTTCATGTCAGTGCTTTCCCCTGGTTGTCTTGAACAGTATTGAAAAGCGAAAAAAAAAAATCTTAAATACATATACCAAGAGCTGGGAAGGCAGCAAAAGCATTTTCCAGTTCCTGGTGTGAAAATAAAAGATTGCTCTCAGTAAAGTAAGGATTGATTTTCAATGTGTTTCTAATTTTAATGGGATTGACCTACACCAAATTATCCATTGGCTTTTAAGAATACAGCATCTTAAAACACTGCAGCATTTGTAGGTTTAACTTCCAGCTTATTTCAGGCTTAAAAAATAGTGGGATCTGATGAACATCATGTGATACCAAGTAAATCTGGGCTGCACGGCATGAAAATTCCCTTGCAAAGAAATTTATCACACAGTGATGCAGCTTCCCAGAGGGCAAGCTGTCAGTTTTTTAAGCTGGCTGGATCACACAGTAGGCACAGTAGGGTACTGGCTAACAGCGTTGTTTAACCTCTTTTCACAAGGAGAACCACTTACAGCTTTGTAAAAAGAGGGTGCTCACAATACATTCTAATTCCCAACCAAATAAAAATCAGGCTAAATCTTGAATATTTCTTTTTTTAATCACATTTCCCACTATTTTATTTGCGTACTTCTTTGTTTATATGCTAAAGACATCATAAATTGTTTTAAACTATTTTTTTTCCGAAGACAAGTTTTTGATGCCTTATAGATCAAGTAATCCATGGATTAAAAGTTGTGAAAAGCAGACAAATAAATGAAACTATCTTTCATTGTATACATTGCCCCTACTTTCCATAATACATTTGACCAATGTTCAGGAGAAAACGCATTGGAAAAACACAGAGATAACAAAAGACATTTGCAGGAATTTCACCTTGTCAATGGGCTAAACCCAGAAACTAAATCTGAGTGTTTCAGCAATAACATTAATATATGTGTGTGTGTGTGTGTGTGTGTGTGTGTTCTTCAAATTTCATGTTTCTGTGCAAATGAGATACAATTTAAGAACATTAAAGGAAAGTAAGCCCCAGGGTAATACTACTTGAGGAAGAAGTTATCCCTTTAATTATTATCTTCTCTAGAGCAAAACTAGATTATGTAGCTACAGTCATAACTAGCAAGTATAATAAAGGAAACATTTTTTTTAAGACAAATTCAGTTTCTGGGGCAGAAGAGTGCAATGTCTTATGTGTTACTTAACTGAATAAACATTTGGCAGGCAGAGAAACGACCATAGATTATGTGCCCCAAAGACACCCAACACCCTCAGGGGTGGCAGCATGCAGAGATTTCACCATGGGCCAAAGAGGTCGTGTTGGCTTCTCCTTTGCTCTCAAATAGAGCTGGAGTCAGAAGAGCAGAAGAAAGTCTGTTTAGCTATGTAGATTTTGCACTGGGAATGATGGATGGGCAGTGCCTTGGGTGTTTCCATTTCAATCCGAGCCACCCAAGCCCTCTGTCATCTATTTTCTGAGCATTAGACAATGCCAAGGCAAAGCCGTTCTCCCGTCTTGCACACAGTTCACACAAGTCAATAGCAGACTTTTATCAAGCAGTAAGTTACTTCAATAAGCCAAACTTCTTTTGGAGTTTCAGGGTGCATTAACATGCAACCTAGCTGGAAACTTTTTTTAACAATAACACTCTTAAGGCTTATTCGAAGCAGATTTTTCTTTTAAACTGTTTTCTATTCAAACGGAGGATTGTTTATTTTGTGTGTCTTCAATGCCACCTTGTGGTCAAACTTTTTTTTAAATTTTTTTTTACTTTACTTTTTAAAAGCATTTCACAAATAGCAATGTAACAAACAAACAAGCATTTGTTCCAAATTTAAAAGAAATATATCCAGTATATGCAAAAGTATATTCAGATCAGAATGTGCAAGATGATACAAAAACAACTTTTCAGTCTTAACATTTTCAAAGTCTAAACCAAGGAAAAAAGGGGAAAAAATAAAAAAAAACAAATAAAAAGATAAAGGTCAGAAAAGAAAAAAAAACCAAATTCATTTTATTCTGAAGTCTGTTACAGAAAAGTTCATTGCTGTTTATTCACAGCCCTCCTGAGATACTTTGATTGAACACAAATTTATGAAGTCTCTGGATATGCTGACTTAAGAGCTAGTGTCTACTTGTTTTTTCTCCATAGATCAATAGCTCCCACCATATACTTGTTTCCTTCTGATATTTAGCTACTCTTTCATCATTATTAGAATTCACATTTGTTAATGTACAGCAGAATCCTATTTCATAAGGAAGGCTGCTTGGTATAATAGAAAGGCACACAACATTTAATAGATTATTATTACAAATATATTAATGTAAAGTTTAAACAGCAATAGCACTTAAAATGCAACTGGAGAAGACTTTACTGTATAAAGACATATAACAAATGCCTTATTCATGACCATAATATTCATCATTCCAAAGAAAATGCACAATATCATTACATTTGTAGATTCCTGTAATCTGTAATGGCCTTCAGCATTGTGGAGCCTCAAAAATCACAGAACTGGCAGTCACCTCTCTCCACTCACTTCCTGTAGTCTCAGCAGAGAAGCACAAAGAAAGGCCAAGAGGATGAATGGCTGTCACCATCTACCCTATTATTTCCATGCAGTGAAGGTTTTTATGAGACCAGCTCTGATTGGTAACACTTAAAATAATTTTAAGGCTGTTCTAACATGTGCTGTAGACCATCAGACATTCCTAATCCCTAACAGCCTTTTCTCACAAACACCACCCAAGTCATCCACTATTCCCAGAAGACATAACCCAAAATCTGCTTCCAAGTGAAAGCATTTTACATTCTAATAAATCATAAAAAAATTCATGCAAGAGAGATGGACATTAATTTAACTTGTACATCCACAAAAAAGAGTTAAGTATTTGTTACATGCTGAAACCAACTGGCTTTAGGACATTGACTACACCTGCTCAGTTTTAAGGGCTTAACTCTTCCTTCTTAAACAAAATGTTATACAGTCAGGAAGCAGTATAGCTACTGTCAGGCTGCCACAAAGTGCATGAATTAATTGAAATCAATAAGAACCCAGAACACCTGAGCACAGATACATGTTCTCTATTCAGCTGGGTAAGAACAAGGAACATGTGGGAGAGAAGAGCGTAAACCTACAGGAAGCGTATTCATACATAACAGAAGCACTTGTACTTTGGTGCTACAGACCTAGTGAAGTCTCAGGCTTACAATTTAGCACATCCCAAGACTGGTAATTACAGAAATTGCTACTGTCCTTCTCTGCTGTAGTATTTGCCCTTAGTGACCTCAAAATATTTTCATGAATATCAGGACGAACACTCTCATGTTAAAGAGGGGAAACAGAGACACAAAGCAGTGATCTTTCCCAAAGGCATCCCCTAAGCTGTTGAAAGTGGCCAAGAAGGAAGTCATCAGAGTCCTATTCCAGGATGCTTTCCTCCAGTCTGCCTTGCATCCCCCACCAACCACACGACAGCCCCTCCAGAAATGCTCCCTCAGGACACTACCCACAGGCAGCATCTGGCTCAGGGGACAGACATTTGGCTGAGAAAACAGATACTCTGAAGGAACTGGGGAGCACTGTTGTGTTGGGGTTTGTGCTTCTGTACATCTTGTCCAGATAAAATATGAGCATCATGGAAGATATCACTCTGAAATCTCCCTCCAGCATTAATTATTTATTTTACACTTTGGGATTTGTCAAAAGCCTTGATGAGCAGCATGATGCTGGCTCACATGCTGGCACCTTCCTTTTCAGCTCCCTTGATGACTTGGTGAACTTCTATTCACAGTGGATTTATTAAGTAAACCCCTATTGTAGAAAAAAATCAATGACTGAAAAAATTAAATAACCTCAGTGAAAATATTAATTTGCTTTACTTCTTATCTCACCTTTCTGTCTCTTTCACAGTAAATTTATGCCTCCCTTATGAGGTATTTAATTACAGAGATTTCATTGCTTAATTCTCAGTGTTTATTACTTCAGGAAGGCTGTTTCATGTCATCCTGTTAGCTTAGGAAATAGACATTTTCACTGTGTTTTTATTCCTGTTGGACATGGCTTAACCCATTGCAGTAATTAAAACAGATTTACTCCTGCCATAAAAAAAAACATAATTGATACAATATTTTAATTCCCGTTTGCTGCTGTGAGTGGTAGTTGTATTCATGCTCAGACTTCACGCCTTGTTACAATTTGACAGCAGCTTAACAAGTTACTGAACAGCAATTGAGTTATGATAACTTTATATGTTCCTTTCTTAGTGCACAGCAGACATGAGATACTGCAGCAAAACATAAACTATAAAATAGCCAGGGAGTCAAGAAAACACCCAGCCTTGTACCACAGGTGCCTCTGTTGAGTGTCAGCAAGGCACTGTGCATGCCCACCACAGAAATCAACAGCTGCTTTCTTGTCTAGTGTTCAGCTTCAGAGGACAGCAAGCACTGAGTCTGACACCAACCTGCATTTTGGAGCTTTTGGTGTAAGAGCTTCTTACAAAGGACCAGATACAAATTCTGTTGAAGTCAGTGGCAAAATATCGGCCCTTGACCTCAAAAAAGCCAACCCCTTTCGGTCAGGGTTTCACCCCTACAAAAAACAAGTGTTAGTTTAAATCACTAGCAGAAAGCTTGGCTGCTGCAAGCTGGAAGTTCCTAGGGCTGTTTCAGGATACGAGCGTGTTCTGGCACTGTAGCTAATTTAGTAATACTAGTACTGGGGCAGAACAAAAAATGAACTTTTCAGAGAAACCAAACAAAATAAGACTCAACACTGAGTATTTGTTTATTTCTCCTCACCCAGAGCTTTTCTTTATCATATTATGGGACTTCATGCAGTTTTTTTCTCAAAATAAAGTCACCCACATCCAAGTTTCCTGTTCCTCTCAGATAAAACAAAATATTTGAATAAAGACAATGGAAATTACTTCTTCAGTTTATTTTTGGTCTTAAACAACAAGGAAAAAACCAAACAAACCAACTAAACAAACAACTAACCCCATGCTGAGATTGAAGTTTTATTCTTCAGGCCACAGAACATGGCCAAGGATGGAGAGGGAAGAGTAGAAGCTGTTTTCCAAAAATAATGTCACACATTTTCCAAAGTATGCTGTTCTGAAGAAGGAAGGTTGTCACAGGGAAACAGCTGGCCATGTAGAAAAGTCAACAGCTGGGATGGGGAGAGAGAATATACAGGAAGCTGTTGTTTCTTCCCTTGAGCCAAAGCATAAATTTATGTGTTTCAGAGAGATAGCTATATGAATTTGTGAATGAAAGTAGAGGTGATCTGCATGGCAGTAAGGGAAGAAGCTATTTAATGAGAGAGTTTTGTCATTTCCCACACCATCAAAACTCAAAAGCCCTTCTAGTAGAAAAAGGGCTTGCTAGCATATGGATTAACTTTGCCCCTGTAAATTACACTATAAAATGCTGCTGTTCAAGGGTAAAAGTAAAACTAAGAGCATTTTTATGCAATATTTAAAGGACCACAACCTCTTTCAGTATAGAATATCCTGTTATCTAACACACTAATTAAATTGTCCCATAATTTACTGAGGAATTTCCACAGAGCACATTCTGTAGGATTAAGCCATGTTCTTTTGTGATGCTAAAGAAAGAACAATTCCACCAACAATAACACAACACTAGTATCAAGCAGATGTGATGCTAAATCAACTCCACAACAGCGGACTTAGGCAGCAGTACCAACCACTTCCAAATTATTAATTCAATTTTAAATACAAGCCAACTTCTTTCTCTGCTCCAATCCTGTTTATTCCAATCCATATGCACTACTCTACACCAAACAGCTTCAATGTTTCATTCAGTACCTCTGACTCTACAATATAACTACATTTTAGGGCAGGAAGGAAGACTTGTATAGGAAAAGAGTATTTCTTTTTCTCTTATATAATTTTTAGCCATTTTCTTCATTACAATTGTATGTATATACAGCTAGCACTGACACAGTATTTACTCATTTATGAAAATTCTTGCAAGATCTGAATGTTTCAAATGCAATGAACTTGCATTTGAAATTAATGTATTACCAGAAGAACTTATTTCATCACCATTTTACTTTGCTCTACTGATGTGTTAAATGTTACACCTCTCTTCCTCTCATAGGCATTATATAAAACCTGACCTGTCATTTTTTCTCTTAGCATTACAAATAACTATGTATGCTTTATACAAATTAACTGTAAAAAACCAAACTAAGACAGAATTTTGGTTTGTTTCTTCAGCACCAAAGCAATAAAAATAGGGCAGAACTCATTATGAATATAACCAAAATTGGAAAAAAATCTATCATTTATTTTTGTAACTTTACCAGCACCACTATTGAAATGTACTAAATTCTTTCAACTATTTTTATATCAGTGACTTTTAGATAATATAGAAACACATTATTTGAGTTACTTTTAAACAAGATAGTCCAGATAAGTAATGAAAAATCAGGATTTTCAATTTCTGTGAACATAAAATAGCACTCATGAGCCCAACATTAAGTAACACTAGATTATGAAATACAAAGGATACTAAATTACACCTATTCAGAGTACTTCATTTTAACTTTCCCCTCTAAATTATATTTTGGTACTGTGTATTAGGATTATTTTTGTTTTGCTGAAAGCTCTAAATTTACAAGTGAGAGTTGGTAGAATTGGGAATGGTTTTGTCATGAGTCAATCAAAAGGAGTATCTTCTTACAGACAAAGACAAAAGGTTTATAGTTTACCACACCAGTTAATCAATGAACATTAAATACCACTAAAGCAGTCATTAGCCAAGTTCCTCAAAGACACTAAGGCATCCTTAAGTCTATCAGCCTACTTCAATTTCTTAGGCGTGCAAAGCACCACAACACCTAAAAGTTAGATAAATGCCTTGCAGAATGGAATTCACAAAGCTCCAGACAGTTATTTCAGGCAATAAGAAAAAAGTGCATGTAATCATAGGGGATTTCTTAAGTGAGAGTAAAGGATAATTAGCAACACTCAACCTCTTGTAGATCACCTGAATATTTAGGACCATAGTTCCCGTCCTTGAAGTCTCTATTTTTTTCATGAACCATTGACTAAGTCAGGACAATGTTATCAGCTGATGCAAATTAGAAAGGAGAAAAATATCATGTTGTAGTTTATGCCAAAACCAGAGCTGTTACAGATCCATATTGACAATCCGGGACCTATAATAATAAATAATTATAAGAAAATCCTGTTTCCTTAGCTTTGCTGCTCTTTATGAATATTCAGACTGGGTTTCTCTACACTGTTTCATCTTCTGTTTTTGAAACTAGATAGGAGACAAGATATATGCAATTCTTCTGCTAAGTAGTTTAAAGAGCTTCTGGCTTGACTCTCATCTCTTTGTGAAGTGATTGCCAAGCTTAAATTTGTCAGCCTGCAAGGATTAAATCCGGGTCAGTGTCTACCTTTTCTTTCACCACACTTTCCCTCCATTTTCATTGAGATCTCAATTAGACTTGGCAGAGACAGAATTTCAGAGGACCATTAATGGTAAGTCAACTTGGGTCAACAACTCTAGTCAAACAAGTGTGCCTAATAGAAAAATAGCAGAAAAACCTAACTTCTACTCTAGAATTCAAGTACGGGCAATAACCTAACAAATAAATTACCCTAAAGGAGATTTCTGACTACACTTCCTCTGATATGGATTTAAAGTTCTCATCAAGCTCTTGCGTCAGCACTCAACCTCTATATTCAAGGTCATGCACTCTCAAGTCCAGCTCCTGAAACCATCCATAGTCATTAGGGAGGAGTTTCACTTCAGTCTTTTCACAATCAATACAATCTCAAACATGGCCCATCAGAAATATTTCTTATAAGTTTAAACGAAATTTCCTGTTTGTACCCATTGCCTGTTGTTCTGTCATTGAGAAATGTCTGCCTCTTCTTTAATCCCTGGTATTTACACATAGGTAAAATGTGTAAAAAATGCCTTAATTCCTCCAAGCTATGCAGCCCATCTTTGCCTATGTCAAATGCTGCAATCCTCTAATTATCTTTGTCAGTCCTTGCTCTCCTCTGGAGAGCATTCTAGATGTGGATTGACAGAGGAGAATAAGAACTTCTTCCCTCAACCCTCTGGCAATTCTCTGCTTCCTGCTGCCCAGGAGACTGATGGCCTTCATTGTTCCAAGGGTGCTCATGTTCATGTGGTGTCTCCAAGGACTTTTCTGCCAAGCTTCTTTCCAGCTGGTCAGCCACCAGCCCATTCTGGTGTACAGGTTAATTTCTTCCCAGGTACAGGACTTAGCTGAACTTCACATTGGCCCATTTCTCCAGCCTGCTGAAGCAACTCTGAATGATAGCACAATCATCTGGTACATCTACCGCTTCACCCAGTTTTTGCATCTTCTGCAAGGCTCATTTGTAATAGGATGGCTGTTAGATGGAAGCTTACAGCTTTTCTCTGGAACCAGCAGCATGCTAGAGCCTGCTGTTCTTGCTCTGCTTGAGTTCTCTGTCTGTTCCAGCCCTGCCTCATTTCCTGCTCCAGTTATTTTTTGAGTCCCTGCTCTGCTTCTAGAGTAGACCAGTGCCCCAGGCAGTGGGAATAAGTCCAAACAATTTTCTCATTTTAGATATAATCTCTTGGATTATTTCTGACAATTAGCTTCAGATATCTACTGTTGTTTGTAGCGTGAAGTTAGTCACATAAAATATTGCCTCTGGATGGCAGGAACATTTTAATTTTGACCACGGACAGTATTCTTGAGCAGTCAGAATCCTAAAATAGAATTCCAGCATTAAGTTTTGGACAGATAGTCTTTTCCTTTGTAAATAAGAAAACTGTTCAGATTTAAAAATACTCTTGCTCTAAGAACTTACGATTGATATTTAATACCAATATTATCAGCAAAATCGTTGAAAATTAATTCCAAATCTAGCAAAATTTCCAACTTAACAAGCTCTAATTAGCACAATTACTTCAATATTGAAGACATATGCGTAATTGTGTTGTCAGTATTTGCATGTGAGCAACAATTCCCTTACCAGTCAACCATAATAAATGTATTCATGCAGTAGTTACACATAAAAAGTATTTTCCCAAAACTGGATGGAAGAAAACTTTTCTTAATTTAAATTAATTATGGTATTACTTGATTAAAGTATTTAAGTAATTTCAAACACATCAGCAGTTCTGTTTCACAGTTGTTTAAAATGTATCAAATTTCTAACAGCCATCTGACAAACTTAGGGTCTTTTTAAGTACCTCAGTACTCTTAACATAGTGTTTTAAGTATTTCTCCCACCTGCTCACAAAGTCATCTTAGTAACAAAGAAATTACTTATAAATTCTGACAAAGCCAATTCCTTGTCTTCTTTAAAATCCCTCTTTAGAATTTGGAAGCTGTTGCTATTACAATGGTGTCCAGAAGTTGAGGCTGCTATCCTCACACACTGGACAGTTATCACTACAGCCTGACATCCAAACCATCATTCTCTCATTACATTCCTAAAACCATGCTCCTTTCATTTTCCTTCCCCAAATGCTTGCATCACCTGTCTTCTACTGTTTCTAATGTGAAACCTACATCATGGCCTGCAAACGTTTGTGTTTGCACTGCATCTGACACTGGGGTTTGTAGGTGCTAAGGTGAAAGGAAAAAAAACTGCAGGTTTTTGTAGTGGGTGTAGTGCCAAAATTCCTTACGAACTGTAAGGAGTTTAAAATATGGTATTGGAACAAGATTTTCTGATAAATTTCTGAGGAAGACAATCTGGGAAAGAATGTGGTTGTGGGAGGGATACTACAACATTTTGACAATTTTGTGTCACCACATGCCTTGTAACTCCTCATGGGAAGTATAATAGCATTAAAATTCCTAAACCACTGTGCTGTTTTGGCTGAGGTAGAGTTGATTTTCTTCACAATGGCTGGCATAGGGCTGTATTTTGGATTTGCACTATAGTCAGTGTTGGTAATAGAGCAATGTTTTTGTTACTGCTGCGCAGAGCTTGCACAGGGACAAGGCCTTTTCTGCTCTTCACACCACTCCATCTGTGAGTGGTCTGAGGATGCAAAGCAGTTGGGAGAGGAGACACAGCCAGGACAGATGACCCCAGCTGACCCAAGCAATACCTCAGACCATATAGCATCATGCTCAGCATATAAAGCTGGGGGGAGAAGATGTAAGGGGGAGATGTTTGGAGTGATAGTGTTTGTCTTCCCAAGTCACCACTACTTTCCTGGAGTTGGCTCAGCACCTACATGCCCATGGGAAGTACCTTTGCTTTGCTTGTGAACATAGCTTTTTTTTCTTACTTATCAAAATGTCTTTACCTCAGCCCATGAGTTTTTTTACTTTTATCTTCACAATTCACTTCCCCATTCCATTGAGGGGGGAGTGAAGAAGCTGCTGCCTGGAGCTTGGTTGCTGCCTGGGGTTAAACAATGACAACCACATAATCCATCAAAGAACCACAGCTACTAGCAATAACCCTCAATTTTTCACAGGACACGTTCTAAAGCATTTTAATTTCAGTGGATTCTTGTAGAAATACTGTAAAGCTTTATCTTTTTTAACAATTAGAGGTAATACTATCCATATACAGCACAGCAGAAAATATATCACTGCGGTTTGCTATTCCGTAATCAGATGTAGACAAAAAGCTTTCCTGTAAAAAGAACCTGCATGACCAATATTCTATCTCTGTTCAGTAACCCTTCCCCTGTGAGTCTATTCCTTTCCTTGTATTCTTTACATTTCACAGCCTTGAAGTTCTTCAGGGTTGTTGTGGCTTTGTTGTTGTTGTTGTTAACCTGTATATAAATTACTGTTATTCTTGTTATCACTAGTTTCATTATTATAAGTATTTTAAGGCAGCCAGCTCTATACTCCAGTGGCATGTGTGTGGTAAAATCCTGAAATCAACAAGACACCACAGAGAAGTACCACAGCTGCCTCCAGGGATACCAATATCATTTTAGATGTTATGTAAGCAAAAGTAACAAACACACTGGGAAGGGCAAGCATTTCTTTAAGACTGTGTGATTATACCCAATGAATATCACTATGTCTGATTCAATCAATTTTTTTTCTTAAATATAAAACAATTTCTTCTGTTTTGTTTCCAAGAAACAACATGCATTATCAGAAAGGAATGCTGTGAAAGGTGTTAGTTCAAAAATTAAGAATAGAAGTGCTTTCTGTATTTGTCTATAAATTATATACCTGAAATCCAGAATAATATTTTCTACAGAGACTGAGAAAATAAAATTTTACTATTCTCCTCTACTTTTAGTTGTTTTTCAACTCATTTCATTGAACTTTAACTGTGGTGGTCATGTGGCTTTTTACTTGTACTTTCAACAATGTCTAAAAGTATCACTGTTAAAAAATTATTTGAATGTCATGTGGCTTTGTTGATTTCTAATAATTCAGGAGAAGTAATACATAATTTTCTTTCTTACGCATGTTGGATGAGATTGAAAAGCCCTCTCAAACAATCTTGAGCCTCTCTGTTTTTTCACTGCAGTTATTTTCCTCAGCTTCCCATTACTTGGCACTGATTACTTAAATTCTCCAGAGGAATTCAACTATTTCAAGTAGCTTGAGTGCCACTTCTTTGAATCAGGATTTGTGTGATAAATCCAGGCCAAGTAAGAAATTTGTTTGACTTTAACAATGTTACTAAGAGCAGCTGGTCCTTTACTACATACTCATTCACTAGGGAATATAGCAGTTGTATGCTTATCTGATCTCTTTCTGACATATTCCCTTGGATAAAGGAGCTTATTAAATGACAATAAACCAAATATGTTGTCTGATGTCTCTGTTCTCAAATGGCCTTAGTCCACAAGGGACAAGCCTTCTCTAGCAGCTGCATCTGCAACTCCTACTCAAAATGTTCACAACATGAACACAGGCCACTTGCCCGTTCCATTCTCAACTCCTATTTAGGAGTCACACTGCAGTTTCTTAGGCTGTAATTTTCAAAATCAGGTTAGATTTGATGGCATTTCAAAATGAATTTTCAAATTCTTTCATACTTTTCCAAATTCATACAAGATTCCTTGTAGCACCTACATGTTTATGTTCCTTTTCACAGACTGCTGAGTTTGGGGATTCCGAGCAAGAGTCCTCTTGGTGTCATCTCACATATTTTCATGGGCAAAAACATTAATGCAGTTAAATTTTGTGTGCATTGTCCCACTTAAAGACCCTGTGAATACCAGATCAAGTCTTAAGCTGCACTTAGGAAGAACACTGCCAGCTGATCAAGGCTTCCCCTTCCCTCAGCCCCTCTGAGACTCATCTGCGTTGCTGTGTTCAGTTCTGGACTCCTCAGTACAAGCAAGACACAGATGTACTGAAATTGCTTCTGTGCAGTCATCATGAAGAAGATTAAAGGACTAAAGCACTTCTCCTACAATGAAAGGTTGAGAGAGCTGGAACTACTCAGCCTGGAGATAGAAGGCTCATGGAACCTCTTAACATTACATATGAATAACTGAGGGAGGAAGACAGTAAAGAATATGAAGCCGTATCCTTCTCAGTGGAGTTCAAAGGAAAGACAAGAAGCAATGGACACAATGAGGATTTTCACTATCTTCTCAATGAAGACTATTGCCCTAGTACCCAGTGTGAACCTTCAAACTGCCATTTGTGACCCCTACTGTTTTTACACTCACTGTCACCAGCAAGAGTTGGGCTTCCTCACTTTTGTACTGTCTCTTCAAGTACGGAGGGCTGCTACTATGTCATCCCTTGGTCTGTTCTTCTCCAGACTAAACAAGCCTAGTTTCCCCACATCTCTCCCCAGGGAGCATGAGCTGTGAGTCCTTTACCACCTTGGTAAGTCTCCAGGAACCCTTCAAGTGCCATCCTGGAAACTCAGTCACCATTTAAGCATTTCAACCCAGCTGAACCCAGCCCATTTGCACTTGGTCAAATTACAGGGAATGGTTTCCACCAGTTTCCCCTCTGTAGCATCATTTCTGAGTCATCCAAGGGCAAGCTGTAGTCATCTTGCTGACACTAACAGTTACACTTAACTTACTCAACAAGTTATGGGCAAGACTGTTAGTGTGATTACATGTAGGTCTGCGTGTTACTGGAACACTGCACCATTTTTCCAGCCATTCGACAAGTTGTTCTCAGAACTGCCAGTCTAAAGAGCAGTTGCAGAAGCAGACAAATTGTCCTGACCACAGACTTCTCCATGTAATAACTCTGATGAAACTGTTATCCAGATTAAAGAACTGTCTGGAAACCTTGTCAATTATGCAATATTTCTTTCCTCCAGAAAATGTAATCAAGCATTCCCTATTGTTCTTTGTCAACATCACACACAGACTTTAATCAGAATATAGAAGGAGTAAAACACAGACGGGCTTAGACAGTGACACCAGAGTACTTTTGTTCTCTGGAAAATACCCTGACACACTTCAGCAACCACAGAAGAATTATTCTTTCTCCCCCAGCTCCTACAAGAGCTAAAGGATATTGACACTATTCTGAATCTCTGGAGCTAGCCAAACCTGCACAACTTTACATACTTGTCAGTGACATCATGCCCATGCTGCATGTGCCAAGACAAATTATCTCATTTTGAATGAACTCCTGATTCCTGTAATGTTTTCTACTAGTTGCATCCTGGATAGCTGTTATTATGGGTCAGTGGAAAAGAGGCAGAGAGGGCCTTTGCATGGGTTCCACAGAGATGTTTATTCCAGCCACGTGCATGTGTAGTTCAGGGTCAAGGGCAGAGGCAGAAGCAGGGCAAAGGTGGAGGCAAAGGCAGGAGGCAAAGACGGGCCTCACAGTGAGGATGCAGGTTCAAATATCGAGGTGGTCAGGGCGGGGAGAACATCAAGGACCAATTATCAGGGGACATGGGGGCAGTACAAAGGTGGGGTTAGGGTCTGGAGGCCAACGGGGAAATAGGGTGGGAGTGACTGACGGAGGGGGGGACAGGGAGGGGGCACAGGGGCCGATGAGGGAACAGAACAGGGTCTCCAGAGAGAAGCCTCTTGTGTCTCCCTAACTTAGGGAATGCCTCTCAGGGTCTCCACACCTACTTTCAGTCTCAGACTTCTTAAAAAGCACATCTCATAAATACCAGTTCAAAGCTGTGAGCATGCAGTGGCACCGTCTGGGTGTAATGGTTTGCAGGACTGCCATGCAATTTGCTTTCCAGTAACCATTCCAATATAAGTGGTACTTTGAGTGATGTGGAAGTCATGCCTTAGAGTAGGCATGAAAGGAAAGATTTCACAAGCATTTGATTCTATTTCCACTTTATCAGCACCCACATAAAATCAGCTTTCCATTTTTATTCACAGACAGCCACCTAATAGTACTCAGGGTGCAGACTAGAGAAGGGATTGCTTGTCCAGAGGTATCTAAAAGCATTTGTGCAGAACAGCTTACCAAGTACTTATTTAATAGCCAGGTTCACACTTTGGCTGGTTTTTCATCTCATCTTCTGAGAATGCATATGCAGGAGCTGAGCTCTTGTGTGTTTTATGAAAAGGCTAAGGATACCTTAAGGATATTCTATCCTCAAGATAGTATATTCTGTTCTTAAGACAGGATATCCAGATGCTGCAATCTCTGAGCATCTTGAGCTATCTTTTATAAATGTAATTCCCATAATACTAGCTTACACCAGGGCTTCGGAGAAGTGTTTTTCCAAGGAGTTCACTACGAATATGCTTTCAGCCCTCCGCATTGCAAAGTCTCTTTAGCCGGGGTTTGGAACCGCCCGGCATACCTTGCCACAGCCAGCCTCCTTCCCTGCGCTCCCACCGCCAGGCGTCACCCTGCTGATGGGAACGGGGAAAAATCCCAAACCGACCGTGCGAAAAAGGGGAAGGAACTCAAACGGCACTTGCACAACGTGAGAGCACACCCAAGTTAGCATCCCTTGCAAAAGTAACTAATGGAAAACACATGGGAAGTAGCCTTTATGCAAAGCACAGAAAAAAACATGCTAATGAAGGTAGCTAAAAAAAAAATAAAGTTATGGTTTTAACACAGGAGATACAATTATTCTGTCTTCTATTCCTTCTAAGGCAATCTCCTCTTTTCATCCAGGTGTAGCATTCAGCTGGAGTCCATGTCCATTTAACATCTCCTGAAAAGGAGGAGAAAAATCCATTCCCCTCCCAAGATACAAAGACATGGAACTTGGCATCATTTCTGTGAAGATATTTTGGGGAGGATACAATAAGCTCTGCATGAAAACATTTCTGACACAAACTGGCCGTGTGTTCTATGTCAGGAAGTCACTAGATGTTAAAATATGCACTAAACCAGAGATTTCACAAGATAATGATAGTTCATACTACTGTGAGACTAAAATTTCAGGAGACAGCTGCCTTTTCAAAATCTCGAGCAAAGGTTAAAAAAATAGCAAACAAACAAACAAACAAACAAACAAAACCGAAACCAAACAAAAACAAAAACAAAATCAAACTTACAGGATTATGGTATTTTAAGGCAAAAAAATTTGAAGTGAAGACTACTCGTGTGAGAAACAGGGATTACCAGGGCATTTTGTCAGGTTAGGAGAGTGACACGTTAGGAGGAACCGGCAGGGAAGAGAGAAGGGACTGAGAGGAGAGCAGAAGGGTTCCCGGGATCCGAAGGGCCGCGGGCTACTGGCGGGCCCGGAGCGTGCTGTGGCCCCGCAGCGCAGCCCGTCACAAGCGCCGGGGTCCGGCTGCTGGAGGCGAGGGGCGCCGGAGCGGGAAGGGGGAAAACGCACCTCGGCGCCTCCTCCTCCCTGCGGCGGGGCGGGGAGGGAGCAGGTGAATGCGCCCTTTGTCCGGCCGAGAGCCCAGCAGACCCACGGCCGGGCACTCTTTGGGCCGGCCAGTGTCGCAGGGGAGCCTCCGAGGCGGCGCCTTCTCGCCGCTGCTCGGGACGGGGCACGGCGCTACGGCTCCCACCCGCCGGGCGGAGGGGAGCGGGATGGGCGTGGAAGGCGGGGCCGGGAGGGGAGGGGGAGGCTGCGGCCGGGCCCCCCCGTCTCTCATCTCTTCACAGGCCG
>VXBU01010676.1:251307-274408 GCA_013400315.1 Bombycilla garrulus
CCCGCCCGGCCGGGCTGCGGCGCGTTCCGACTTCGGCCCCGCCCGCCACGCGGCCGGGCCGGGCTGGGCCGGGCCGGGCACCCCCGGCGGACTCGGGCTCCCTGAGAGGGGAGTGCCCCGTGCTCCTTCTGGCCGAGGAGGAACTGTGAGCGACGCTCTCCGGCTCCCACTCTCTGGGCTTTCATTCGGTTTTCCACCGAGCTCAGCAGAATTTTTGAAGAGCGGGGAAAGTTACGAGCTCGCGTGCCGAGTACCTACAGCGTCCCGCACGATGCAGCGGGCACTTGGAAAGCGAGACAGTTATGCCCAGCAGTTTCATGCTGTAATTTTCCGAGAGTGCCGAGAGAGAGGTGCAGACGCTATCCCGCGCCTCTTCCATCGCCTCCTCGTTTTTATGATAGCCTGTTTATTTCACCCATTTTTCTTTTTTCGTGGAGCCAGCCCTGAAGCCCCTTGCTCAGGATGTTTTCCCGGGATTATGTCTGCATGGTGTGGATCCCTGATGGTTCAGCGTTACAGTAAGCGTGCTGTCTCGATACAAAATTCAGTACCGTACTCACAGCGCTGGAAACTTGGTTTTCTGCAGTGGGACGCCCTCCGCTCTCGTCGACAGCTGCCTCTCAGAGCAGAAGGAATGTGCACTGAGGATGGACATTAATATAAATGTTTTCTTTGATAATAGCTGTGAGTTAGTTGATTGTGTCTCTTGCAGGACTCCTAATTTTTCTTCAGATGTATTCCAAAAAGATACATAGTCTGGATGACTTTTTTTTCTGGCAATTTATAAGGCACTGAGTACTGAATTGTAGGCACTCTTCTTTTAGGATTTTCAAAGGCTGTTACTGTGGTTTGTTACTGGGAAATAATTTTGCATTAACTGGTTATCAGAAGCCAGGTGGAATATGATGCTGTGATACTTGCGTTTCCTTGCATTCGCAAGGCTGAAACCCACAGCTCCCTTGAAGAACACATGCATTTATTTGCATGCACTTCCTTTTTTCTTTCCGTCTTGCTTTGTGCTTCATAAACCTTTAACGCTGTATTTTAAATTGTATTAAACATTGTATCCCAAAAGAACCAACAAATCAGCTTTTAGGATCTGCAGCTGGCATTCTGCCTCATGGGTTGCTTTTGTTCACATCATTATATCATCTGTTCCATCCTCATCAATATAAACCTTTACCTGGAAACTAATAATGGACTCTTTGTTTCTAAATTTTTGAATAAAGAGTGGTAGGAGCACAAGAACTGGGTGAATCAGGCTTTTCCAGACAGAGCTTCCCAAACTAAATTATGCTTTTGGACCTCTAAGACAGTGTGGTAGCCTCAAAAACAGTGACTACCCTTCATATTATGAGTTCCTTAAAAATAGAGTTCGCTGTATGTGTTACTAGGTTTTTTACAGGTAAGTTCACCCTATTCAAACTATTTCACAAAATTCAAACTATTCTTTGAATTTTAGCAGCTAGAAATTATATATATTGAAATGTGTAGAAGTAGAAGTTCTAAAATCTGAGGTTTTATGAAGATACATAGTACCCCAAAACTTTTGATAACATCACCAGGAGTAGCCCAGAAGAAACCAGAAGTGTGCCTTCATCAGTACTTTCTTGTTTGCAGGATATACAATGGATAACCTTTTCCTGCACCATTAGCTGGTGTAGGAAAGGGTTAACAGCCTGACCAGAACTCTTGTTGACCCTCCTCTGCAACGCTTGTCTGAAAGGTTATGCACAAAGGGAGAGCTGACTACCTGGAGGGGAAAATCCAAATAGACATACTAAGAAAAAGAATACTTCAGAAAAAGAATACTTCAGCTTCAGGTGCTTTGTGGCCTGGTAAAGAGCAAACCCTCATAGCAGACAGTAAAAGACTGTAAGACATCCACTGAAAGAACCAGACACAGTAAAAGAAGGGAAAAGGGAAATCATCAGTCTGATTTCTCCATATATTAACCCAAAAGATTTATGGATATAAAAGAATCAGTAGTTTAGTATCTGGTAATTCAGCTGTTCAGTAGGAAAGTACATGGAAGACCACCTAGTAATATTCTTAAAGGTTGTCACAGAAGGTCACCCTGTGGTATGGCACTCTGAGCTTCCAGTAGCATGGTGCCAGTGCCTCTCCTCCTACAGCGTGCAACAGCGATGCACACCTGGGAGTTCCTTGTTGCGAGGTTCTTGCAGGCCCTGTAGCTATTTTATGTTCTTCAAAATACTGTCTTTCCTGCTATCCTAGGATTTTCAGAAACATCTCTTTCAGTTTATCAGTTCTCTTCCTTTTTGTTCTTTTTCTGCCATCTGATTTTTTTTTTTTNCCTAATAGCTTAGAACCATTTCTGCTGGTACTTGTGGTGATGAGTATTGCCAAAATACCTGGGAACAGCATGAGTGAAGCTCTAGTTTCTTGACACTCTTGAAGGAAGAATACACCTCTAAAGCCCCAGAGTGACTGTCAGGTAGACCAGTCCTAAACCCTTAAATATATTAGAAACAACACATCTCCATGGGCTTCTTGCATCAGCAAGTCTCATGAGCTTAAAATGCATCTTCACAACATTTTACATTTTTTTTCTGCAAGCTGTTTCGAACTAATTTGTTGTTATTTAAAAACTTGAATTAATGCATTCATTCCACTTGTGACAGGGATATTAGGCATAAATATTATTTCTCATTAGTAATTTTCTGTCGATTTATGCTTTCTCCTATTCTCTGTTTTACCCAGAAAATAAGCTGAGTGTTTGCCATTCTCAGAGGACAGATTCTCCTTTCCCTAGATGACTGTACCTTCTCCAGCAAATGTGTGGAGAACAAGGAAGAAAACAATTTGAGGGAAAATAGGCCTCAAAGTTCTAGTATGGCATTTCAAAACCTGTTTTATATCCTGTGTTTGTTTTGCAGGGAGTTTCCACAATGGAGAAGAGGGAATGCGTTAATCATGACATTGATCAGAATGCAGGTCAGAACATCATGCCAAGAAGAAGTACAGGAAATCTTAACTACTTGGTAATGTTTCTGTAAAAACCAGCTCATATGTCACAAAGAATATTGCAAACCTTGATTCAGTTTTGTCCAGAGACAGTGTTACCATCACACTGGCATATCATGAATATTTCTGAAGTGTTGGCACAATATTGACATTAAGAGATAAAAAGATAAAGAACAACTAATTCAATTTAATCACAGTCCATGATAAAAATTAAACAAAGTTTGGGGCAGCTAAAAACCTACATGAGGGTGACTGCTAACTGTATCTTAACATATGAGCAAAACTCTATAGAAATAATTTGGGATTTTTACACAGGAATATAAAATTAATCTCTGGGGGAATCTTTCTGGTAGCAACCATTGCACTCAGGAAGTTTTCCACATTACACAAAAAAAGGTCCAGAAAAAAAAATACTTTAAATCCTCTTGTGCATGCTATTTGAGCTACATCATTAAGTCTGTTGCTGAAATTTGACATTTGAAATTTATAACTTATATAATAAGAAGCTGAAATGATGCTTCACATAATGTAATCCTTCCTTCCTTGCAGTGTAGTTATTTTCCTGGAATGAGAATCTATTTTAAAATCACTGCAGATAATGAAGAATAGGAAATCTACATTACAAAAGCCTTACTCAAGTGCTGACTATGCTGTTTGAAATGTTATGTTTCCAAGTTACCTCATCTTTAATAGTGCATATGTTTTGTGTATGGTTCCACTGCAGTAAGTTGTAAGTCATGATGGCAAATACTGTACTTACTGAAGTTTTCAATCTTCTCTTGAATTCACTTTGTATTTCTGTTCTGTATCTTCCAGAATGTGGATATGCAGGTTGCCAATCCATCAGAAGCAGCTGCACTTTTTGATTTACATCAAGCACACCATTTTGGTGAGTTTGAACACTCTTCAGAACAGCCCTGCAAGCAGGATCTGTTCCCTAAGTGGCACTTGCCAGTGAAGATAGCATCTGTGATCTCCTTATTATCATTTATTTACACTTCCATGAGAGATGTCATATATCCTTTTGTAACCAGAAAGGAAAACGTTTTCTATAAAATTCCAATCCTTGTCATAAACAAAGTTTTACCAGTGACTTCAATTACCCTTTTAGCACTAGTGTATTTACCAGGAATATTAGCTGCTGGTTTCCAGCTGCACTTTGGCACCAAGTATAAAAGGTTTCCCCAGTGGCTGGATAGATGGATGTTATCAAGGAAACAATTTGGACTTCTCAGTTTCTTCTTCGCTACAATGCACGCCTGCTACAGTCTGTGCTATCCAATGAGGAGATCATACAGATACAAGCTGCTGAACTGGGCATTCCAGCAGGTACGATGGACACACAAACTCCAACCCTTCTGTATTCAGAAAATCCTTGGTTTGGTCATTCAAGCAAATCTGGATAGGGGAAAGCCATTTTCATTTGCCTTTGTTTGATTTTTCAAGTACATTCACAGAGAGAACTGTTCAGGGATGGAGCAAGACCTAGTTGCCAAAGCATGTAATAGAGTCAAGAGTCATCACAGCTGTGCCAATGTATATTAAATAAGTCCTTTTCTTAATTGGGGATTTTTTTCCATCTGTAAAATGCACAGAATTGTATCTCACAAGAACATTTAAGTCTTTGTCACACTATTAGTTTAGTGTAGATTAATCTTCTCTGGACCAGTGAAATCTAGAAACAGAAACTGAGCACTGAACACCACATCTTTAGACACCTTTGCACAGTGAATCGGCCAGCAGTGAAGGAGGACTAAGCTATCACAGTAATCTGTATTTGCACAAACTAAATTTGTGAATACCGATGGCTCACATTTGGACTGATACACACACCACCTTGTTGAAGGATAGGATTTCAATGATGCTTCTGACTCATGGTCAATAATTGGCCTGCAAAGCTCTCCAATGTCCTTTGTGACCTGGGAGTTCCTAAAGCTCACCTATTTCTTTGGGTGCCATAAGTAATGCAGTATTAGGAATATTCCAATATAAGGTATAGACTGGAAATTTATGTTTCTATTATCCCTAAAGTCATTATTATTATAAATTACTAAAAGCATGATATAATGATGTCAGCAGATTTTTAAGGTTTTTGTAAACAGTCAAATTGCCTGTTGAAAACTGTGAAATCAGCCTTACTGATAATCTGACTTGAATGGATTACTAGAAATTTCCTTGGGATTCCAGTCTTCAAGATGCAGAAATTATCATATTTGGGGTATATTCTGCCACGGTGATCACTAGCAAGATCAAAGTGCTGTTGCAAGGAGTTGTAAATAGGAGAAGCTTTGACATCAGTTTATTAAAATCAAAAACGTACCAAGTTGTGGGGTTTTTTTTTAAAAAACAGAACTAAACAATTACCCTGGCAGGATATTTTTATTAAGAAGGCCTGCTGAATTACTTCCCTCATGTAGTGCTGATAATATATTTCCTGTCGTTATAATCTACCTGATGTGGTATTTAGCTATAGGTGGCTTTTTTTCTTGTCTTGCTGTGAAAGCAGGTTAAGAGGCCTCAGAATTGGGCTCTCCTGGGCTGAGACACTATGAAGTCTAAATTCTTTTCTCTAAAAGCTCACCTTTGCTCTGCAGATACTAGTGAAGACTTTGTCATCAGAAGTAAACAGCAGTTATATTCAAAGACATTCAAACAAACCAAAATACTGTTTTTCATTAATATTATGGTGAAAATAGTGAAATTATGTTTAAGACAAACAACCAAGTGTGCCAGTCTAATTTTTATGGTGTTCCTTTGGCAGGTCAAACAAAAAAAAGAAAGTGCCTGGATTGAACATGATGTTTGGAGAATGGAGATTTATGTGTCTCTAGGAATTCTGGGACTTGCTTTGCTGGCTCTGTTGGCAATAACATCAATTCCATCTGTCAGTCACTCTTTGACCTGGAGAGAGTTCCACTACATTCAGGTGTGCATGAACGTCACTACTGCATGTTGTTAGTCCCATTTGTAGAACTGTGTGTTATCAGCTAAGACCATTAGGCGTAGAAACATCAAACACAGAGTTAGTGAAACCAGTCGAAAAGTTTGTTCTGTACTCTTTGTTAACTGACTTGTGAGAAATGTTCTTTCCATTACTCTTTTGTCGGGAGAACAGGCTGTTGTGTTCAGTATATAAAATGGGGAGAAAGAACAACACCATGTCACTTTTTTTTCTCCTCCTGACTTTGTGACCAGCAGCAGTTGTCCCTTTGAGACCTTTCATTAGCTCTGGTGCTGAAGTCATCTTCTATGTATCTTATTTCTCTGGAATGTCCCATGTCCTGCTGAATTTGGAGTAGGTGGCATTGAACCACTCAGTGCTGTTCCCATATGACACAGTGTACTCTGAAAGAGACATCTTAGAACAGATGCTGGATAATCAAATCCAGCCAGTCTCGAGTTTGCTACAGCTGTGCTTGTTTCCTTAACCCAGGCATCTGGGTTGCTCTCAATTCTCTTATATCATACGCAGTAATAATCAGGGTGGGTCTGCTGACATCAGTATGGTCACACTAGACTTAAGCAAGTGTTGGATCAGGCCCTCAAACACCAAAATCTGAAAATTCAAATAAATACCTGGCATTTGAAAATTTGACTTATATTTTAAAAGCAGATTGGAAGTGTATAATCACCAATTATTGACGTGATATTCTGCACCCTCGATGAAGTCCATCATTTGTAAGATAAGTGTATAGAGAATATGGACAAGTCAGGAGGAAGTCTCCAAATGCATGACTGCTTTCCCTATTGAAAGGCTATGATGAAGAAACCCAGAAGAGTAATACTTTTGTGCTGTACTAATTTTATAAACAGATAACCTTATTACTTAAAAATCATGTTCTGTACATTCAGCAGTTGGAAAGACAGTGTTTGACTTCACTGATGAGTATAAGATTATTAAGTGGAAAAAAAACCTTTAAAATTACTAGTAAATTTTCTTTACTCCTGAATTTTGTAGACAAGCTAAGCCAAAGTTATCACTGTAAGTGAAATGAAACACTGGAGTTTTCTGTAGTTGTTCAGTGCTTTTGTCATAGTACTAGACTTACTAGAGTTTGTGATTTTAATTTAGCTTAAATTTTTTCTTTTAAGTAATAAATTAATCCCTTAATATATCTGGTTTGGAACTCATAATGATTTATCACAGACTTAAAGTAATTTAGTATACAGATGGCATCTCTAAATTGAGATATTCAGGATTGAGCATGTTTCAGGAATAACCCGCAATCTTTTCTGTATTTTAGCTAAATATCATAGCAATACTTGAAAAATGTGACTCATCCATTTTCTTTTACAGTGGCATAAAAGACAGTTGGAGTCTTGACTTATAGTTCCTTTTAGTTTAAAACCAATGGTTGCTTCTCTTTGACTTGAGCATGTTGGTCAAGGCCCATCCAGATTTCCATATTTGCTTAGCAGAGTACTTTTTTTGCCAAGTTGGGGAAAATAAATAGCTTGCTATTTTCTTTCTCTTTTCAGAGCAAGATGGGATATTTAGCCCTGCTGCTATGCACTGTTCACGCACTGGTGTTTGCTTGGAATAAGTGGGTTGATGCTAACCAATTCATCTGGTATACGCCACCTTCATTTATGGTTGCAGTTTTTCTTCCTATTGTAGTTCTGCTTTGTAAATGCATACTGCTCCTCCCGTGTGTTAGGAAGAGGATAAGAAAAATCAGAAGTGGTTGGGAAGCTAAGGCACAAGCCAATCAAACCAGCATAACTTCCAGGCTGTAGATGAAATATGGACATTTCCTGTCTATGTATGTAAATATGCTCAAGGCCGTGAAATTTCCACTCATGAGCTCTGTTTTCACATTTGCTATAGATGTTTCTTTCTCATTTTTCTTTTTGATTTCAGGAGTATGAGATGCTTGATGCAGTTTTGTCATTTTCAAAGACAAAAAATGAAAACATTTATTTTACAGTTTAATCTATTCAGCATTTTGGTATTTGATGATTTCTTTCTTCTGACTCACTGCTTTTAAAATCCAAGTGTTTCATTGTCTTAATCCCAGTTCTTTTGTATGCAAAAGCAACATAAATCATTTCTCCAGATGACCGCAGCAAGTAAAACAATGATTACACCAGCGAGCCCAGGAATGCTTTCTGCTTCACACAGCCATGTGTGTACCTTCATTAAATCTCAGAATTCTAACAGAATTAAAACCTAGAGTATTTATCATCCCATTGCCTCTTAGCATCTGCAGCCTATGTTTCACTCTGCTGAGTGGGGACCTTCGCATATGAGCAAGACAGAAACTGTGTATTCCTGCCAGGTCTTGAACGTACACAACTGGGCAAGCAGAATTATGGGGATCTTTACAAGATAAATATCTCCTGAGGCTTGGGCACAATCTAAAATAAGAGTTTTTAGACTCAGATCTCCATCTTATCCAGGACTAGGTGTGTCTCTGTTTACTTGAAACAATAAAACATTTCCCATTTTTTATTCCATGAACACTTTTTTTTGTTTCTGATGCTGGAAATTTTCCATGTTTTTGACCTAAGTCTGCAGCCCTTGACATGTGCTAGACTTTATTTGCACAAATTATTCCAGTGGGATAACTCCATCAGGTAAATGTGGGTTTTTTGTTTACTCTAGGGCCGGCACAATTGTGTGACTTGAAGAAAAACATTAAAAATAGGCACTTGAATCTTGCCATTGATTTGGTGAGATTCTCATGTTAAATAGTTTCCAAATGCATTTGCTTTTACAGAAATTTTCTTGATAACTTTAGTAAGCTCATTAAATCCTACTTTCCTTACTTTGCATAGGTCTGGCTGAAAGTTTTAAATTAATAATTCATTTGTTAGTATCTGTTTTGAAATATGTTATTCAGTAGTAAATATTTTCACCCGACATCAGGAACATTTCTGCCATTCTGCCTGCAGGAGTTGACTTAGACATGGACTGTTGATGCCACCTATTGCTGGAATCTTCTGAATGAGAACTGAATGTAATTGGTAATGGCTCTAGTATTAAATAGGAAAACAATATATGCCTAAAAAATAAATATGTAATATATGGTGCTAATGAATCTCTTGTCCCTTTCTTGAATTTTACATGGTGCATAAATAACAGACAAATCAAATAGTTACAGGGATATTACATTTCGTACTTTCCTAGTTATTACCATTCAATTATTGCAACTTAAAAGTTGGCCTTTTTTAAATTTGCACATAATGTAGTACTGTGAAAGTAACCGGGGACATGGTGGCCTTTATAATACAGATTTTAATCTGTGGCATTATGTATCAAACCAGTAATGCATGGCAGAGGCCAAAACCCTACAATAGAGGAAACTGTACTGCAATGTTGATCTAAGAAGTTTCTGACAGAGCAGGAAAAGTATGGTGCTCGATGTATTTTCATTTATATTTCCATTAATTAAATAAATCTTTTATAAGTAATAAGCTCTGTGGACTTGTTACAGAAGGTAGTGCAAGACGGCATAACTTCATTGATTTAAACCAGTTAATATGGTTTGAATTGATAACATAAATTACAGGGGCAAATCAATTTCAAGATCATCACATACTATCCAACTGACCTTTTATGCTCATCATTCAGCTGGGGACATTAAGCATATTTCAGACTTTTCTCTCTAGCATTGCCCAGAGACAAACTCACAAGTGTCTTCTACAACATGAAATTTACATACAATCTACAAAAGCTATTCCGAAAATCACACATAACATCCAAACATTCAAGCATGTTTTTCCCCACTGATTGTTTCAAGTAGGAGCCAGGTTTTCTGTGTCATATCTAGTCATTTCTCTAGAAGCTACCACTGAATGCTTATAGCCAGAACTTGAGACTTCATATTGAGTCTCTTCCCTGCTTTGTAAGTCTTTAGTAAACTACATCTTAGTAACTCGCTTCCCACAATGTAGGCTGCTCAGGGAAGTGATTGACTCACTGTCCCTGGAGGTATTTAAAAGACAAGTAGATATGGTACTTAGGGACATGTTCTAGTGGTAGGTTTAGCAGTGTTATTTATGGCTGGGCTCAACGTAAATGATTCTATTATGTGCTTTTCAGGTATTCAGATACAACAGTGAGGGAGGTCTGTATAGGCCTAAGAAGAAAATGCCATTGACAGTATTTAATTTCTCAGTTTGTAGCAGCCATGATTTAGTTCGATACTAATGAAACTAACTTCATATGTACCTTTTAATTTATGTTTATGTTCCAAAATTCAGTGTATTAATAGGCCTATATACTATTACAATACATTAATTGAACGTGTGTGCACATTTTAGGCACTTATTTGTATAACACTAATTAGTTTTGTAAAACTGTGCACCATTAAATGCTTCAATGTATGCTGTGTCTGCCATTATGTCACATACATCCAGGGTAAAAGGGTGAAAAGGCACAGTGCACTCTAGAAGAGTTGCTGATATAAACAGTCAAGGGGAACCATTTTCTCCTTGCTAGTGAAGAGCCAGAAGCCTCCAAAAGAAAGAAAACAAAGATGTGAAAAGCAAAATGGACACTTTCATAATGTAATGAAGTTACATTTTTCCTGACAGAACCTTTAACTGTATATTCTAGCATTCAGAGATTTTGTGAGAAGGAAGAGAAGGCTTTGGAGGGAGACCCAAGATCCCTGGAAATTCTGATCAAAGACAAAGAAAAGTTCAAGAATAACAAAGGCATTGAGGAAAGGCATGTATTGGCGTACTTTTGTGTAAGAATCCATCATTCTAGTGGCAGTGGCTTTAAAATGTCTCTACAAGGCCTGCAAAGTACTTTTTTCTCTTGTTACATGTCTCCAATGTATTTGAGAGACACAGAATTGAAACTCTGGAGATACAAATTGTAAAAGAGGCCTGAGGAATTTTATGCCAAATTCATTTGGAGAGGTCATATCCATAATACTCTTCCCAAGAAGTGATAACAAAAATCATTGTTCAGGAAGCTAGAGCCTGGGCTGCGTTGGCTATTGTGTAATGCAAATTCCTGTTGACAGCAGCATTTACTGTAAGCAGTCCCTCCCTTTGGCCACTCTTCTCTGTACTCTCAGTGATGCAAGTCTTTAAAGATGTGAAGTTCATCAGAGTAGGGAACTGGATCCAGTTGAAAAGGAATGCAGAGAGAATGATTCTGCCAGATCCACTCACGGGTTTGATTCACCTGACAGCCATGCACATACGTCAGTACGAAGGATGGGAAGAGGAATGGTGTAAACAGGCAGTGTAACTTAAACCAGCCCTAAATGAAAGGTTCCAAGTGCTCCTAAAAGTTAAAACTTCCATTATTTCATCCTATTTCAGTAGCAAGAATATTCCCTTGCTTCACTTTTTTGGTCATGCTCTTAATTTTCCATGAATCAGTGGGCAAAAATGTGTTCTAGAAATTGTCATCAAAACCCATATAAAACTGACTGACTTCTATGTGACTGTGGGCTGTGTGGTTTCATTTGTAGAGATGATGATCTCACATCTCCTCTTTTTCTCCTACATCCATAGTTTCTAGTACTGTCCCTTAACAATACAAAATGTTACATTAACCATTTTTGAAATTCAAACTGATTTATTTTAAACTGATTTTCTTTAAATGGCATGAAAGAAAAATTTAAAAAAAAAAACAACAAAACCACCCAAAAAGACCAATTTTTGAAAACATCCCTGAAGAATGTAATCTGCTGTAGTTTCTGTAAGTGTCTGGCAATGCCTGATCATTGCTACTGATATTTTTTCAGTAATGCTGGGATTTCTTGATCCCATGAGCATATTCTGTTGCTGATGGTAAAATTAGTTCTTTTCTTAATATTTCTTTTATTAAAACAAGTCTCATTGAATTCAGTTGCAGCAGGGGTCAATTTTTGCATCATTTTTTGAACTTTTCTGTAGATTAAATTTAACATTTGAATGGGTGAAGTGAGGCTAATTTATTAAGTAGGCATAATAAGTTTTCAGAGGTTTTCAGCTGGAAATATATAAAACCAATCTATGAAGCAAACTCCATAAACATAAAAAAGACCACAGCTACTTTCAATAAAGATGATACAACAGAAGTTTGAGTTGTTTTGTATATTTCTTTTTAGGTATATTTCATCTTCATAGCATGAAAGAATATTGCTGAGATAAATATGCTATGTCTTTGACTTGGTTAAAGATGTGTAGTTTCTGTGGGACTTGTAAAATACTACCATTGCTACTGATAGAAGTATTTGGCCCTTAAATTTCTTTTTTTTTTTTTTGGCTCACTACTAAAGAAGCAAGGCAAATGTGGGGATTTTTTAACTGGATGGTCAAATTTCTAGTTTGCAGTTATATACAGTCTTTATATACATACTTACAATTTATTGTTGAATGTACTCTACTGAAAAATAATTTTCACATGAATAACTCCATTACTTGGAATGCTGAGAAGTATCTTATTGCTGGACTTAAAGGAATGGTCATATAACCCATGTCTAATTATTTTTCTGCTTTATTTTTTCAATCCTGTGACTCATATAAAACTCATATATAAACAGGCACTTCCCTCTTGCCTGTACCTGTGCATGTACCAGAATAACTTCTGAACAGTGTATCTCATTCATTCAAAAATATTTTTAAGTATCTAACAGGAAATTCTTAAAAAAATAAACAAGAAGCTGGAATTGGAAAACAAAAACAAGCCACTTTCAGAGATCCTCAAGTATCTCTGCAACTTTAGTTTAGAAATCTAACAATTGTGTCATGTCACCCATAATTAAAATAATGATGGCTTTCCTCATTCTAATTTCCAATAGACTTTGTACATCTTTATTTACTCACATCATTTTTTCACATCTTTATTTATTCCCTGATAATTAATGACAGACCAAAGTGTATTTTGGGACTATGAAGCTATGCAAACAGGCATCAACCTGGAATCAGAAGGAACAGGACAATTGGAGATCTTTTAAAAAGAGGAAAGGAGACATTGCAAGCACTCAGATTTTCTTATGAGAGGAAAGAGTAAAGGAGTCCAAGGGATGTTAAAGGGTAAAAATAAGTAGGTGGAGGATACTGAATGAGATCAATAAACATCATCAAGTTTGTACAGAACTGAAGTCCATAGTAAGAGAGATGGGTAAAATGGAGGACAACTGAATGACTGGTTGGAGAGTCTGAAAACACTGAAGTGAATTCTTGAAACAGAGGAGATTGGAGGGCTGGTTATCCACATGGAGCTGGAGAATGGAATGAATACATACAAAGAGCTTGGGTATGTGTAAAGTTTGACCTGCAGAAACTATTAACTTGCAAAAATTTCTCCAACCCTGAAATACCATTTGAGGCATTTCTGGGGAAATCTGTTCAAAATACACTAGTACAGATGAACACCAGCAAGGTTATAAGTGGTTCATTGACATACATGAGATTTTGAAGTTTGAGGCACAAGTCATAGATATTGCTTCCACTTTTCGTAATGATCTATATATAAACTGAGTTATTTTCAAATAAAAGCAGAGGTTGCTGTTTTATTTCCTGGTAAAGTGTACATCATGTACTAAATGAAGGAAAACTCTTACGCAAGACACAATAAAACTAAGGCACTCTTAAACAGTACTTACGCAAAATAAGGAACCAACTGAATGGTGCATTACACTAGATTTTATCCTTGTGCTGATATCACTGTTCTACTTCAAATATTGTCATCGTTTAGTTTTTGCAGAGACAAAATACCCAGTGAAACCAATGGGAATTTTAATTAGCTATTCAAAGCAAGATTTGTCCCCTAGAGTCACAGAAATACTTCATGTCTTCATTGTCTTTGATGCAATTACCAATAACTTGTTCACCTCCTCCAGTGTTTGGGATGGACTCTATCCTGCCATGTAGCTTCCATCAAGGCAGCCTTATCAAGAGAACAGCAATGAAATTTGTTACCATTTTTTTTTATCAGCCTGCCCTGTAACACTCCATATCACAACACAGCAGCTGAGCCATGCAATCTCACAAAGTTTTATTCAATCCTGTTTAACATCCTTACTCAGTTGCTCCTAAGCACCTCTGCCCAGGTAATGGGAAAGGGGCTTGGTGGCCTTGCCCAGCTGTTGTTCTGTACCACTAAACCTCATTTCTGGGAGCTGGTTTCAGGAGGAAAAGCTGTGGCGCAAGACCCAGGAGTGCACAGGGCTTGCCTCAGCAGAGCGGCTGTCACCGTTAACCCTGCTGACCTGGCCCCTCTGCCACCCGCCAGACTTCCTGTTTTCTCCAGACCACGACCACGGACCTGTGCTGCTGACAGGACAAATGTGAGGTGCACACGGGCCAAGGGGCCAGGCAGCATGGAGTCAGAACTATGGGAAGCGTCTGCCATCTTGGGGTTTTGTTCCTGGTGGTAAATACCCTTTTGTGGGTAAAACATCTTCTCTTTTGCATACTTTTGTTGTTAATAACAACTGCTGTTGTTATTGTGTGTTTCTTACTCCATTGCTTTGCTCTTTTAGGAAATTGCCATTTCAATCCATAGTCTGTGCTTTATTGTCCCTCCCTTACCTGAAGGGGCAGGGGAAAGGGAGTGGCATATTTGGAGTGTAGTTCCCTGCTGGTGTCAAAACCAGCACAACAGTCCTAGAAACTCTTCCACATAATTGAGTTCTTACATCTTTCTGCACCGAGGTGCTAAAAAAGTAAGAGAAAATTGGTGGTGGAGAATGCCAATGGTGAGGAAGAGAAAATGAAGTACATAGGGTAAGTAGGAATGAGATAGCTTAGCTACTAGAATGAGGTGACGGTGAGAATGAAGCAGAGGGAACTGTGAGCCTACAGAAAGTTTGGGAGGTGGAAGGGGGGTATAATTTAATTATAATTTAATGCTCTCTTCCTTCTGTTTTCACATTCTATTCCAATCTTTCTTCCTTGATGCTTCCCTTTCCCCACCTTTGATCCCTCGCTAAGCATCCCACAGTAAGCCTTGCACATTCTTATAATTCCCTAAGATAGCCAATAATAATTTTCAGATAATTCTTTTTCCGTTGCATATCAAGTCCCACATCTATTTAAAAAAACATCTCTTCACTTTACAGTCAGGGGAAAAAGTTTCTTTCTTTGAAGACTCTGGCAGGTTTCACACCAGTGACGATTCCCCTTGGATAGTCTTGGCAGCAGGCAATTTGGCTTCATTTTCATTGATCAGCTTGCTGGGCTTCCTTCACCTGGTACTGTTCCTCTAGCCCTCATTTTGTCTTTGGTTTTGCGACAAGAAGCCTTTGATAATTTAACCCAGCAATCCAGAGAAGGGCTTCTCACATGAGCAGAGTGGGAAGCCGCTGCATTACAGGAAGAGACTAAAAAGGTGGGAGCTCTTCAAATGAGAGTGGAGAAGGTGGAAGGGGATTAAATCAAGATTTACCAAATATTGAAGACAGTGGCCAAGATAAGCAGGAATAGAGAGGATTCAATAGAAATAGTAGGAGATCAGTTTACAACTGATTAAGAGTGTGCATCTTTTTGCAGTGAACAAATTCTGGACCCTGTTGCTACAGAGGGCTGTGGAGGCAAACAGCATCAGCAGGTTCAAATGGAGGCTAGACAAACCCAAAAACAACAGCCCTTAAAGCAACACCAAAAAGGCTTTGTAAGTATGTACCCTATGACATCACTAGGGTAAACATGGATTTGGGAGGAGAGTACAAAATACAACAGTCAAGATTGCACAGTCTCCTTAAATAGCATTTTGTTTTGCTGCTCTTGAACATGTATTAGTGGGTTAGATAGGCTATTGGTGTGACCAAGTATAGTTTCTTATGTTCCCTTGTATCAAGAGTAAATCACTCAGACTAATACATTCCTGTAAGTTTCGTGGCTGGAAAACAAATATGTTAGGAATGACAACTTAAATTCTAAAGAAAAAGCTATTGTCTTGATGGTGAAAAACTGCTTAACTCTTAGGATCTGTAGCAACTCATTGGTCTTAGTTCACATCTGTGGAATTAACTACATCATTCTGCACAGGACTGGGAACTCAATTAGTACTTCATTGCTCTATAAACATACAGATTTTCCTTTTACAGTGCTAAGTTGGTACTGAATTATAGTTTCTTTTTTTTTGTCAAGGAATATTTTACACAGCCAGCACAATCCCATTCAGTGAAACAAAACATTCAAAACCAAGTAACTGAAGACCTAATGTATGCCAAGGTACATGTAATAATGAGATTACAAATATTTTACTAAAATACTAAATATTTGTACGTTTTCACCACCATAATGATACATAATACACAGTGTAGTACCTCACCAGCACAGACTGGGGGCTGACATGTTTAAAAGCATATCTGAGAAGGACCTGGGAGTCCTGGTGGACAACAAGCTGTCCATGAGCCAGCAGTGTCCTTGTGGCCTTGCAGACCAATGGTATCCTGAGGTGCATCAGGAAAAGCATTGCCAGCAGGTCAAGGGAGGTGATCCTGCCCCTTTACTCAGCCCTGGTGAGGAACATCTGGAGAGCTGTGCCCAGTTCTGGGCTCATCAGTACAAAGGAGAAATGGAGCTCCTGGGGTGGGTCCAGCAGAGGAAAACAAAGATGACTGGGGGACAGGAGCATCTCTCTTACAGTCACTCTTACATTCAGCCTTGAGAATAGGCAACTGAGAGGAGACCTCATCCATGTCTGTCAGTATCTGAAGGGAGGGTGCCCAGAGGATGAGCCAGGTTCTTCTCAGTGGTGCCAAGCAGTAGTACAAGAGGCAAAGGGCAGAAACTGATGCACTGAATATGATGAAGAGCTTCTTTACTGTGCAGGTGACCATGCACTGGAACAGATTGTCCAGAGAGGATGTGGAGTCTCCCTCACTGGAGATATTCAAGAACCAGCTGGACACAATCCTGTATAAAGTGCTCTAGGATAACCCTACAGTGGTAGGGTGGTTGAACCAGATGACCCACTGTGATCCCTTCCAACCTGAAACATTCTATGATCTTGATTTTCACTTCTCTTCTGCTTTCAAGAAGAACCTGTGGTCTGCAGCTTTGTGAAAGAAATTTGAAATCAAAGAAGCATAACACACTAGTCTTAGGCTGTCAATTGGTGGCCAAGCAACAATCCAGCCTACGCTTTCCTCAGCTACTTTAGTATTCAGGCAAGTATTAGTGTCTTTTAAATAAGTTTTTCAGTTTTGCAATGGCCATACTTCATTAGGAAGGAGGGTATATCTGTTCTTCATTAAGAAGTCAACTGACTGAAAGCTTTGGTCTAGATGCAGTTGTTTGCATTAGAAAAATAATCTATTTTTCCCCTGACTTTGAGTCCAATGATTATTGCAGGCATAAGATCACACACTCTTAGAACCTACTGTCTCATTTTGTAGATACTTTTTTAGATCAGCAGCCACAAATCAAGAAAAAAAAATCTGACCTTCTCTTACACCACAAAGCAAATGTTGTTTCAAGAAGCAGAAAGGTCACACATGACTTTGTTATCCACATGAAACCAAGAACAAAGGTCCTGCAACCCCTCAACTGAGCATCACAATAGCTATGGAAAGCCATAGTCAGAGAAATCTAGGAAAGGTTTCCCCCTTCCTACAGCTTCTTTCTGCTGAATAAAATTAATCAGATAGATAATAAAATCAGAAACAATTCTCACTGTTCTACTTGGATTGCCTTATGTTGGGGGTTCAGACATCTCACTCTTCGGCCAGAGAGGAGGGCACACTGGCAGCTGTGTTGCTTGGGAAAAGGAGTTCACCATTGCCCAGGCGGAGCTGCCTTCTCCTGCTGCTGCTGCTTCTCCTTCTTCTGTGGGTCCATCCGCACCTCCTGTCCTGCTGGGACTTCCTACAGTGCAGCCACCATTGCGAAGCTGCTGACCCATCTCGTCCATCCACTGCCTCAGGATTCTTGCTCACTGCTGCCGTTCCAGCTCAGCGTTTCCTCAGAGTCCTGCCGGGGCACCCAGGATCGGCTGCCCACAGGGGGTTTGTGAAGCAAAGCCTCCCCTCCATCCTTTCCTGTCTTTGCTACAGGGTCCCTGATTCTGTTTCTTATTAATGACATAGTTATTACTGGGTTTGTTTACCTTGTTATACACACTAGTAAAGAGCTAGTATTCCCACACCCATATCTTTGCCCGAGAGCCCTTTAATTTAAAAATTATAATAATTTGACAGGAGGGGTTTTCCAAGGGAGGCCACTGCCCCCCCTTGTAGATACCTGTCTTTTAACCCAAGACACCTTAGCGACAGAAGTTTAAACCTAGAATTTTAATTTTTTTTTTTCATGTAGGGGAAAAAAGGGAGGAAGAGTAGTCCTCTACTTTAGGTGAATCACCCTTACTTTGTAATTTCCTTTGGGAAGAAAGAGTTACCTTGCCTTGTTTCACATGACTTGCCTGTAATCTAGACTAGAGTTTATTAAATGTGCTCTATAAAGGCATTTCTTCTCTTTCCTTTATTATTTATTCTCTTTTTTTCTTTACTACATTCTTCTCTTCTCTCCTCTCTTTCTCAAAAGAGTATCTAAATGGTTTTATTTTTTTTTCAGATTGTGCTTCTTTCCTTGTTTTTGACTACTGAAATTCAGATTCTACAGAGACTGAGAGAAGTAGTGATACCTGGACAGTTACTGGAAAGGGGACATCACAAATTGATGAAAACCAACAAGTGAAGGAAGAGACTTTAGTTGAGGTGTTTACCATTCATTTTTGTTCTTCATTTAATTAATAATAAGGTGGTGGTATTTTTAATAATCTATTTATTTCAACAAAAAAAAACCTTTTTTTTTCAAGTGAACAATAACACATCTCTCAGATCCATTTTGTCCCTACAAAGAATGGGTAAGTATAAGTTTTATTTTTAGAGTAATTGCTGGCTGCCATAACAAAAAATTAGTTGGTCTAAATGTTCCTGGCTGGGAAACACTGTATTTTTCCGCTAGGTTATAAAATTAGTTGTGTTGACCACAGTATGCCAAATATTATTCTATTTGGTTTTGTTGCCCTGATAGGAAGCAAAATTTTATGCCTTTGTTTTCACTCTCTTGCCATAAGGAAATCCCCAGGGCTTTGCTTTCCCATTGCCAAGAGGAAGAACCAGAATACCTGCTCCATTTGCCATTTGGAAAATCCTTTGTTATGTTCTATCCTTTAGAGGAAGAAATAATAATGCTGCCCTGGACTTTGCTAAAAAAACAAAAACACTTGCTAAGAGAAAATAACCTCCTACTTTAACAGATTGTTTAAGATAGTAATTTAACAGGTTATCTGAGAACTACACTAAATATAAATCTTGGTACATAATTTGAGAGAACTGTAAGTATCACATTTCATCCTCTTACTACAGAGACATGGTCCAATTCTGCTGAGAGCTTAAGTGTATAAAAGGTATTTATATACCCTTGCTCTCATGCTAATCTCCATGCCCTCTATGCTTTTCCTGTTTGAACAGATCAGTTCCACAGCAATGGAAGGAAGGCTGTAGTTGTTTTAGTCCCAGTTTCAAACAAGAATTTTCAAACTGCAAAACCTCAAAAAGGTAGAAGGAAAATACAGGTTAAATCCATAAAACTGCCTTGACTTTAAATGTACTAGATAGCAAATTAATGGCGTCTGTTCAACAGCTTGGTAAATCACCATGTCTCAAAAGTTCCCTCATTTACCCCTGTGCCAAAGACTGAAGTCAGAGAGGTTTGCACATAGCAAGAGGAGAAACAACTGGAGAAGAAATTAACAATGCTGGTGAGAAATGACACTGAATGATATCCATGGGCTTTGGAAGTTAGGAATGAAGGACCAGGGCCAGAGCTGGCACGCCCTACAAAGTGCAGGCTGGAGGACAGAACCTGTGACGCTTTCCCATGAAAATGTAGCTAGAGAGCACTCACAGGCCAAAGCACTGCTCAAAACCAGGCAACAAATCATGCATTCTTAATCATACAGCCGTGTAAGAAAAAAAACCTCCCTACTTGTTAAAAGAATCAACACCTGATCAACACATGATCATCTCCTAAAGGCTGGAGTCTTCAGTTCAAGACTTTATGCTTCAATAATAATGTTCAAAACAAAATCTCACAGGAAAGCGATGAGAAACATTGCAATTTATAGCCTTCTTATTAAGGCTTTAATTCAAATAAATTAAGAATTATAAGACTGTGACTGCTCTGATTTTTTGTGATACATTATGATTTTGAGGCATATGACTCAAGTACCCATTTTCATGTAAGTGTTTTTCTGGTAACAGGAGTCACATAAAGTAGCATATAAAGACAATCAGCCAAAAATAATGCAGGAAAGAATATTCTGCTTTTTTTATTTTGATATATTTGTTGGCTGGACTAAAATTTTTGAACTCATACTGTACTGGCTACCAAAAACAAGCCTAAGATAACGACTTTTGAATCAATAGTAGAGAATATTAGAACAAGAAAATTAAGAACTGAAATGCCAGTTCTCACCATGGAAAGCACCAATTCTGTACTGAGTGGTCTGTCAACGGATTCACCTTTTTTGTTTTTTTGTGTTGAGTAGCAACTCAGTCCTCAGTGTCTGGGAGCTGAAAATGCAGTTTGGAAAATCAAGCAATACAATTTCCATGCACCTGCTTACCAAATTAAAAAATACTTTAAAAATATATGTTTTCAACATCAAGAAAATTACTTATTTAATAATTGGGGAGGGGAATTAATGGCTTCTGAACTACAACAGAAAAGTGTCACAGTCATCTTTTCAAATTCTACAGCACGATTGTCACAATTATATATGGAAACAAATATTTGTATTGATTGCATGGTTAATTTTGCTGAAGTCCTCGGTTAAAATATTACAGAAACAAGTCATCATGCACACACAAAAGATGAAAACTGTTACCTTCAGCATTTCAGTGTCTTCATATGGCTTCTTTTCAATCACCTGTGCATTCATCAGTTTTTGCTGCAACATGAGAGATGTGGTGACTGTGCTGATTACAGAGGAGTGGAAGCGGCCTTGCCCTTGACAAGCCACATCTGAAATCAATAAGGACAAGCCCTATAAAAGAGAGGGTTAGGGGGTCTGGAGTCTGCTGGCTGTGCTGAGATGAGAAAGGGTCAGGCAGCTGGCAGAGGGACAGAGCAAGTAAGATGTTGTATGAGGGATAAACAGGGTTAGGTGGCCTGGTGAGGAACAGAGTGGAGTTAGATGGTTGTGCAGAAGGAATAAGAAGCCTGCGTGTTGTAGCCCGAGGGTAGGGTCTGAACTTAACGTGTGCTTTGTACTCCTGGGCCTGAGGAATAATAGCAGAAACTAAGTTCAGTCCTCTGAGAGCTGTGTGGTGCTGCCCAAGGAAAAGGACTGAGTAATGCTGCCTGTGGCAAGAAACAGAAGGCTGCATAGTGATGCTTCTGGAAAGTTGAGTCCTTTTAAAGTGTATTGTGTCTGTCTCGACTGTGACACATAAAACTTTTGATTGTGGGTAACCAAGACAGACACATTTTCATGTGGGTTAGTCAGTTTGAAATGCATTAAAAACACAGAATTGAGGATTATACCTTGTTACATACACAGCATAGCTTAATGAAAGGTAGAATTTATTAGGTAAGTCAGAAGCTATGCTTTTTTTCAGGGAAAAGCTTCATTTGTCTTCAACTGGAAATTTCCTTGTCAAACAAGATAGCTGGAGCCCCAAGATCTGAATTCTTTGTTTTTATGTGGCTGAACCATGTGTTTCTTGAGTAACACTGAAATTAGAGCACAACTCCAATCTACACAGAGTATACTGGGCATACAGCAAACATGGAGAGTGACCTCCCCACTAACCAAACCTGGGCAGTTTTGGGGGTCTGGGCTGCAGGGACACCCAACACTCCCTCAGAATTTTTCATGAGATAGGTGGTGAAATGCAGGAATAGGTTGCCCGGAGAGGTGCTAGGTGCCCCGTCATTGGAAACACTCAGTCAGGCTGGATGGAGCACTGAACAACCAGGTGTAGTGGAAGATACTAATGCTCATTGCAAGGGAGTTGGACTCTGTGACCTTTAAGGGTCCCTTCCAACCCTGCTGGTCTGTGACATATGATGGCATGATTCCACAGCCCTGCAGCTGGCCCTGGTTGCAGCAGCACCCTTCTGCCAGGAGAGGATAAGGAAAAGGTGGCTGGGTACCAGCTCCTGCTGAAGAAGGGCTTGGGCCAAGGCAGCCGAGGCAGGGCAGGGCCTGGGAGGCATGCTGTGCCCTCCAGGCCATGAGTTCATCTGGGACAGGCCAGTTGCTTACAGCTGTGTCTGTATCAGCAGCACTCCAGGTCCACCTCTGCCTGTTCTAGGAGTATTGTGCAGGCCAGAGGGGTTGGGCTTGGAGCACAGTGACCAAAGCTGAGGGCACTGCAGGGCCATCCACAGCCCTCTTTCCCTACACTGACTCCCTGTGCTGTCACAGATCACAGAAACACAGAATTGTTAAGGTTAGAATGCACCTCTGAAGATCATCTAACCTACACCTGTCAAGGCAGGGTAACCTGGAGCAGGTTACACAGGAAAGCATCCAGGTGGGTTTGAATGTCTCCAGAGGCAGTACTCCACAACCTCTCTGGGCGGCCAGTTCCAGTGCTCTGCCACCCTCAATGTGAAGTCGTTTCTCCTTGTGTTGAGGTGGAAATTTTTGAGTTTTGGTTTATGGCAATTGCTCCTTGTCCTGTTGCTGGGCACCCCTGAAAAGAACCCAGCACCATCCTCTTGACACCTGTCTGTGAGATATTTATATGCATTGGTGAGACTCCCTCTCAGTCTTCTCTTCTGTAGGCTCTCCTCATAAGAGCGATTCTCCAGATCCCTCATCATCTTTGCTGTGCCCCTGGACCCTCTCCACTATTTTTTCTTGCACTGATGAACTCAGGATGGACTCAGCACTCCAGATGTGGCCTCACCAGGGCCGAATAGAGGGGGAAGACTACCTGCTGGCCACACTCTTCCAGATGCACCCCAGGACACCGCTGGCCCTCCTGACCGCAAGGACACACTCGCCGGCTCACGATCAACTCCCCCGCGCACCGGAGCCGCCCAGCGGCGGCGGAGCGGCCGCAGGGGCGGGTCGCAGCAGCAGGAGAGGCGCCGCCTCCCCGCTCGCCTGGCACTGCGGGCTCGGGTGCGAGGAGGAGCGGCGGCGGCGCGGTGCTCCTGGCGGGCGGGCGGAGGTGAGCGGGGCCGGGGCGGGACG
>VXBU01010676.1:274450-355915 GCA_013400315.1 Bombycilla garrulus
GGGGCCGCCGCTCCTGTCACCGGCGGTGTTGTCGTTGCAGCTGGAGATGCTGGCCCGGACCAGGGCCCCGCCGAGCTGCTCCTGGCTGGATCTCCGCACCGCGCTGCCGCCCGCCAGCCCGCCCAGGGGGCACCGGCCTGCGCCCGGCCTGCCGCCAGCCCCGCGCCCCGTAAGTGCCCGCCCGAGCGGGGATCACAGACACACTGCGTTGCTTCGGTTTTCTGCTCCCGTAGTTATTTTTCCAGGAGCAGTTTTTCACGTGTGTCACCATCTGGCTGGCATAGCTCTGTGATGTTCTCTTAGCTAATTTAGGAGCATATGTCAAATCTGTGCTACTTTTATTAATTTTTAGAACTCTGAAATCAGTTAGTTCATAAAAGAAGGTTGGTTTTGTTGAAATCTGTTCCTGAACAACCTACTTCAACTGCTTCTTATCAACTGCTTCCCATTCATTTACTAATTGATTGCACAATAACTTGATGAAAAATCTCTCCAGGGACTGAAGTCAGACTAACAAGTCTTTGTTTTCCTTAGTCGTCCTCCCTTCTTTTAGCAATATATGCTAGTCTGCCTGTCTTGTCATCTCTTTAGTTCTGAAGATGTCACTTTGGTAAGCATTTTAAGCATCAAGGGCTGATTTCACAAGTGTCTGCTGACTTGAAAATCTTTATCTTATCTTTAACTTTATCCTTTACTCTTTATCTTTTCCACTTTGACGTCACTGTCTGTCTCCTCCTAGAAGGAATTTCTTTAAATACCTATTCACAGTTAACTTCTCTGCTGAAGGCTGAAATAAAGAAGACATCTAACAATTCTTCTTACTTTGTATGAGTTGTAAGTTGTTCCTTTTCTTCTGAAGTTATAAACCTTGCTTTCTGTATTTTGTCTTTTTATTGTATTTATGGAACTTTTACTTGTTGCCATTTATCTTCTTCACTAGTTACAAACTCACTTCTTTTCCATCCTTGTTCTGATTTTATCCCTACATGATAGCACTGTCTCTTTGTCTTTTTATAGTGCTCCTTAGCCATACACACTAATTTTATTGGTTTTTTTAAATCTTGTGTGGTTTTTCAGGTCAGGAAAGCTCTCATGTTGCAGTAAAAAGTTATATACTCCTCCTGCCTCTGAATTGCACTTGTGCATTTAATAGAGTCCCTTCAAGTAACTGCTAGCTCTCTGCTCTTGTACATCTCTTAGATTACTTGTTTAAAAGTCATGTCAACTTGTTCCCTGAGGTTTTTTTTATGAAGTCTGTCAGTTTGATTCTGTTACTTGCACTGTATTTTCCTTAGAACAGGCAGTGAGAAGTGTTGGCAAGCAGGCTAAATTCAGCTCACCAGAGCCATTCATTGTGTCCAAGTCCTGTGTGCCACTCTCCCCAGGATACTTTGGACTAAAACTGACAGTAGGCTGCAGCATGGTTAAATTTCTCTATGGTGGTTCCCTTTCAATCTCAAAGTTTTGCAGCACATTCTGGTTACATGGTATGAACAGAAATGGGCCACTGTAATCACATGGTGGAAGCATAGATGTTCTGCCATACCTAGTTACATCTCTTATTTTACATATATATATATGTGTGTGTGTGTATAATATATTCTCTTCATGTTCCTGGGTGTGAACCCATCCTGGTACAGGGAATACTAGCAGTTTGGTTATATGTTAAATGTGTTTCAGATCACATGGAGAAAGTCAATGCTCTTTTGAGTGCCTGCATAAAAATCTTTGTGCTCTGCCTCTGCAAGAAGGATTCACTGTTAGAATTTTTTCTTCAAATACTAACTTTGTGGTCACTTTCTGTCTTTAACTTCTGAGTCCAGTTTCAGACCTTCTAGTCAAAACTAGAAATGAAACGTGCCAATTCTTCTAGTAGCTTCCTCTAATTTCTGAAACACAAAACTGCTTTTAATTGTGGGAGCTGTTCACCTCACATGCTGTATTACTAGCCAATGGCTGTTTAATGTCCCCCACTGATCATTAATTACCATCATATCAGCTCTTGGATGGTGGCTCAGGAAAAGGTTCTGTGTGGTCTGTTGTTGATTGCTTGCAAGACAGCAACCTTGTGATTTCTTTTTGGTCCTTCTTAGCCTGCCTCTTGTCATTGCTTCCTTAATTTTCAGAATTGTTACTGTTCTACAATTATATTGGCTTTGCCCGGCAAGACCTTGGTAGCAGGATGAGGAGGAGTGCAGTAGGGGTGGTTTCTGTGAGAAGCTGATGTCATCTTACCCTATGTCTAATAGGGCCAGTGTCAGCTGGGTCTGGGATTGGCTATGGCTGGCCAAGACACAGCTCATCAGTAAAACACAGTAAGAATGGAGAAAAAAAGTAATAGTAGCTGCAGAAGAGAGGATGAGAACATGTGAGAAAAATTACTTATGTAGATACTAAGGCCAGTGAAGAAGAAGGAGGAGGAGGAGGTGCCCTAAGCACTGGATTAGACATTCCTCTGCAGCCTGTGGAGAAGGCCATGGTGAGGCAGCTGTCCCCCTGGAGCCCCATGAGGTTCACAGTAGCGCAGGGATTCACCTGCAGCCCATTACACACCAGTGTTAGTGGGTGCCTGAGAGGAGGCTGTGATCCCATGGGAAGCCCACACTGGAGCAGGCTCCTGGCATGGATCTGTGTAGAGCGGAGTCCACACTGGAGCAAATTTCCTGACAGGGCTTGTGACCCCATGGGTCCTGAAGGAACCGCTCTGTGGAAGGGACCCTTGCTGGAGGAGCTTGTGAAAAACTGTAGCCTGTGGGGAAGGACTTACACTGGAGAAGTATGTAGAGGACTCTCCTGTGGGAGGAACCTCATGCTGGTGCAGGAGAAGGACTCCTCTCCCTGAGGAGGAAGCAGCAGCAGAAACAGCATGTGATGAACTGACTGTAATGTCTGTTCCCCGTCTCCCTGTGCTGCAGAAGGGGAGGAGGTAGAGAATTGGGAATAAAGTTAAGCCCAGGAAGAAGCTTACTGGGGTGAGGGGAAGGTGTTTCTTTAGGATTTGTTCTACTTTTCATTATCCTGCTCTGGTTTTGATTGGTAATAAAGTCAGTTAATTTCCCCAAGTAGAGTCTCGTTTGCCTCTGGTGGTAATTGTTGAGTGATCTCTCCCTGTCCTTAACTCATGAGCCTTTTGTGGTACTTTCTGAGGAGAGGAGTGATAGAGCAGCACCTTTTTGGACGCCTGGCCTCCAGCCAGGGTCAACTCCCCACAACAGTGCAGAGCCACCTAGGTCATAACTGTGGCTTCCTGTGAAGACTTCCCTCCTGAGGGTTGTTTTGTTGGTTTTTAATGTCTTTGTTAGAGCTTTATTGCAGTTCTTTGACCAAGGACAGAGCAGTATTTATTTTATTTTTCTGTGAGCCTTAGCTTCTGTTCTTCTGCAAAACATCCCTTACTACGCTGAATTTGAACCCTAAAATTATCTTCCCTTCTATTATTGCATGAAATCTGTCACTGCCATTAGCTTTTTATGGAAAGCTATCTCATGTGTTTGTCTCCAGGATTTATCTTACTTGCCTAGATAGAAAATTGTGTTAAGCATATTTGTGACTCATGGCCTTGAATCCTTTACCCTTGCATCCACAGTTAATCCTCATACATCCATGGCCAGACCAAGCAGTCTGACCTAGAAATGTCATTAGTGATCTCACAATTAGGCCTTGATAAATTTCTTTGCTGTTATTGCCATTGGATCCACATGGGTGGCCCATTTTCCAGGCTGACGGTATGTCAGATGGACGTTTGTCATGGTGTCATGACATTTGCAGCTTTGAGACTTTTGCATCTCCTCCTTTGTGGCCAAGAGAGGATATTGCAATAATAACCTGCATAAACCTTTAATGGAATTTGGCTTGCATGTACTCACTGATCTTGTGCTGATCACAGGCCAGGCTCTCTACATTCTACTATTTTCCAATTTTCTTTACGTGTTTCTACTTGTTATTCTATTGACCATTAGTTTCAGTAGTATGAAGTTATCTTGTGGTCTAGTATTCCAGGGCAATGGAAGGCAAAATAGGAGAAAATGAAAAAAATGTTATTTACTTAAGTGACAGCATTACTGAAGTGCTTGAAGTACTTTGTTTCTTGTTTCTCCTTCTACTGGTGACATATTACAAGACAAAACTGATTAGCACATACTTGATTAAGGAGAAAATCTAATATGAAACTTAGAACCAAAGATTTTGCTTCCAGATGCTTAGTGGATTTTGAGGTCTCATAAAATTGCATGATGCTGATTTTTCCTTCTGTTGTTTTTTTCTTTTTCCTTTGGTTCTCTTTCCATTTTTTTTTCCCCTGAAGAAATCATTGTAGGTTTGTTGTCTTGGAAGTATGGAATCAATCTCTATGATGGGGAGTCCCAAGAACCTCAATGAAACTTTTCTACCAAATGTTGCTAATGGCATCAAGGATGCCAGTAAGGTCACAATAGGCATCATTGGAAGTGGAGACTTCGCCAAGTCATTGACCATCAGACTTATCAGATGTGGTTACCACGTGGTCGTAGGGAGCAGAAACCCCAAACAAGCTGCTGACTTCTTTCCCCATGTGGTTGATGTCACTCACCATGAAGATGCAGTAGCTAAAACAAACATCATTTTCGTCGCCATACACAGAGAACATTACACCTCTTTGTGGGATCTCAAACATTTACTTGCTGGTAAAATTCTGATTGATGTCAGCAATAACACAAGAGTAGACCAATATTCAGACTCCAATGCAGAGTATTTGGCATCTCTTTTTCCTGATTCGCTAATTGTCAAAGGATTCAATGTCATTTCAGCTTGGTCACTGCAGTTAGGACCAAAGGATGCCAGCAGACAGGTAAGTTTTTATTTGTATTATTTTACTTACCTGTAAAATGAAAATGACAGGAACTGAATGTAACAGCCAGAACTCATGAGATTTACATTCCCTGACTTAACTTGCCTAAAATGTTGGACATTTAGCTTACATTTTTGTAGCCAATAAAACCTTCAGAGTTTAGTTAATTCCACTGTACAACAAATAAAGTGGTCCAGTTCTTTCCCTGTGTTGCCTGTTTGTCTTTAAAGATTGCAGAGGATATGTGGATACTAGCTTAAACAACTGACCTTTCGGTGTCTACAGACAGAGGAGAAGGGTGTTTTCCATAGGAAATGTTCATGTGTTTCCTTATGCTTTACAGAGGGGTAGAGACAGGCTTTCCCAATGAATTTTAATGGCAGCATTGGGGTGAGCTCTTGAAAGAGATGCATAGAAATCTCAGGTCCTGACCCCAGCGCTTGAGAATCAGCTGTTCTAAAAATGCTTGTGTTCAATGTAGCAGCAAAGTGATAGAAAAAAAATTACCTAGCTTTTAGAGTGCCCCAAAATCATAAATATGAGGGAACAGAAGGAAGCACATATGTTTCTAAGTGATCGTTCATTTGATCCACTGCTGCTTGGGAACTTCATGTTCAAATTCCTTCCCAGTATGTTCTGCAAATCCATTCTACATATGGAAAATGCACCTTTACATTTTTCATGTTTTGCTGAAGTGATAGAAAAGATTTAAGCCTGTGCAAGCATCCAGTCCTTCACAGCTTTATGAAGTCTGAGAAATACATAAGAAATAACTAATGTAACATGACTGCTAGAGGCTAAATTCAGTTTTCTAGCACTTCAGGTAGATTTAAATGGAATTGAATTGATATGGAATTAGCATAATTTAAAAATAATTTCACCATACTTCTTTTATCCCTTTTTAGGATAGCACTACACTAAAAGTCACTTCAGTCAAAACAAGTCATATTTGCTTCAATGCAGATGATCAGCAAATAGTGTTGGGCAAACTATGGCCCATTGTAAATTTCAACAGAACCTTTATAGCAGTATACTTCTTTCACTGTGTAATAAACTGGCCTTTAGAACAAGTTATTTGGCTGCTAGTTTTTGTCTTTTCTGTTAAATGCTCAAATCTGAAAGCTGTGGAAATCTGGGTTGTGAAATTAAGCTGAAATTGTTACCCATGGAGAGATTACATAGTTCTCTGCTTCTCATTCTGTGTATGCTATAGTTAAGGGTCATCATTCAAGATTCCTGTATTTTTGAGAGATTTTCTGAAATGCTTTTAGGTGTTGCTTCATGTTAATTCGGTCCTGCAGACATTTCAGTATGACAGGTTTCAGTGTACAGATTACCAAGACATCCCCCACTATGAAATACAAGAAAAAGCCAATTTTGTATTGATTACTCTGTTGCTAAATCAATGTTCATATTTGTTCTTTGGCGAGATTTTTGATGTGATTTTATTGTTGTATTGGTAATATAAGGTGGGACAAAGTATACAGTTTTAGTGGTTCTGTTGTAGTTTTGATGTGGAAGCCCTTAAGGTTTTTGGTGGGTTTTGCTGTTTTTTTGTTTACCTTTGAGTCTCTTTCTCTGACTACGGACAATTCCCTTCACTTTCCTAACAGGTCTATATATGCAGTAACAATGTTCAGGCTCGCCATCAAGTTATTGAGCTTGCCCGTCAGCTCAGCTTCATTCCTATTGATTTGGGGGCATTGTCATCTTCAAGGGAGATTGAAAACCTGCCTCTGAGACTGTTCACCCTGTGGAAAGGGCCTGTAGTGATTGCCATTAGCCTGGCTACATTTTTCTTCATCTATTCTTTTGTCAGAGATGTCATCCATCCCTACATGAGAAATCAGCAGAGTGACTTTTACAAGATTCCCATTGAGATTGTGAACAAGACTCTGCCGATTGTGGCCATCACTCTGCTTTCTCTAGTGTATTTATCAGGACTTATTGCAGCTGCTTATCAGCTTTACTACGGCACTAAGTATCGGCGATTTCCTCCTTGGCTGGACAACTGGCTCCAGTGTCGAAAGCAGCTTGGGCTGCTCAGCTTTTTCTTTGCAACAGTGCACGTGGTGTACAGCCTCTGCTTGCCCATGAGGAGATCAGAGCGGTACTTGTTCCTTAACATGGCATATCAACAGGTGAGACAATCTTCAGTTCAGTAAGCAAAAACGCCTTGGCTGTGGGCATGGCTCCTGAGTACAACTGGGTTTTTCTTAATCTGTTCTACAGCTTTTGGCACAAAATGTTATGGGTTACCTTATGCGTGGGTGGTGCCAAATAAGGAGACTAAAAAAAATAATCTGTGCATTTTGCTCACCTTGTGGGTCAATCTGCAGTCAAGTTGGTGTGATAGGAGGAATCAAGGACATGTCCCACTGAAATTCATGATAGCAATGTACACAAGAAGAAAGTAGAATAGACAGGATAAGAGCAACAGCAGGAAGATTCTGAGCTATGTTCCCTTCTGTGTATACTTAACACATGGAGGAAATATGTATATCATAAGTGCATTTATGAATATAAGAAGTATAAGAGCAGATACTGTAATCATGCTTCCAGATACTTCTATGTTCCAAAAAGAAGATGCTGATATTTTATAACAATTTGGACCTATGCTAAAAATACTTTATTCTTTTAAAATTCTGTGGACATCATCTATTGCAGGCAATAGAAATTGACTCATAGTTTCCAGGAACAGTTGATCTTGCATACCCCTGAAACATTCCCCTCTAGAAGAGGGTCTGATACTGCTGTCAGTGAGACTGCTTACTGTAACCTTTAAACTGACAGAAAAACAGCATGGCCAGAAAAACAGCATGGCCATTCACCACGTAAAATCTGTAGGAAAGAGAGATGTGATAAAACAGAAAGGAAAGCCAAGTAAGGAAATAAAATCAAATGTAACAAATTAACAGGGAGTGTCCCTCTGAGAGAGCTAGCATCAAAAACTGAACTTACGAGAAAGACAGGAAGAACAAAACTATAATAGGCAGCAAGAAACCATAATTCACAGTTAAAATTAGTAATACTAAGGGGTTCACTGGTACTTCTACTAAGAAATTATCTTGGTTTTAATGATACTGTAAAACTCTCACTTGCTAATATTTCTGGTGCATCTTTTTCAAGACATGTCATATTGCAATAGTTAACCTGGAAGTGGAAAAAATAAATTAATAGCTAAGTTTCTTAGTTGTTAATGTCCTGAATTGTTGGTTTTTTGGTGTTTTTTTTTGTCTAGTAATGCTCTCTAGTGAGAACAATCTTGGGAAAATCTGATGTCAGTAGTGAAAGGGAGAAACAGGCTTAGACTCAGCATAGAAAAGCTGAAGGAAATGATGCTAAACTATTTCTAAATGTAACAAAATAAAAAGAAATTGCAGGTTTATCCAATTATGTTACAGAATTTAAATTTGCGGAGTCTGAAGAACACAGCTCCTTTTCCACTGTGTTTAAGAAGGTGCAGAATTACCTGATTTATAAGAGTATTGTTGTAAATGGTATTTAACGTTAAATTTTATTTTAACATCTCATCTACATGTCAGTGTTTAATGTATTTTTAATCTAGCAAGAGCTAATACCAGCAGTAAGGAAACAGTTGTTTTTCTCCTTGGCATGAAGAAACCTCTGAAATATTTGACCCCATTTTATAGTTGTCCTGTGACTGTGAACTTTAAGTCAGCAAAATAACTTCTGTTGTATTTTTAATATTCTTTAGAATAAAGTTCTTCCTTTCTGCTCTTTCATCAGGTTCATGCAAATGTTGAAAATTCTTGGAATGAGGAAGAAGTGTGGCGAATTGAAATGTATATCTCCTTTGGAATAATGAGTCTTGGATTGCTTTCTTTGCTGGCAGTAACTTCCATCCCTTCAGTAAACAGTGCCTTAAACTGGAGGGAGTTCAGTTTTATTCAGGTGTGTTACTTTTTTAATGCAGGGGTTTTGGTGTTAACAAGAATTCCTTGATCATTATCAAGATAATGAAGAAAAGCTCATTGCAATGTGATAAGACCCTTTTTTCCCCTCTGTCTCTGATAATTCAGTAAAAACGACAGTTACTTAGCAAATATGGAGGCACATTAAGCATTTCATGAGTATTAGAACAGGGCTTTTAATTTCACACTTCTTGATCTTAAATAACCAACATAGCTAAGACCAAATGATCACTTATCTATTCCTTTTCTGTTCTTAGGATTTCTTGCTAAATTCAAATTAGATAAATTTGGACCAACTTAATAAATGCAGTGACACTGATGAGACACTTGTATAGGTAGATGCACACAGCTGTTAAAATTGAAGACTTAATTTGCCTTGCAGGATTTTTATTGCACAGCCCTCTGACAGCGATGGTGTCATTGATTAAGTTTTAATTCTTGTCCACTGTGGGACTTGACACAGCTCTCAACTGCATTATCCCGATTAGCTGAAAGTACCCATTAGTAAAATATGAAGCTTTGCTTATTAAAATCAGGGGCTTTTAAAGGCCCTGGCACACTGTCTGCTGCCTTCCTTCCTCAGGTAAATACCTACAACACACAAATCTAACCAACGTAAAATACTGAGGAATGTGGGCTTGCTCCTACACATAATTGCCAGTAGTTTTAAGTAGCAGTCAGGTATAAGAAATTTTACTGAGATTAAGTTGGGTGAAAATTGCTAAGTGGGCACAGTTTTGGGGTTTGTTATGTTTTGTTTTCTGACTTTGGCTTTGATGCTGTAGTTTTCTCAGTCTTTTCTGATTAACATTTTTTTCAGCTTAGCCTAATAATATTGTCTAATTCTGAGTCCTGTTCACTTCAGAATGTGGCCACTGACTTTAAAGTTCAGGGCTTGGGTTACACTTGATAATTTACAGACGTTTTAAAGAGAGTGGTGGGCAACACTTCAGTGGCTGTAGTTGTTTGAGGTCTATCTGTAATGTCTTCCCTTATGAATTCCATTACTGGAGAACTGCAGGTAGACCAACAAAAATCTGCTGAAAAGTTTTTCAGAGTGGAGTTACCCTGAAGGAACTGTTTATTCACAGTCATGGCTTTGAGTCTTCAGTGAGACTAAATACTTGAGTGTATTGTTGCAGCATCTCTGCCATCTGGAGTTCTCTGTGTGGGGACAGTAGTGCTGCTGTTGAGTGATATAAAACATTAGTGCAAAGGAGAAAAATATGTATTCATTCATTTGTGAGAGACATGATGTCTTTGTCCAGTAATAACTTCCAGCCACAAACACAGCATTTTTGTCTTATTTTTCCTTACTGATATTTTGAAAATTCAGGCTTATGTGACTGAGTCAAAACCCACACAATAGTCACAGTTATGTATCTACAACTTCATATTCACTGCAGTTATTTCCACTGTAAATTAAGTCAAAATAGTTCCAAATTTAAATAATTATGAACTTTATTGACCCATCTCTCATTATTTTTAGGAATTTGTTTGGGAATAAGTTGTTTGCTCTGGATGTGTGTTACAGTTCATACTGCATTATGTGCAGAAGATAACTGGTATTGGTAATGAACTATGCTCTTTTGCAATACTTAATCACAAAAGTATTGAACTGTTAAAACGTTCCTTAAAGATAATTTACTTTGTCATTAATTCTCAGGATTTAAGATATTCTTCATTTAGTTACTTGTCAAAAAAAGTCTTCTTGCTTTTCTTCAATCAGAAAACAGACCTTCAGTGATCACTTACTGGAGTAACAGGAGTCTGTATTTCTGTATAAGTTTCACTATCCCCAGTATGCAAGGAGGACAGATAAAACATCTCTTTTATATATGTTTTCTACTGAAGTGCAGTGAAGGAAAATTGAACTTAAATTTCTCAGTCTTCCCTAAGGCAGGGGGACAAACAATGCAACTACTAACCTATCACCCCATTGCAGCTTTTCTTTTCAGCTGGGAAAAGCAGTATGTCTCTAGCTTTAGTACTGAATCTCGGATGATTCGCCATAACAGCTGCTGAATTTGTTCCGCATCTGACAGATGAAGACTCAGTCAGTCAGGACACTCAGACAGTGTCCCAGCTCAGCACTTCCCACTGAGAAACACACATTCTTGCTTGCTCATCTTAGTAAACACAGTTTCATCAAAATAAAGGTCTGGCCTCTTCTAAATACTTTTATCACTAGAACATACTCAGTCTTGAGTCCTACTAGGAAAATCTGAGTTTATTAAAATGTACAGTATACAGTAGCCTTGTTCCAGTAGAACAAGCCCTAAGCAGCATCTCCCCAACCTATAGCAGTTCAAACAGACTTTGAACAGTCTTCCTAATACTCTAAAGAAATACCAGTTGTCAGTATTTTTGCACAGAAATCATTTCTGTCTTTGATATCCCATATTATTTTGGTGATTCCTCCATCTTACCTAGCCCGGTTTCAAACACAGGTGTCGGCAGCCCCAAAAATTCAAGCCTGCTTCATCAAAGGAAAAAGACAGAGGACAAGCAGTGCAGGCTGCACGCATTTGCTCATAGTATGCATATGAACAAAGTGAGATATGAGAAGGTTTAATGGTGTAAAAGGAAATTACTGTGTCAGTCCTAGAAGGAGCTGAGAGACCAGAAGAAAACAAGAATTGCTACAGTACAGAGCTGACCACTGTACAAAACAAAGGTCTGATTACTTCATCATGATTTGGAGAGAAACACTCATAACATCCAGACAGAGGAACCACAGAATGAGACAGTGATGAAGAGTTTTCTCAGTAGGAGATCCTAGATGACTGAAACTGTGTGAAACTTTGCAGTCACCTTAACATAACCCAGAGCTGAAATTTACTGAGAAAAGCAGCAGGGAAGAAAGCTGGGGCTGATAAATTAATGCATCAGTTTTCTTAAATGCCACTTCAGTATTCTCCTTTTTCTCATCTAAATATATTTGGAAGAGGAGCAAAGGAAGACAGGGCCAAGAAATACAAAGGAATTCATATTTTGTCAGAGCAGGCAGAATAAACAGCTTAAACCAGCACATTGTAAACAGAAAACCACCNGTTGTCTGCAAGCTATGCTGCACTGGGTCCTTCAGTCTAGTGAGGAAAGCTGAAATATAAATATAAAATGTAAACATAAATGACTGCTGCTTTTGTATTCCAATTTAAGACTTTAAGTCCAAAACGCATTGTTTAAAGTGGCAATGGACAGAGCAGACTGGTTTTGAAAGCTGAACTTCATGGTTTTTTAGCAAAAATCAGCACAAATCTGCCATTTGAATGGTTGGAAGCTGACTTTTGTAGATACTCCTCTGCTAGCACGATTCTAAAGTTTGTTTGGAGGCAGTGGAGTAAAGTATGCTCATGCATACACTTTGAGGAAAGGCTGCCCTGCCATGCTTCTCTCACAAGAATATGATACTATTTCCCCAGAGTAAAGAAGATTGAGGCCTGCGTATTTAGCAAGTTTATGGGTAAGATTCCAGTCAGAAGTTACTACAAACAGTTTTAGCAATAGCCTGTTACACTGAGAATCTGAACTGTATCTTGCATAACTGTAGAATTTAGAGAATATCTTTTGTGTACATAAATTGCTTGGAGCTACTTGACCATTGTGAATGTAGAAATTCCTGAAGCAGATTTGCCCCACAGCACACTTTTGTCTCTAAATACTGGTAACATTTTAGAGGTTTTTCTCTTTCATCCTTCCTGCTCATCTAGCTTTTGTTCCTTTCTCAAACAAAACCTGTTTGTCCAGTTTATCAGTAGCCTTGGCTGGGAATCTCCTATATTGGCTAAAAGCTGGCTTTGATCAGGAAGGAAAAGAAACAAAACAGGGAGGACTGAGAGAAAAACTAAAAGATGTGTGAGTCCATAGGAAATGTGCTAATCTATTACTCAGCTTTCAGGAAACACACTAATACGGAAGATAAGGAAACAAAGCAGACAAATATATTCTTCCACTTTTCCTGGCAACCATCCTACAGCCCAGGCAGAGGGTTGCCAAAAACTAGAATTGATATTGCTGCTCACTGCACTGTTCAATGTGAATTTACCAGTGAAAAAACAGTATTGCTTCTTGCTGCATTAAGAAATCTTCTACTCTTAAAGGAGTTATCATCTGGAGCCTGGTAATAGTAATTAAGGGCACAGTTGACGAACATAGCATTAGCAGCTGACAGAAGCTATAGCAATGTCTTTGTTAGTTTTTAGATACGTGGTTGAAACTGTGTGCTAGCACATGCTCTACCAACATTTCAGAGAAGCATATGGCTACTCTTCACAGGGCAAAATAAAAAAGAGAACTTAATAAAAGTGCATCATATGTTTTTCTTGTCCTTTTCTTGTTAGTTTAAAATATACTGATGTACTTCTTAGTTTCCTTTTTGACCATTAGAAAGACATATATAAATGTTTCAAAACTATAGCTTGCAAATGGAAATAAAATAAGCACTAAAATAAAAATAATTGAAAGGGGCTGTATAATATTTCCTTTCTGTTTCTTTTTTCAAGAATTGTTGTATTTCTCATCAGTAATCCTGATGAAGAAATGAGGGATATGATACACTTGTGCCCTTCTCCCTGCTGGCAGTGATACAACAATGAATTCAGGACAGTCATCCCAACAAAAATCTGCAATTACATATTAAAACATCAGGTTTGATTGTATTGTTTGCTGTCCAAATTCCTTACCTGAAGTTCTGTTCAGGTACAGCATATGCCATTTTCATATCATCAAGTGTTTGTCTAAATGTTGTGTTTACTGTGGGATATTTTGGGACCAAATTGTTTTTTTAAGAAAAAGTATGCAGCATATCTAAACATGAACAAAAAGGCCCTGAAACCATTGGCAAAAAGGATACATAGATATTGGAAAGTCAAAAAAAAAAATCCCAAGACTTTAACAGAAATATTTTCTTTTTATACCATTATACCTGTGAATCCTTGCAAATAGCATTAGCTCAGACAGTCTTCTTACCTTAGAAGCTGCTTAATCTTGAAGTAGAAGAAGTTAATTATTTCACTACCTCTTATAGATCCGTAGGCTGCATTTTTCTTTGCTTGTCTGTTTGCTGGACTTAGACCATACCTTGGTAGCCAGTTGCCATTCTTAATGCTCATTCTCTGTTTCAATGATTTTCTACTAATGTTTCCCAGCCAAGTTAGTCATTGCATCAGTTTTGGCCAGGAAGAGTTTTTCTTCATTTGATCACCACCAGAAGTAAAAGCATAATCATCTTCTTTTATCATGGTTTGGGAAAGTTAAAGTTGATGCATTGACAAATCTGTGAAGCATTTCAGATGCAGGATCCTTAAAAGAATTGGTGAGTGGCCTAGAGTGGCAGGCTCTAGATTTATGTGCTGAGAGGTCCTTCCTCTGCAGGCTGATGTGGGAATCCTTTCTTTGATCTTTATCCCGAACTGCCTGTTTATGGTAAATTACACCACTGCTTTGTGCTATAATGCCCAAGCCCTGCAGTTCAGATATTCCCATTAACCAGTCAGCAACAACTGATGGAGAAGGTAAGGAGTGGTTTATGCTAACATCAGACAAGTGGATGTAGGCCTTTGTGAGGCAGAAGTAAGCTGTGCAGCTCAGAGTGATGAAAATGTGCAAGTTTAGGCCCAAATCTCTTCCATCAGAATTGCATTGTTCCATGATAAGGAATCTTGGAAGTGATCTATCATAGCTAAGAAATAGGAAACTTAATTTCCAGTCACAATGGATATTGTTCTAGTAACTAGTCTGCAATTGTTCCTTATTGGCATATCTATCCTGAAGTTGACTTCCACTACTTAGAATTTGGGCAGACATCATTTCAGCTTTGACTAAGGCCTGTAGATGTTAGCAGAGATACTCTGTAAATCAGCGCTCAGTTCAGTCTATAAATTTCAGAATATGAACTTAAAACCATATATTGCTAACTTAATGTAGTTAATAGGTAAGAGATTTTAACTTGATGTCTAATAGAAATGTTAACATAATGCAAAAAATGTGTTAGAGCTGTCAGGTGAAGGACCAAGTGCTGTAATATTACTTTTTTTTTCTTTTTCTTCACAGTCTACACTTGGATACATTGCTCTGCTTATTAGTACTTTCCATGTACTGATTTATGGATGGAAGAGAGCTTTTCAAGAAGAGTATTACAGATTTTATACACCACCAAATTTTGTTCTTGCCCTTGTTCTGCCTTCCATTGTAATTTTAGGTAAGATCATGTTACTTTTGCCATGTGTAAGTAGGAAACTGAGGAGAATTCGAAGAGGATGGGAGAAAAGCCATGTTATAGAAGAAGTAAGTACATCTGTTCCACATCTCTCCCCAGAAAGGATAACTGTAATGTGATGATACTTGTTAACACCCTTGTACATGTTTAGACTTTGGGTTTTTTTTGTCATAAACTTGCATTTTTAGGAGTTTAGTTAAGTAGGAATCTTTGTAAAGTCTCTTGCTTGACATAGTACAAGCTCTTAACCAAACTATGAGGAGTTTGTAGCTAGAAGACTACTACTTCTGATAACTACAAAAATATTTTTGTTTTGGATTACAGAGGGCAGGTGAAATAAAAAAAAAATTATGTTCCTTTGCACAGTAATATCACAATAGTATTTTATTAGAACCAGGCTTTACAGATATTTTTTTGACTTGGAGCACATGTGTCAGAGTGCTGTTTATTAGTATGACATTTTCTGGGCACTGTTTCTTCTATTAAAACCATATTTCTGGGTTAATGAGTTCAGAATACAAAGTAAATTATTTAGGAAATAACCAGGGTTTGAAGTGAATTAATTTGTATTGATCACAGAATTACAGAACCGTTTCAGCTGGAAAGGGACCTTAAAGATCAGTCAGTTCCAACACCCCTGTCATGGGCCTTGTCAGCTTTCACTAAACTGTGTTGCTCAAAGCCCCATCCAACCTGGCCTTGAACACTTCCAGGGATGGTGTATCCACAGCTTCTCTGGGAAACCTGTGCCAGTGCCTCACCACCCTCACATAAAGAACTTCCTCCTAATACCCAATCTAATCCTACTCTCAGTTTATAGCCATTCCCCCTTGTCCTGTCACTACATGCCATTGCTCTCTCCATCTCTCTTGTAGGCTCCCTTCAAGTACTGGAAAGCTGCAATTAGGTCACCCTCAAGCCATCCCTTCTAGGCTGCACAAACCCAATTCTCTCCCACCTTTCCTCACAGGAGAGGTTCCCCAGCCCTCTGATCATCTCAGTGGCCCTGCTCTGGAGTCATTCCAACCCATCCATGTCCTTTCTGTGCTGGCAACCCCAGGCTGGGTGCCATGTCCAAGGTGAGGTCTCTCTCACCAGAGCAGAGCAGAAGGGCAAAACCTCCCTGCCCTGCTGCCCATGCTGCTTTTGGTGCAGCCCAGGACACCTTTGGCTCTCTGGGCTGTGAGTGCACATGGCCAGGTCATGTCCAGCCTCTCATCCACCAGCACCCCCAGCTCCTTCTGGGCAGGGCTGCTCCACATCTGTTCATCCCCCAGCCTGTGTGGATACTGGGGGTTACCCCAGCCCAGGAGCAGCACCTTGCACTTGGCCAAGTGTATTGCACATGTACAGTACATTTATTTGTGTGTGGTTTTACGCCATTCCATGATTTGAATATGCAAACCTAGTTTCAATTATGGTGTGACTGTACATCTTGTAAGCAAAGGGTACACTAACACCATTTTTTTTCCAAAGCATTATGTAGGATTTTACCTTTCACATCTCTTTATTTCCATACATCATATAATGAAGATTCAAAACAGTGCTATACATTTATAGAAAGATAAGTGTGTAAACTAGTTTTTGATTTTTCAGTGATTTTGAAATATGAGGAAATATTTTAAAACAAAAAGAAAAGCTGAGAATTCAGCAACAATAAAAATCCATTTTCACTCTGAAACTTCCAATATGTTGGAAGCATCACAATACTCATGTTCTGTATGTGTCTGCACTGGCGTTTCAGTTATTATATATGAATTTCCCAGAATGTGTCTTAAATTCTTAGTATCTTTTTAGTGCAAATTCAGTCTTCTATTTTTATATAAAGGTCTAACTTTTACCACAAGTGTCTCTGGAATACGCCTGAAGTTTTGAGAAACCAAATTATTATTATTCTTATACTTAAAAATCTCTAAACCTTGACATTTGCATTTCCTGTTGGATTCTAAATAATGTTCACAATTACTTATTACTACTGCTGTACCAGTAGTAATTACTCTTCTCTAACAAAACAACCAAACTCAGCTCATGCCTTCAGGCTGCTACTGCTTAATTAGCAAAACTTCTATTTCAGTGAATCAAATTGTGTATTCGGTCCTAATTTTCTTGTATTAAATTATATATTTATTATCTATATTTGCACTCTTTAAAATCTCTGATTTTCTTAGCTGAACTTCCTCTTATATTTATTTTTTGTAAGAATTTGTCCTATCATGCATCAGAAATATACAGAATTAAGCTTGAATTTATCCTTAAACATCACTGGTCCTGTAAATCTTATTATCTCTGCTTGTAATGAAATGAACAAGTTTGCAGAAAAAGAAGATTCTAGAATCAAACTCTGCCCCCAGTTATGCCAACCTAAGCCTAAAAAAATAATGTTAGTTGTTCTTAGTTTAATTTAAAATTCAAAATATCAACAACATTTTTATTTTTATTCTAGTATCCAAATTCCCCAAACTTACATATCAAGCCTGTGTATATTCTGGGTTTGTTACAAAATGAGAGACAGTTGAACTTCCTTTCATTTTAAGCATGTTCAGATCTAGAGATTAAAAAATACTTGCATGGTGTTTTTTCAGAATTAAAGCATTTTTATGTCTTTAGACATGTTTTGTATTGAATGAGAGGCCAATGGATTTTTCTTGAAAATGGAAGTTTGTGAATACATTTTTTTAAAAAAAACAACTATGTTATGTGTGTCAACAGATATCTGATACTTTTTTTTTAGTTCACAAATTTTCAATTTCAAGTAGTTGGAAAGCTCAGATTTATCCTCCTTTTTAAGTCTTGGTGATGGAGTCAATTGGAAGGAAAATAATTAAATTTATTTCACCATTTTTGGAAAAACAAATTATAATAACAGCTATAATTGGTCAGGCTAAGGTCTTTGAGACTTGTCTCCAATAGCTGACAAATGGCAGATGCTTCCAAAAAGAAAACAGGTGTCCAGTGATTTATTTTTTTTTCCCAACATAACTTCTCAGCCTCTGGGAAATCAATAATTTTGAATTTATTTGAGACAGGTGCTGTCTCTGGATTACTGTATTTAATAGCTACGTTCTCCAAAAAATTATCAAATATTTTAGAAATTTGAAACTTTCCCATTTTTTAACAAAAAAAAAAAAGAAGGAAAAAAAGGTTCAATAAATCTATCAAATAAATTTTAAAAAGTTTGCATTCTTTCTTTTTTCCAAAACCAAATAAGTTTGTTTCAGGGTATTTATTTTACTGTTCCTCCTCCAATATGCAGCTTTTTCAGTGGTATTGGTGGTGGTACACAAGTACAGCACTTTTTTATGAAGCATTCTAGACATTAACTGAAAACCCTGTTGTTGCTGGAGACAGACAGGACCCTAAACTAGTACAAATGGGATTTTCACATGAAAATGAAGAACAAGTAACAGTTACGACTTCTAAATTAACTTTGTCTCTAATTGCATTCCAAATAGTGTGTATTTCTTAAAAGGCTTGCAGAATTGAATGTCCTGGATTGTCTCCTATTTCATTACTGCAGAATAAAACCACACAAGGTTGAAGCATTGTGCTTCATTCCTCTAAATAAAATTAACTTTAAGAATCTTAGAACACATCAAATATTGGAGAATCTTAATGGAATAAATACCACTCTATGTTCTACCTCAGTCCTGAACATGAAACCTAATTAAAATCACTAGAATGGGCTACTACAACTGAGAATAGAATTTCATACTTCTGAACAGATTTAGGCATAAAGTATTACCGTTGACAATCTGACCACATTTGAAAATTAAAATGCTGCTATTATTTTAAAGTAATTTTACATTTCTGTAGAACATGTAATTAACATTCATGTGCCCTAAAATTATTTAATTATTGTGATGCAATAGTTGATAGTACTTGATAATAATTTATTATAATGTTGTAGAACTATGACATTGTACTAACTGAAAACTACTGTCAAAGTCTGTAGATACTGTACTGTAATGCATCCACTGACAGTATATACAGAACTGTATTGGCCCTCTTTCCTATGCAAAAAGTTACTTCGTCATTAAATTTCTTCAACAATGATTAAACTGCTAAATTTCAAACTGCCAAAGATGTCTGGAGAGAATAATGATGAGTTATTCCTATTTTCAAACTGTGTGTAGTAAATTAAAAATGTGTTTTAGATTTATATGTTACTTGAAAGGTTGAAATACTGAAGTATTAATAAATAGACAATATTTTTAGATCAACTATATTGAAGGCATTTTTTTGAAATATTTATGCTACAAAAATGACATATGGTTTCCTGTTAGGCAAAGTATTTACTTCTAACTGGAATAGCATGTTGACCTGTGATTTACTATTTTGTAGTGTTCTTTAAGGACCAATTCACTCTAACAAGACACTGTTAAGCCTGAAGGTAAATGACACTCATGCATTTAGCAAACTTTATATCCAGCATCTGTTTAGTCCCACAAGGGATCTTTATTCATGTCACCAAACACATTGATTTCTATAGAACTCACCACAGGACTTATCATTGGAAAAATACCTGAGGCTTATTCTTTAAACAACTAAATTAAGTTAGACATCTTAGTTACTTAGGAGTATAAATACATATTTTGAGGAACAGTTTGCTATAAAATTATTTTTGTGTAGCTTCATATAAATTGCTTAACTGCCGAATGAAAATAAGTAATGAAATAGGCCTAATTTCTCCTAATTATTGTACGGTAAAAAAATAGTACTTAATATGTGATACAGAACTATATATGTATTATAAAATGGAGACCTTTATGTATTTAGCAACAGGTTATTTATTTTCCATGGATATTAAGATATTCTTTCTTAACATTGTCTAAAACAGAGTTCTATTGCAGGTTCCATGTATCTTTAATTTTATCTTACAATTCTATTAACTGTGGCAACTATGTACAAGTTAATTAAGTGCACATGTTCTTGAATTATTTAGAGTTTTTAAGTTCTTTAGAGATAAATTCTTTTGTAATTGTTTTGCAAGTTCTTTAGCTTGTGGTAATGGTTACTGTAAATTGGTGCCACATTTAATTTTTTGTTCCAACATTGTGAATTATATGATGTGCCAACATAAGAAAGTACATTCATATTTTCATTTGGCATTAATTGCCTATAAAATAGTGTGTCTCTATGTTTGTGTCGGTATTCTATTAGCTGCCCAACTAGCATTACAGGAAATCGTTAATTAATATAAGGCAATGAGTTCCCAAGTGCAGTAAATTTCATAGGTATTAATATAGTTAGGAAACAGCTTTCCTCTGAAAGTTAGATATATCAGGTGCATAAAAATTAGATAGATTGAGTTTTTCAGTGTAATATTTTCACATATGCAGTGGTAATGAATGCATTGCATAGATCCTTGCAGACAGTGCATCTCCTAATATGCAAGCTTTTGATTTCTTGGCTGTTCATCCTGTACTATTTTCTATCAATATAATGAATAATGTTGCAGTATTGATATTGTATCACCATATGATACTGCTTGAATTAATTAGATTACAGCCTTTTCAATAAGTGACACACTTACCTGACTTGAACAATGATCTCTGTCATTATATATTGTTTCTCATGCCTTGTTGGTGTCTTACAGTGAGGATAATACATCTCCCACACGTAATATTCTTTTTGTAGTTGTGTTTGTCAGACTGTTTGTGCTGTGTCTCTGAACAGGGCTATTATAAATTATTAATAATGCTTTTATCTATTTTTCCATAGACTGTGTTTTACACAAAAATCAATAAAAACCAGTGTAAGGTATTTTGGTTTTTCTTCTGTGCTTATGCAAAATAAATTTTAACTTGTGTTTCTTTCTAATACATGGATGCTCTGATCAACATTTTCTCTGAGAGATAAAACTTGAATGTGAGTTCATAATAATATTCTAAGGTAAATTTATTTGTTTTTCAATGTCTGGATAACAGCTTTTTCCAACAGACACACTGGATAGCTGTATCCCTTATCCTCTTCTGAGATATTCTCCATGCTTTCAGAACACAACAGTGAACAGCACAGTACTATCAGCATATATTCAGTCCACTTTTCAGTCAACAAAAAGTTTGGCCATGATGAGATTGCTAGGCACCAGTATATTTGCCAAGTGTCCTGTTGTGTGTATGAAACAGAATTACTCTTCAAATGAAACAAACAGGTGAAGCACTTTGCAGTCTTTTGTTTGGAAATACAAACTTTTTTCCTAAGAGGCTTATGCCAGCATAAGAGGAGAACAATCCATGAGAGGTATAATGCTGCTTAACTATTGATCAGCAGCATCAGCTGTTCTGAGTTAGAGGAGTAAAGATGTGTGGGTCAGTGGAGCTGGCAGCATTTGCATTGCTTTCACGTTAGGTTACCTGGCCTTCCCAGACTCCCAAATGGAATACAGGTATTTTTAAAATTCAGAACATTAGATATTGGTTTGTGCCATGCCTAACCTAACAGTAACCTTTTCGACCTTGAAGCCTTTCTTTTCTTGGCTTTTATTTTTTAATCTCCCCATTTCTCTATATCTCAGGGCTTGTTCTGCTCAATGTTGATATTATGCCAGCAGCTGAGGCCCAAGATTTACATCTTTTTCCAGCCTTACCTTGTACTGTACAAGAATGTAAGTTCTGTGTCCGGTGATTCACTGTGTTTTCTTACAATAATAAAGATCAGTGTGAAAGTTTCCCTCAATTCCATACCACCCCATGACCTCAACACACACTGTATTTTAATAGTACAGGCAGATAAATCCAGATGTTGGAAGCTCTGTTGACTTGACAGGTTTAAGGTTGAGTCTTCTGCCAGCCACTTCAAAGGTGTTTTCCTTTTTCTGTGAATAACAAACACAGAAGGTCTGTCAGGACAGACAAAAAAAAAAAAAAGGAGAACCAATAGGAAGTCAAGGCATCAACAGACTTAGACTCTGATTTCTGTACTTTAAAGACTTCAGTGTCATATTTGATCAAGAATGCGGGTGGCTTTGGACAGAGTCTACAGGTTCAATACAGCCAAGGAAAGGACGTCACTTGATTAGAGCTGAAGACCACCATTGCAGCACATGAAAGGTATATACTGAATGAAAGTCCTTTAAAAGCTCACAACTTAATTTGTAAAACAGCAAATACTGAGTGCGAGAGGAAATAATTCACTCAGCAAAGTCAACAGGAGATTAATGGCATAGATATGTAACTTTTATCTTCTAACATGCAGCTATATCCTATGCACAGAGTCCTGTGGTTTTATGAAATTCTAAGTTTTACTTCAAGAATAGAGTTTGCTGAACTGTGTCTTCACACCAAAAGAGTTTGTCCTCAGTCAGTTTGTCCTCAGAGATATAAATCCTCTTTACATCAAGTCTACTTTTTAAATGCAGTTCTTAGGATTTTTAAGACTTTAAATTCAGTGCTCTCCTAAGTATGAGGCCTTGGTGTCTTAAATATTTTCATTACCAATGGAAGAAGTAGATGTGCCAAAAATACAGTATAAAGCCTGTTTGGAGTTTATTAACTCGTGAATAAATAATTTCATAGTTGATTGCATGATTTTGAGGATGAGCATTTGCCAAGGGCAGCAGAATCCCTGTAGTCGAACTTGCATAATGTGGCTTTCATCCTAAGTTTTTAAAGCTTCATTTTGAAGAAGGTGCACAGTGAGCAAATGGAGCTGTGCAATATGATCTTTGGAACAGTGACCCAATGAGTGCCATGTGACTTAAGCTTATAATTTACAGACTAAGCTGCCCAATTTAGGTATATTCTCTATACATTTGTCATTCAAATCACGGCGCAACCAAACTTGAAATCACTTAGGCTACAATGGAAATAAATGGAAGCAGGCTTTTTTTATATAAACTTTAAAACTTTGAATACATACAACTTCAGTTCCTATCTGGGCACCACAGAAACTACATATATATATATAATCCAGCTTTATCAGCTAACTACCTGCAGACATATAAGCACTGTCAGCACAATTAATCTCAGATGCTTAATAGAAAATCTTGTTCCATCCAGTGTAAGCCCAGATACACATACTTGTTCACAGAAACAAGTATTTAAGTAGAATATGGAAGGGCCAGTAAAGTGATTAGAGTAATGGAGAGATGTGTGTACGTGGACAGATGAAGAGTATCAAACACTAGCTCCAAGGCTGGCAAGTGCATTGTTGTATCATGTGGAGGCACTGTATAATGTGCTACAGGTCCTGCCTTTGTATGATCTGTGTTCTGTGACTGCAGCTCAGGATGTTGTGGATGTGAAAGGCGTCATTACATTTTCTGAATTCAGAGTCCTATACTATGGTAGGCTATATTTTTGCCATCATTTTGGAGTTGCATCAGGATTAATTTCTACTAAACACAGAGTGTGTGCATGGGTATTTTTGTGTATACCCAAATACACGATATTGGGTATTTACCCTTCAATTGAAAGAGAACTCCAGAGCATGTGAGTACTAAAAGTGAGATGCACCTTACTTCTGCAGAATGCAGGCATGAAATGGGAGGGGTGTAGCATGCAAGCTGGGAAAAATGAAAATAAGGACTGTGTTGGTTATAGTTGAAGCTATGAAAGTGTCTTTCTTGTTACCAATCACTTCATATAAAAGCCCTCTAGAGATTTAAACAGCTATTTTAGTTTTTAATACACTTATTCACATATTCAAGTATTTGTTTGGAATCACTGTAGTTAATTATTTGTCAATGAAAACTGAGGTTGGCATCAGGAGTCCCTGCACTCAAATACTTGGGATATGTGAATATCCAGTGTGACACGTGTGCAGCTTTCCCAAAGTGTACCCAGATCCTAGGAATGGCAGCTAAAGTGAGCAGTCCAGTAGAGTACCTGTGAGCACACCAAGTGCTGTGTTGTCCTCAGCTGTCAGCTAAGCCTCAAACAGCTGCTCAGTGTTTGCACGTAGAAGATACCTACATCTCTTCATCCTTCTGTCCCTGTCTTTATTACTTTTTTGTATTGGTCTATACAGAGAAAAGGTTCCTTTTGCCCTTTTCCCATCTGCCAGGGTAGCCCAGGCAGCGCTTTCGTGCCTGGGGTTTGTCATGGTGGTGTCTCATGGAGGGTTTTTTCATTATTACTTGTTATGGATCGACCGGCCTCCTCCCTTCCAGCTGCCCAGCGTGTGGGAGCCACTGAGACTCTGCCCCGGACGGGGTGGGGAAGTGATTTTCTCGCCGGGGTCGCATTCACAGATAGCAGCCCACTGCAGCCCAGTGACTTTTCTGGCAGGGTGGAGAAGGGCGTCACACGCGGGGGTCGCGGCACAGCCCTGGCAGCAGAACGCGGCATGGGGGCCGGGCAGGGCCCCGCAGGCGGTGGCGGTGCGGGGAGAGGCNCCCCGGGCCCCACGGGCGGCCTCCCGCTCCCCGGCCCCCGGCCGCTCTCGCAGCGGCGGCGAGAGGCGCAGCAACGCCCCGGCCGCCGCCCAGGTGAGCTCTCCCGCGGGCAGGCGCACCCCCAGCCCCGCTGCTGGCCCGAACCCCTACCCTACCCTACCCTGTTCTGCCCTGCCATCTTCCTCGTGCTGAGAACAAATCCCGGTGTGTGCGCTTCGCACACGCCCTGCATGTGCCCCTCCCTGAATAAATCCATGTTGGTTTAATGCGGGTGTTTCACATTTTAAACACCTTAAAAGCAAAATTTCAAAATGAAAAAAGAAAAAGGTTTAAAGTGCTGCTTTTTCAGGATATACAGATAAGATCAATGGATTTGGATCAAGTCATCACACTGCTCAAACCTTCGGGCTCAGTAAGTAACCCTGGTACCTCGCTATCTCAGTTACACAGGTAGTTATGGGGCTTTGACAGATGTTTTGTACAGTTACTTTAGTACCCGGCCTGAATAAACTCAAGTGGCTTTATTATATCCGGCACAGGTGGCTGGAGCTACAGAGCACAAAGATGAGTATTTATTCTGCTATTTGAATGCTTCTAAAGATGATTATTGCTATTAAAAACATTTTGTCAATTATGGGTTTATATTTTAAAAAATAACATTGAGAAAGAGAAGATCAGACTGGAACTTAAAAAAATATAAAAGCATGAGCATTCAAAAACTAGACATGCAGAATTTCTAGCATATTTGAGAATTTTGGAGTACTAAAACCTACAGCTGGGAAATAGATACTCATACAACTTTATTGAAAGTATGTCATGAATTTGTGTAATTGTCCAAGTTAATTGCTAACAGTTTTCCAGGGAGGTGATTTTAAAAGGAGAAATACATAAAGGTCAATGTTGAAGAATAAATACAACTACCTACACACACAGGAGAAGCATTATCTCATGGGTTTTCACAGATGACTTTTAGTCTTGACAAGATGCTTTGGCAGATTAAATTCATTAAGCCATCAAATAATTTTGATCCAAAATATGGGTAATTTGTGCCCTTAAACAAGGACCTGATTAGACTTAGCACATTTACCTAACACTAATGCCCCACAAAGAAGTAGTTATATCTTCCCTTCTTCCCCTTTTATAATACAGAGCTGATAGAATAAACTTACTGACTGAAGAAAAAAGTGCCAGATGATATTGTTTACTGCTTCTGTTGAGAGCAGAAGATATATGATAAAATGCCAATAGGATTCTGGGCTTGTAGACTCCTGAAAAAACTTCCTGGCCTGCCTCAAGTTGCAGGTGTTCAGGAGAGCTGAAATGAATGCTGCACATCGCTGACATAGCCTGACATATCCTCACTTCAGTTGTTTTCAGCTTTGAATTCGAAGGATGTTTCCTATTGGTGCAGAGCACTCTAACCCATTGAGGTCTAAATGCTTACACATTTTATGTTGTGTGTGATATAGGTTTGGTTTTCTTAGATGCTTTACAAAGAATCACAAAGAATTTAAGAGAAGGAGGACACACGTTTGCAAAGGAGTTTCTGAAAGCCCCTTCAGTTACAAGAGAACAGACTTCATACTTAGAAATGAGGCTTCATCATGGAGTTAATCCTGCTTCAAAGCACTTTGAGAATTTCATTATATCCTGTAAACTTTTAAATCTGTTTCCACTTTCATTTAAACTTAAAAGGAGATAAACATAATAATTTAAGGTTCTAGGGCAAACTGTAATTAAAACCTGCTTTTCATTCTTTTACTTAAGAAAGATTTGGAAAAAGAGCAGCTGAAAACTCTCAAGAAGGTAGTCAAGCATTTTGAAAATGGACTTGTATCCTTTTGCCACTCTAGAATTTTGAAGTCATGGTGTTTTATGTATGATATTAGTCTGACTTTTCAGCAAAGTATTTGACTTTTCAACAAAGTATGCTGTTACTGTGCTTCCACATGGAGAATGGGGAGGATCATATACATTCTCATCACTGGCCTTGTGTGCACACAGCCAAGGTTGGTAGGTTGGCAAGATTCTTGGATATTAGATTCATTTGTCACAAAATTCAGTAGAGGGTTCTCACCTCTACAGTGGCTAAAAGTGTCAAAATGTAACTGATGTACTTTAAACTCAGAATAGAAAAGCAGAAATAATTGCCAGTACTTAAGAAACAGCAGATAAAATAGCAAGATAAAATAGACTTCCAGTAAGGAGGCATTTTAAAGAAAAATAAAGTCAGACTAATTTATCTGAAACATTTTTTCATATTTACAGTACAAACCGAAAGATACCAATAATGAGAAGTACTAAGGAGGGTGTTGGCATGTGGAAAAATGTGATTAATTTCATACAGTTCAGCTAATTGCAGTGATTTAAGGCATCACGTTACAGCTGAGTTGTGTACTTCAAGGCAGTTTCTGTGAGTTACTCGATTGTTAGACACTTCTCAGTCTCTGTTCTCTGTTCAGTTTTGATTTTGTGCCTCTACCCAAATTAAATAATCTCGGTATGTATTTGGGTCCTGATTTTCAAATTTCAGTTACTCACTTGAGACTAGAGGAGAAAACAATTTAAATATCACAAGGCTGTCTCAGAATTTAGACAGGTAAATCTGGCACTGTGATGTAAAAAATTTTTGTTCTTCATTTTTAGAAATTTAGTGCTGAGCTTCCAGTGAGTTCAGCTAAGACACCTAAATCAGATTTGCAAAAGTTGTACTAATGTAAAAGTAAGGCTGCTTTGAAAAGCCTAAGTATTGACTCACATACTTCTTGTAACACCTAACTGTAAACATTGGTCTTATCTTTTTCTTGGTTGTGTCTTTGAAGTGTGATGAACACAGTTTTCAGCTTCTGATTCATAGTGGTACAGATGATCTGATTTCCTTAATTTTACATTAAAAGCCCATTAAGAATGTAGCACAAGTTACCAAAATTCTTAATCTGTGTGCAGAAAAAATTAATGAACAGGAAGCTTTCACTGAGTCTTTATGTGAACTTATTAAATTGTTTGGGTAAGTACCTCAGCCCTTCTTTTAGAGATTTAAATACTGCTTATTAACAGTTTATTATTAACAGTTACACATAATATGTGTTTCTTAATGGTTTATACATTTTCTAAGGCAACTGGCATATCCATACAACATTTATCTACAAAGCACCTGTATGTGCAAGGTATCCATTTGTGTCATCCTTCCTTTTCATCAACTGTCTTTTACTTGTGTCCAGTTTCTGGTGACATGAATGAGGAATCTATTTTAAAAGTTCAGTATCTGTGCAGTTACGTGTTACATAATTCAAAACTGTATTGTACTTGGCTCCTGCTTGCTTGGAAGCAAGGTTCCCCAAGGTTCTCTTGTTGCCTAAGTCAGTCTGGGACTACTGGCCTCAAAAGATTCAGCAGCTAAGTGGTACTGAGCTTTGTTTTGCTGTTTCAGACAAGCTCTTAAGTGAGTTAAAAAACTTAGGGTGACACAAAGACACACTAATACCTGAAGGTAAGCATTACAAATGAGAAGCCATATTACAGAAGAGAATGAACCTCAACAGGATTTAAGTTTTATATTTAGTTTAAACATGTATTGCATGAACTTTTAAGCATCTTTATTGTATTTTAAGTAATCTGTAGAATTGAATTCAGGTGTTATCCACACAAAGCTACTGTCAGTAGCTTTCTCCTCCAGAGATATAATTCAGTAAAGTTACTTATGGTGTGGTTGTAGCTACAGTTACTCCTGTATTTAATTTCATTTGAGGAGAATAAGGAAGAAAAAAGCCAAAAAGAAACCACCAGATAGAAAACCAGTGGCATAGTAAAACAGGCATTCAGATTTTTACATACCTTCCTCTCAGCTGTTAGGTTTAATGAACACAGAACTTCTCAGCTGAATCTTTTAGTTCCCTAAGCACCTTCAGTTGTACTGCTTTTCTTTGCTGCCACACAGTGGGGAATGAGGAGGTACACCATGGAGTTTAATTTTCTTTGGTGTTTGCTAGAAGCATGACAAAACTGAGAATAAGTGTATAAAGTCACTAAAATATAGCTGTGAGACTTTTCCTCTTATACAGAAGTTCAGCACTAATTGTGCTTTCTGTAATGAATATATTTTGGAAAATTGCACCCTTGGGTTTTGCTTTAAGTTTTGTACTATGGAAATTCCACCACAATTTACTACTACTTCATGTGACAGTGAAGCCTTTAACCAGAGGCAGGGGCTGGTTTTTTTTTTAGAATTCAGTTTCAGATACATTAATTTCTCTGGTAAATATTCCACTCTTTTGTTACTGCTTCTGTTTACCTGTCTTCTTCCCACTTTTTATTTTTCAGTATCTTGTTTCTCCCGCCCCTGGCTCCCCCAACATTTTATCTACTGTTTGTTCTCTCCTTTGTTTTTCTCTGGCAGTGTTTACAGAGATAAATGTACTGGAAAGCTGCTTCTACAATACTACAGAGACCTTAGTATAATATTATAATGTTTACTGTTAGACAGTTTTTAGCATTTACATGTTTATGTCATATCTGAGTATTTTTAATATGCTATTGAATATTTATTAATATCCTGTTTTTAAAAATAAATTTGTTGTTGTGATAGTTGGAGTCAGTTTATTTGGTTTACTTTTATCTATTTCAAGAGGTCTTGCCCAGAGATGTGATCCCTTTTTTCCATCTCTGCACGTGGCTGTATATAGCCTAGCTCTCTAATAGCCTGTTAGTGTCTAGGTTGTAGGATTTAGTCTCCCACATTTAAATGACATTTTTTTATTCAGCATGTCTTGTTGCATCATATTTGAATTATGAAAATATTACCTATGAACATGTACCACTAATTGCCAACATGCAATTGCAGATTATGAAGCTTTCAGTGTAGAATCAGCATTGGAAAGAATGCGTTCATCCTGGAAAAGGTGTCCTTTTCTGAAAAAATTGGCAAGGAAGAAGAGAGGAGCTACTGAACTTTTCTGGTGACTTTATTAAAAGATAGTTGTAATATTTTTAAATTTCATTTTGCAGGTTTCCATTTCAAAGAAAGAAATCAACTGATGAAACAAACTATTCCGTTGAAGTTTCACAATCCATTGCACAACTGGGTGAGTGTAACCTGATATGCCACAATAAAATTATTATTATGCCACAATAAAATCAACTGTATTATTAGCACGATTTTAAGATATTGTTACTCCTTATTAAATGTAGGCAATTTCTTTAAATTATTTATTCAATCCTTTGTGCTTTTTAGTATTAGAAACAATTTTTTTTTTCTGCAGCTAACCTACAGATTGGCTAGCAGAATTACCTATTTGCCAGTGTCAAAAGCTGAGAAAACAATACCAGCACAGATGAAGTAGTAAATGTGTATATAGCCTGTTTCATTTCATTTTGATCTGATAAACAGGCGTATCACTGTAAACACTGAAACCTGGGATGCAAGGATGTATCCTTCCTGCTTATCTACTCCCTTTATTTCATATCATATCTGCTTAGAAGAGGAGTTTCTAATGACATGGTAGTGATGCCAACAGCTTAGTGTAGTAGCTCAGTAGCTTTCCTTAGAATTACACAACTTCTGGCATAATTTAAGTGTTTGTAGCTATAAAGCAGAGAAGGTGACTTTTGGATTAAACTTGTGCTACTCCTGTAAGATGCCTTTGTGCTCTGTGTGGGAGTCTCTGTCTCTTGAATATTTTATAATGAAACTTTACAAGAAATTACAGATTTGTAGGGGATATGACCAAAGGTAAGTGCTGTAAAAAGAAGCATACTGTGTTAAGAATACTTTCTAAAAAAATATAAAGTCTGTTAATTCCATTTATTTCTTTCTGACAGGTTACTTGATGAGTGTGCCAAGCTCTAAAGTTAAAATACAAATTTGTAAGAGCATTGTTAGCTTTTATGATAAGGAGCTACCAGGAAAACTACTTTCAGGTAAAGCACAGTATTTTTATTTTTTAATGATCCCAACTACTTTGAAATGCCTCTTTAAATTAGCTATTGATTTATTTTTCTTTATGGTTTCTGGATCTCATATTAAATATATAACATTGGAAAATGTACAATTAACATGTTTTTATAGAGGTGCATGTTCTAAACCTGAAATAAATTCATCAGTGTACAAGGAATTAATTATTACACTTACGGAATTAGCATTAAATAGCATCTAGAAAATGAAGTGATACAAGATCTCTGAAATGTGGGTCATGGAGGGGGGAAAAAGCAGTTAGGATCAGAATTATAAGAAGGGAAATAATAGTTTTCAGCTTTTTCTATGTAGCCTGGAGAAAAGCACCTCTGGTTTCACCTGTGTTGCGAGGGATAGATCTGAACCCCTGTAAATTTGTTTGAGTTCATATTATATCAACACATTTAAGCATAGGTTTGAATAAATCATGTGACTTGTCTCTGCAGAAAGAGGCTCGTGATGTATGGACTCAGGCACTATCAGAATCCACTATTATATAATTCCTTTGACTCTTAGGTTGGTACCAGAGACTGTTGTCAGGTGGTGTCAGTCACGGTTTCCCTCCCAGTGGGGCACAGCATCACGTGCTCTGAGACAGCACTGGATTTACAGGCAGCCGGCCTCAAGTGAATATTGCCACAGTGTGGCTTAAGAGTGCAGGTCAAGGAGCATGCTTGATGTCAGTGTGCTCCCCTGCTGTGTTCCTGCAGTGTGGCACTACTCCTGTGCACTTTTACAAGTTTCATTCCTTTTTGGAGGCCTAAAGAAGCTGCTGTTACTACAGCCCTTTCAAAATTCTAGAAATATGAAAACATCCAAATCTGTTTTTACCTTACAGGCAAGACTCAAATCCTGCAAGTAGCTATGTGTGCATTTAGTTCTGTATCTGTAAATAATTCCATCAAGATAAATGAATGTTATTGACCAATTTTTTCTTCTTCTGATGTAGAAAATAAGTTATCTTGAAACTAAGAATGTGGTTTAGTCTGATTTTTTTTAAGTCAAATATTTAATCTCTAAGCATATATGTAAATCTTGCCGAAGTTTGACCCTGCAGGGTTCTCTCATCTATAAAGTAATATCAACTTGGAGCCTATCAGAGTGTCTGCTTAGTTAAACCTCATTTCATCATGTGCATTATCTGTATTTATCAATCTTGTACTCTAAGAGATTTGACACATACATATGTATGTATATATATATATACATATATATATTTAAGTTGCTTAAGATAAACTTTGCTTTCATGAGTTATCATAATTTAAAAATAAATATAAATTTATTTTCTCAATGCTTCACCTTCCCCATAATTCAGTAATGGAATGCTGATTTCCATATGTATGGACAAAAGTACAAACAGGGACACATTAGAAAGTCAAGCTTGTAAATCAAAGTTTGGATCCACCTATTTTAAGTAATATGATGACAGATTGAAGTAATTCTCTAGTGAGCAGGCTACTGAGGAGAACTGGGTTGTGCACAACCAACTTACTGATGTCTGAGGAAAGTTTTTGAATTCTATAACACTGCTTTTGCTTTAATTGTCTAAATTCTAAGATGCAATTAATTGGTTTCTATAGCGTTGAAGTGTGCTTGAGGATGAGTGTGTTGGATATGTTTTAGACACTATTCAGATGTAAGAAAGGCAGCTCTTGTGTATTGGATTGTTTTTCTTAACTGCTTGAAATATGATACTTGATTTTCAATCATTTCTTGAGAAAGGATGAACATTTTATGAAGTAATCAAAATTATGAGTATTTACTACATTATCATTAAAGCTATTGTATGTGCAGGTTACCAGCCAACAAGTGTAAACTATAAAATCAAGAAGGCTGAAGAAGGAAAATTAGCAAAAATTCTTGTTTTGTCACTGGCATTTGTTGAGAATCAACTTACTGAGAAGTTGTGGGTACTCAAAGCTCTCCAGCATCTTTCCACCTCTGGTTAGTACAAACTGTTCTCTCAATAATCTCACCACCACTGATCTTAGATTGTTCTGTGAACATGCCTGAAACAATTACTGACCTATAGAGAATTAATTACTCTGATTTATATAATTTCAGAAATATCTTGTGAACACATGGTGGAGGCCCAAGCAGCCCGCAGGCTTTGTTTGCATCTAAATGGTGCTGATCCCTCAGGAGAGCTGGTGTTCCGTTCCTCAGATATCCTATGGAACCTGCTAGAAAGTGCCTCGAAAGGAGAAGTTATTAATCAACTCAGGAGCTTGGAATGTGTACAGTAAGCACAGGGAGCATTGTATGAATTAATTTTGTAATTTTAGAGATATCTAAAGCATTCTGTTGTGTAGAATTTTGTTTGAAATTAACTGAGAGAAATGCAAATAGGTCTCTGATTGCAAGTTTTCAGTATTAACAGAGTTGTTGCTGTTACAGGGCAAGAGCAACGTGCTCTGCTGCATAGTGCAGGAGGAATAGCTCTATCTCTTGCTTTGTACCACAAAAGAGTTAATTGCAGCATTTTCGGGCTCCCATGTTAGGCTCAATGGGCCAGTATTCCTTCACTGTTGAAATGCTTATGTTAAAAAATTCCAAGGAATTTCTGTGCCATGATATACAAGGTTTATTTCTAGATCCTCTGCTGGCGTAAATAACAGGTTCTTCCTTAGTGAGTTAGACTGTTTTAACTATTTAAGATTAGACTTCTCAATTCTTCTCAATAATCTTCTTAATAATCATTCAGCAATATCCAGTTCCACATTTGAGTAAATACTGTGCCTTTGCAATAATTAGTTATAACAGAAATGGTGGAAGATGCAATTTTTAATACATGGATCTTGCATCTATGAATAATTTGGATGTCTAGTGGTACCCAGAAGAATCCACTTCTTAATAAAGTTTTGAGTTATTTCTCTTGGCAGTTAAACCCTAAGGCTTTAAAAATATAATGCTGAATGAGGATTCATATAGAGCTGTCCAACATTAGAATGTCAAAGGAAAAGGTAAAATGCATTTCATTTCCTTTTAAGTGCTTTGAAAGAATTATTTGTAGACCTCATGCGTGGCTTCGGGCACAGCGATCATCAGCTGCGGAATGACGTGCTGGTGATTGTCACATTGCTAGCTGAATACGCTGCAGTACCTATGATTGTAAGTATTAGAGTTGTATTCCAGAGACTAATAACTTCTCCTTTGCTTTTACAGGCTTAGTATTCTGCCCCATTAGAGTTTTAATATTTTTTCTACTGTGTCTCCAGTGCTTTTTTCTTTCTTGGATTTGCTGAGCAAGAAAACATTTTTTCTTTCTGCAATTGTCTTTACCTCAAAGAGACTTAAAATCTCTAGGTCATTAGCCTAGAATACAAGCATCAACCTTATTTAATACTTAGAAAAATCACATTAACATTATTCACATGCAGAATTTAATGTTAATTCTTGTATTCTTGTGTGGATTCTGGAATGTACCATTCTCCTATAATGAGTTTTTGCACTAAATCTCATTTGTTGTTTGAAGAGGTAGGCTATATTCAGATGACCCCAATTCAATGTGTGCCTCATAACTGGGAACAAGGGTGTCTAAAAACCAGCTCAAGAGCTCTAAGTGAGATTCTGAGAGAATAATTACTTAGACCCAGTTAAGAAGAGGCACATAAATTCTTTTAAAGACTACATCACATAATGCACTACCATGACTTGTCTGAAATGTAGATGACTCACTCTTTTATCATATTCCAGAATTTTAATGAGAAACCTGCAGAGAAATTAACTTTTTATAGATCTTAATATTGCTTTAGTCTCTTGACTTTAGTCACTTGAGATTTACAGCTTCAAATGAAGTTGGGATGTACATACTGAATAATTAAGCAGTCAGATCCCTGTGGATCTATTGGCTGTTCAGGAATATATTACTTTCCTCTTGAAGAGAGATTTTCCAATTTGGCTGTATTACTAAGTGAAGATTACAGACTTTTCATTCAAGCTTTTCATTTAACACCAACTAGTATGAAATATCTGTTACACTATTGCAGCAACATACTGGATATCTAAAACATTCAAATTGTTTATCTGGCTGTAGAAACAGGACATTTTATTCCTACATAATAAGTAAACCAGATATTTATTTTTAATTCCTTATACTAAAAGGAAGAAAAATTATTTCTATGCAAAGAAAATATTAAAACAATTTAATTTAGGTTCTTTACTCTCAGCCTGCCTAGAGATTTTACAAGGTATAAATATCAGGTAGAAAAAACATTTACATTACCATTTAGTCCTGCCTTATAGATAATACTAGAGCAATTTGCTTCAGCATGTTCCCTTTTCTTTTTAATATACTCTCCAAGCAACTTCAGAAAAGTCAGTCTTGTATTTTACATAGTTCACAAATCAGCACAAGAGTCTGAGCCTTTGAAAAGGAAAAGTTTTCTCATCACAAGCAAACAGTAAAATATACATAAAGTTCATAATGATGTTAATTATTTTTTCTGTGTTAAAACTGTTTGCTAATTGTTTACCTCAGAAACAAAACTCCTTTGCCTCTAATGAGCTGCATAGACACCTCCTGGCTTTGTTCCTGTCCATAGTTACATTAGACATTACTGTGTTTTTGTTAGCTCTCTAGGAGCTATGATATACAAGATTTTACTTTCTGAGCTTTTCATGTGTGATATTGGTAAGTTCTTCTTGCCCATGCGTGCAGTTTTCATATGCTTACTTGTAAATGCACTGAACTTGAAGGGCGTTACTATGCACAACTGATGCCACAAAATTATATGTACTGATGACCCTGATGTAAGACATGACTAAATGCATTTTAAGAAACACAGCTCTAAGAGCACTGAGAATTTGGTTTTCTTGTGTTATATTATAGTAGTGAATACATGTGTTTGGGACTTCCCCACAGAAGTTCAGACTTGTACTGAATGAAACATGGATTTAACTAATTGTACCCTTAGGACTGCAGTTAGTTATTGTTGTATAATGTCCAAATGGTTGTTCTCTTCTTTGATAAAATTCTGTTTATTCTGCCATAGTATACATTAAAATTTGTGCTCTGAAGAAAAATGTTAAACCAAAATTAAATAATAACTCTTAATTTCACTGCCATTTAATTTATTTAATGTATGTTTTTTTGAATGCCTATTAGGAAAGTGGATTTGCAAAGCTCTTAATAGTACTTGCAACATTTACTGAAGGTAAGAGATTCCATACTACTACACAATTACACAATCTTTGCTTTTAATTAAGATTTTTTGTAATTATCTACCATTTCCTCCACAGTTAAACTTCCCAATCCCTTGGTAAAAGGTTTTAAACTTGCCTACTCATATGAGGATTTTGAGATGAAGAAGTTACTATTTAATATAATAGGAATCTTATCTAGAAACCCATCTGCTGCACAGGTACGTTGGAACAGAATAGAAATAATAAGTCTGGGGAAAAAAAAAAGACAAAGGAATCACGAGAATATTACTTATCTGTACATCTGCCATAGTCCAGTACACTGAAATTATCTGTTCTCCAAACCAAGAATGCATACATAGCTTCAGACGAAGTCCTACTGTTGGAAAGCAGCATACAATTTCTACTTTAGAAAGCTGCAAACTTAGATCATGCTAGGAAGATTGCTGATAAGTGACTGTAGAGCATTATTGAAATACACCTGAAGAACATAATAAAATTTAGCAAACCACAATCCGTGGGAAAGCTACAGAATATAAAGAGTTTGCCTGTACTTGTAGTGTTCAGGACATAGTTTCTCAATTAAAAAATACTTTTGTTAGTGTAGGACAGATAAAGTTGACTCATCCTTTAAATTTTTCTCATTTGAATGTGAAACCTGTAAACTGTCTCTCTTTTTCTTTGTCTTGATTGTGCAGCTCCTCAGTGAAAATCATGTGATGCCAGCTTTGCTTTATTATGTAAAAGGAAATCAAAAGCCTGGATTTCATGGCTGGTCTGCTGCCCACTATGAAGAATTACAGCTTCATGCAATTGCTGTTTTAGCTTCAGTGGCTCCTGTATTAGTAGATAAATATTTGTCCTGCCAAGCAAATACTCTTCTCCTTGTGTTTCTGGAATGGTGTGTAGGCCAAGGTCAGTGGATACTCATAGCTTTCACACACAGGTAACCTCAAAACAGTTCAGCTGAACCTGCTTTCTTTGACAGGAAAGGAAAATGTAAAACTCATGATGTCAGAATGATTCTTTTTCATCCTAGGAAACACCTAGGAAACAAATGCTTCCAAAAAAACAACCAACCATCTTTTTTTTTCTACTGAAGGATTTGCTGGTGCCCCTTTCCCTGTGTACCACCATATTGATATTCCTTCAGACAGACACCTCTACTGTCTGTGTTTTAAGTGAGCCAGGCCCTTCCCCTGTGGTAGTAATTCATGCCATGAGACAGGACATGTTAACTCAGAGCTGTACATAGTGAGACAGGTTCCCAACTAAAGCTGGCTTCTGGACATGAGGTAAGAGTGTGAGCTAAGCAAAAAGATGCACTCAGTTTTGTTGACCAGATTTCTTAGGATAGATATTTTTCATCATAAAATTGGTATGTCGTCGTAGGAAGAAATTTTTATTTGGATTGAATGGACATTAAAAGCTGATACTAAATGTATGCTAAACATAACATATTCTGAGTTTGTAAAACTGCTTATGAACCTAGTAAGGTTCAAAAATGTGTAATAATTTTAAATGTTCACCAAAATGTTACCTTTCTTATGCATGTGAAAAGTATAGTCTTACACAGAAAGACTTATTACTAGATAGTTTTAAATAAGAATAATTTCTAATTTCAATGGGGTTTTGGGGTTTTTATTGTTGTGTATTAGGGTTTGTGGGGTTTTTGTTTTCCTGAGCACATTATTCTGCACATAGGTTGTCTGCCAAAAGGAGTATTTGTTGTGGTTCCTCCACAGAGCCCTACTTTGGTCAAGGTAACAGTTTCCATGGAGCAGGCGGTCGTGGCAGCAAACTTGCACAAATGCGCTACAGCCTCCGAGCACTGAGATCTGTTGTGGCCCTTTATGATGATGCTGTGAGCACTAATTTGTGCGACCAGGGAGCAATTAGCCAGCTACTGGGTAAAGCACAATTTGTACTGCTGTTCTTTAATTAGTACATTTCTGTTGACACTAAGAATGTTCCTGCGTTTTTGGTGTGCTGTGCTTTTAGTTTGTCAATTCCTTTGACTGCTGAAAAACTAAAAAAGCCTCTACCAATTAATCCAAGATGTAATTGATTTGATGTTAATTTTTTTTTCCGTTTCAGTACACATTAAATGAGTTAAGCAAAACAGACAGTTTTAAAACATCTATGTTTAAATGTTTAATGTTTAATTTCAGAGCAAAAGCTGCCACTTCTTGCTTTATGTTACTGCATTTGGTAGATCTTGTTTTCAATGTGGCATTCCCCAGAAACTCCAGCCCATGAATATTTTTCCACCTAGGTCTATCACAGTGTTGCTTACCAGAACTCCTCATTAGCGTAGAATATAACTATTAACAAGATACCTTTATATGAGCAATGTGAAGAAAAAAGCAGAATAAAACTGCTTAATCATTGTTCCTGCAATTTTAGAGCATTTCTTGTTCAGTAACATATACCTAAGGTTAAATTTTGGTTTAAGTTCCAGAACAAACTGGTTTAAGTTCTTTTCTTATAATAACGAAAAGTTTTCGGTACTCTGAAGGAAACAAAACAGGAAAGATCCTTTGGAATTCAAAGAGTACGCTCTAATAAAAAGCCTAGAAATGAAGTCTTTTCAACTCAGTTCAACTCCTTTAAAAACTCTGTGGAAACCTACAGCTTTTAGTGAAAGCAAAATTAATACTATACCTTCCATATTAGAATCAAGTAGCTTTTCTTACTCTGGGGGAGTTTTGTGTATGAATGCCCTCTTCCACATAGTGGTTCCAAGGCTGATTTTCTCAGCAATAGTGGTATTTCATGTGTTTCCCACATTTCCACTGTCAGTTCAAACATCTGTGAAGCTGTGGAGTAGAGTGAACCAGCGAGTTTGTTGTCTTTTTCTAAGAGTTCCTTAATTTATCTCAGTTTACTCAATTCCTTCCACTGCTACAATATAAGAGGCAGCACAGAGTCTGAGCAAGGGAGAAGTCAGTGCGAGCTGCTGTCATTAGCTATGTCACCAAGAGTTAAAGGCCATGAAACTGCAGCATTGGAGTGCTGCGCTTCTGGAAGCTATTATTAAAATACAGGAGATAAAACTGAATTTAGGTTAAAAATCCTTTCATGTAAATTTGAGTCTTTTGAAAAGCACTGACTGTAATAGATGTTTGACTTGTGTATAGGGGTATTGATATATATATAAAATATATCCATTTACAGACATCTTAAAGTATGCAGTAGACAAATCTGAAGAAAAAGAAGATACCGTTATACTGGAAATACAAGCTGACATATTATTTATTTTGTCTGTTCTCTGTGAAAATGATGTCCACAGAAAGGTATGTATCTTTCTGCCTTATACTGTGTAGAAAATGTCAAAACATATTTTCTTTTAAGGGACACTGCTTTTTTGTGTTTTAATTGAAAAGCAGGTGTCAATTGTAGTTCATTAGTAAAAACTTATGTTTCTTGATGCAGCTAAAATGCAAAATTGCTCAGAAATACACTAACAAGTGTTGAACCTGTTTTATTGTTAATTTACATTATTTTGAAATTGATATATGAAAGGGAATTAATAAATTAATTAGAACTTCGGAAAAACTAAAAATTCTTTTTTCCTATATGTATATCCTGCTCTAACAAGTGGACCAAATTTATTACAATATGAATATTTACATTTCCCATGTTCCATTGTATTTTCTTACATGTTTAAATTTAGTAAATATTGCTTAAGAAACACTGCTTTAAATAACATTTCAACAGGAACTCTTCAGCTCTGAAGGAATTGATATACTTATCTCATTCTTTAAGATGGATCCAAGGAAGTTATATGGTGGATTTGGCCACAGTTTTCTCCTCCTCAGCGCATTCGACTGCTTGTGGTTAGTGAAGTATTTTAGCAGCAATAACTCAGAAAAATGTAAAATCTTGTATTTTTTAGCTCTGCAGTGCTACGACCTTTCTCTGCACATGTAGGCCTTCCTCCTGTTTATAATATATAAAATTTGTTCATAAAATTTGATTAATTAAAAATGATGAAAAAGAAATGGAATATACTGCATGTAAGATTTTCTAAATATGGATTCAGTGTGAGAACCTCACTCCCCACACGGAGTGACCTCCTGACATGCAGAGTTACTGAAGACTTTCTAAGAGAGGCATATGGTTAGAGTCTGTAAATAGCTTTAGAGAAGTAGAAAGCAGGCAAGCATAGACCACTATTAGCAAAAAACTGTGTAAGTATAAGAATTGTTTGTAAACTGGCTATATTGGCCCAGAAGTATTTTAAAGATTGCCAATACATAGGAGGAAAATAAAAACTTAATTTGTTTTAAGGCAGAGGTTGATAAATACACTGAATATGTTTGCTGGGACAAAGTACTGATACAGAAGATATCTATAGTTTCTCTGTCAATGACCATAGCAGAGGAATAAAGAAGCAACAGCAATATGAATGCTAGCTTTATGATGATTTTAATCTGAGAGAAGCAAACTGTTGCCAAAAAAGGTCTTGCTTGACTCACCCCCTTGATTTTGCTGCCAGAAATATTCACACAGCCCTACAATAAACCAGATTAGGGACATGACCTGGTTAAATTTTAAACTCGTTTACTGCGTTAGTTTCAGTTCAAATACATATTCCAATTCATTGAGAGCCTGCTCAATTTCTTAGGCTGCTTCAAGGAAGGTGTGCCACCTGCAGGAGAAGAAAGAGTCAAGCAGGCTATATTTAGTTATAGGTGTAAATAAAAAGGCATGTGAAACATGATTTTTCAACTCCCTGAAGTTATGAAGCATATTGCATACCAAATGGTCTGCAATTCAGCAAAATAAATTAGGTGATTGTAGAATGTTCAGAAGCATAAAAGTGTTTCTATATAAGTGATATTATTTCTGTTTAAGGTCCAGTGTCATTGGATGTGACATTGCAGAGGACTATTTTATTGAAAAACAGGGCATTTTTCTCCTTCTGGATTTGTTGGCAGTAGGTATTTTTATTATTGGTTTTGTAGAATGAAGGACTAGGAAGTAGGAAAACTACATGGAAAATTGCATTATTTTTGTTGCAGTGTCTCCTAAGACTGGTATAATAAAAAAAAAAAAAAAAAAAAAAAAAAGATAAAAAAACCCCAGGTATATTTCATTCCCTGAGACAGACCGAGATACCTGCTCAGAAATTATTGGACATGTTTTCCTTGTATCATTTTTCTTTTTTTTTTTAATATGTATTTGACATAAGGAGTCTTGAATTTAACAAAATTATAGTATTTTTGAAAAGAAAACCCAAACTATGTTCTTAGTTTGGATGACATCTCTCTTTAGAAAAGCACTTCAGTTCTTCGTATTGAAGTTAGTAGGAGCACTTGACGGCTTTAACAGTTTTTATGTTTGAAGTTACTTTGCACATGTATCTTGTGTGTGTAGCTACTTGTGTGGACCTTGGACATAGAGCTGACACAGACATTTCAATTCTTACGAAATAAAAACACACCTTCCTTGGTTCATTCACTCTTTATTGGTACTGGTTGTACTGTCAGCCCGTGATGTTCTTGCAGTGCAAGGCTGCAGACCCTCAAGATAACAGAATCATAGAACATCATCCAGTTCCCTGGCCATGGGCAGGGCCACCTTCCACTAAATCAGGTTGGTCAAAGCCACATCGAGCCTGTCCTATGCAGCCTTCAGGGTTGAGACATCCACAGCTTCTCTGGGCAAGCTATTCCAGTCCCTCATCAGCCTCAAAGTAAGGAATTTTTTCCCAGTATTTAATCTAAACTGACCCTCTTTCAGTTTGAACCCCTTGCCTCCTCTCAGCTGCTGCCAAAAGATTTGGCCACAAAACAGATGTGCTGTGTGGTACTGCTCAGCCTCTGCCTTCAGAGTCTGTTTCTTACAATAAATCTTGGTAGCAGTGTATCGTCCAGCATGTATGCTGGAGCTGTGTACACAAAATCTACTGTGTAATTCTACACAAGAATGCATCTTCCATGATCCTACACTCATGCCTCTCATGTCCCTTGATTTATGGAACTTTGCATAGCAGGATTCCAGAAACTAAGAATTTACAAGTTTATACAAGAATTTTTTGCAAATACTAGTGATGAAAAGCTTGCAGTTATTTGATTACATAGTACACAATTTCTCAGAAGGTAGACATCATTGTGTTTTGAACAGTTTAAAACTTTCTTTACTTTTTCCTTGACCAAGGTAAAGGAAAAGAACCTGTCCAATATAATTCTTGGAATCTTGGTTGAATTTTCTAACAACCCTAAAACCACTGTGCACATGAGTTTGTGGCGAGGGAAGAGAGATCAAACAGCAGCTAACCTTCTAATACAGTTATGGAGACAGGAGGAGTTGGATTTGGGAGTCAGACGTGATCAATATGGAAGGATTGTTGGTAAGTTTTCTGATGCATGCGGAACTGTGAGCAGTCCAGTAAAACAATGACATTATTTGCTTTTGTAGTCTGAATTCTGATGACAGTAAATAACAGCATTTATAGCTTTACACTATGATTCTTACCAAACCGAAAATATTTTCCATTTCATTTACTTTTTATTTTATTTATTATTTTAATTTCATTTCATTCTGGCCACTATATGACATTTTCTATATCAGCTGGGAATGAACCAAGTATTGCTCAGAACCATGACCAGTATTTCTAATGCTGAACAGTTAAACTGCTTAATTTCTTCCACGAAAGGCATTGTGTTTTGTTATATATTGTAAAGAAAAGTGAGTGCAGTTCTCACAAATTTTTAGTCATGCTAATTAAAATTTCCTGACCCAAATTATGTTCAAACTCTTGGCCAAGTAATCAAAATTATTTACATGGTGTCCACAAAGTAAGATGGATTTCCTCTAAGTTTGGGAACATACTACCTCTTCATTCTTGTACTCTGGTTTTGTGTTTTTATATTATCAGACACTAAGAAACCAATTGCTACCAGCTTCCAGAAACAGCAAAAGGTCATTCCAGTGTCTGCCAGCTGTCCCAGTTTTGCCATCATGGAGATTGCAGAGAGCCTACGGGCAAAAATTTATTCATTATTTTGCAAGCTAGGTAAGACAAATGAAATGCCTTGTCAGTGTCATATTTGTCATTAAACTGAACTTGTTCACTGCTGATTAATAAAGTCACTATAAAAAAAACAAGGTCAAAGGAAACATTGTGATTCAGCATCAGTACTCTCTAATTAATAGATGCTTGGTCATTATGTTTTTTAAAAAAGTCCCTCTGTATTGGGATTTCAAGACTTCCCCACTACTTTGCTGCCTCTACCACCAGGAAGAATTTTCATAGGATTTAACCTAAAATTTACTTGAAATGCTCCGCAATTTATTTTCCCACACACAATCTCTTTCACGTATTTTAGCATTTCTACATTTATTTCTCTAGATTGAGAAAAATATTTCTCATTGATTGCATTTTCTAACATAACCACTAATTATTTTTTTTTTTTTCTGGAGTCTTTCCAGTTGATTCAACTTCTTCTTGGTCTGTAGTGTCCCAAAGCTGAACACAGTACTCCAGCAGAAGCCTCACAGCCAGATAGAGTTATGTTGCTCTACAAGACATGTCTTGTAGAGCAACATAACTCTTGTGTTGTTACATTTAGACATAAATGTAACAATAACTGTATTCCTAGTGGCATGATATTGTTTGCTCATTGTACTTAGAATGTTGTAGAGTCATCTGTTGTCCTGGATTTGTACAGGTGGATATTCCTACAGTAAGAATTTTCTATTTGTCCTTACTCAACTGGATTCTGTGTTTTTAGATAACTTTTCAGAGTGGCAAGATTAATTTGCATATTAATCTTTTCTCTCAAAATGTGGCAGTCTCACTCAGTTTTTTGTTGTTTGCACACTGAATAATGAATACTCATACCCTTGTTTTAAAACCTAGACTGAAGTCAAGATGAGTGATAAATTCTCCCACATCCATGAGATTTTTTTTTCTGTCTGTAGACACAAGTTGGGTCTTAGTTTTCAGTAATTCATGTTGGATATTAATTTTTTTTACTGTTAATGTTTAGCTGCATAAACATTATTTGTCCAATTATTTGTTTCAGGGAGTTTTTTTAGGCTTATTTTTGTTTTCATGTCCATTGTCTGCAGGTTCAAAGATAATCAGTAATTGTTCTGAGATTGCTTCAGCCATTTCTCTGCTTTACCTAGAGAATGAGCTGGTTTGAAAACATCCTTAGTTTCTCTAATAATCTGTAGCTATTTGTTCCTCTGTTGTAACCCAGGTTCTTACTAATTTTAGTAGTGTTAATTGTAAATATTGGATCGCAGCTGGATTCTTTACTAAAATGAAAAGGCGTAAGATTTTATTCCAGATTTCTCCTTTATTCACAGTTTCCTACATTCCATGTTAGTTATATACATAGTCTCCTGTAAAATACTGAAAATATATGAAAGTAGATACGGAAATATTTTATAGCTTTTCTCAGCAACTGTTAAGCTCCATAACAGCCTGTAACATGACGATCTGGAAAAGCAGTGGTGGTAAATGTTTTTTATTGACAGTATTTCTTAGCTTCAAAACATGATGTAATTATACTCCAGACAGATGGTACTTTTCCAGTTACCACACAGATGATACAATGAAGTCTAGAAAGAGATTTGATAGACTATTTTAGAGGTTTTTTTAAATTAAGTGCCATTATCATTCAATGTGCAAAAAAAAAAGAAACATAGTCTCAGCAACCATACTTCCGTACCTTATTTTTTGACACATACTGGGAACATTTTAAAAAGATGGAGTCACCATGCTTGAGGGAGTCATGATGTTTGAGGGATTATGCTGAAGACAAAATTCTACAAGATGGAGGGACACCTTCATTACACAACTTTGGATGCACTAGTATAATTTTCCTGTAGGCTACTTCACAGTTAAAGCAAACTTGTTATGTGCTGAACTGCTGCTCTAGAACTTGTGATCTGTAGCCTCAACTGTTTGTCTGCTTTAACAGAAGTCAAACCCTTACCACAAAAATGTAGCGTCCTGGCCTGCCAAGTGATTGGAAAGCTGACAGAGCCATTCATAAGTAAAGATTTTAGTACAGAGAGAGTGTATCATGGAGAAACAGGGGGTTTTTATCAGCAAAAGCCTTCTTAGGAGCAAGAGTGAGTGACTGGTGTATGTGTGATGAAGATTTTGCTTGTGTTTATATGACAAAAAAGATGTCTTTTTTAGAATATTGTATTTTAAGAGAAATTCATCATACTGATGTGATTAATATTCTTTTAGGTTTTGAAAATTTACCTGGCTTATCTGCTAAGGATTTTGTTACGCTTGCTATTATACAACATTATATTGACTTTAAAGTGAGTATAGTTCAAGCAAGTATTACTATTGTACCTGCATTCCCAAAAATAGTAGGTGTATCTCAGGACACAACAAACAAATAACCCTTCAAAAGCTGTCCCCTCTGTCACAAGTCACCTGTAATTTCACATTTTCACTGGCTAGTGAAAGCCAGTATTCACCAGCAAAAGAAACAATTCCACCTCCAACAAACAATCCCACCCCCACATCAGTCTGCATGTTCTTGCTTCATACTGCTACAAATGCTTGTGACCATGCAGAAAATCAGACCAGAAACTAATGCTAGTTAAAAATAACTCAAAAAAAATAGTTTTAACTGTTTGCTACATCAGGACAGGAATGTGCCAGGAGTAAGAAATTGAGGAAGAACTAGAGAGTAGGACTGTGTCCTTGCACAGTAAGGTCAGTTTAAGGAGACACTATTAAACTTGACATTAAAAACAAACACATTGTTATAAAGGTTCTTCTGTGCCTTGCTATCTTTGTCCCCACAGGCAGTATCCATCCATCCATCCATCCATCCATCCATCCATCGATCCATCCATCCATCCATCCATCCATCCATCCTGTGTCAAGTTAAAAATGGTGTGCCTGTAGGAAACTACAGCAGGGTAATAAGCTTTGTGAGAGCTGTCTTGCTCAAAAGATGCTTTAGTTTGATAAATTTATGCTTAGGAACAAAGTCTGTGAGAGCTTGCAGTGTTCAGGAAGTCTCAGTCTTTGGTTGATAATTCCAGCTTCCATTGATGGCTCATGTTGCAGTTTGCTCTAATAATGTCTGTAGTTTGAGATTTTATGAAGTACACAGTATGACTCAACACTTTGCTCTTCTAATTTGGTATCTTGAAGATATTTCTTCTGAATTTCTGTAGGTATCAGCATTCTTGTTACTTCTCTTTGAATCAAGTTTAGTCTTGGGAAAGCTTAGGGAGGCTTATAATGAATTAATCTGGCAAAGTATTAGTGCAGTGTAACCTTGCATTAAAAAATCTGAGAAGTCAAACAACAATAAGGAGAAAGCTGGTTGCTCTATTTTATTTTGAATAATTGGAACTGAAGAATGAGATAAATATCAAATAATGTGGTGTATGTCTCACACACAGACTGGAGAGGTTTGGAGTGAAATATGTGCAGAACTAAAAGAAGAATTCAGGCCTGTTACATCAGATGAGAGAGCCTTGAAACTTATTTCAGAGATGTCAGAAGATACTGGAAAAATGGTTGTTAGTCTGCAGACTGAAATTCTTGAAAAACAACACAACCACAAAATCCAGGAAGAGAAAAAAACTTACAAAGAAGTAAGACAGAGGAGTATTTAAATAAGGAAAGCTCACTTAAGCTTTTTTGTCCATTTATGTGCAGATTTTCTTTTTCTATAATGTTGAGAATCCTGTACACGTACACTGCTTGAAAAGTTTTAATCTGTCTCAGCAGCAAAATTTTAAATAGGTTAACCTCAGTCCTCCCAGCTTGTATAATTTCCACAGTATTTAGAGAGCAACATTGAAAAAATGAATCAGTATCATCAATGATGCATCACCAATGGGGTAACAAGAAACGATCATTATTTTACTGTAGTGTTGCACCCGTGTTCATCTGAAGCAGATAACAATACAAAATACCTATTACAACTACACCTGCCCCTTAAAATGAAATATAAGTCTTTGTTATAAGCTCCCTTGCTGAATATTCTCAGACCTTTATTACTTCAGAAAGTAGGGCTTTGTGCTTCCCAGCATGCTGAGAATGAGAAGGTATAGAGAGTTCCCAGTTTTGGTTATAAGGCAAATATTTCGTATTCTTGCTCATTTATTGTCTCACCCTCTCCTGCTTTTTGAGAAATAAGATCCATTGGTCCAGTTGTCTGAAATCCCATGCTAGTGTTTTTGAGGGATTGTCCTGCATTATGATGACTGCATTTTGTTACCTGAAATGGTTCTATCTCTTTTATTCAGCATTTGAGAGTGAGAATATACAGAAAGTATTCCTGAAAGAGCTGGGCCTCATGCAGCATATGTGTTGGAAGAGAGGAAAATTAGTTGGCACAAAGTAAGCCTCTCTTTGTTTTTAAGGGCAGCGAATAAGTGAAGTTTTTAAAGGGAAGTACTTTACTACAACATTATCGTCCAACTCAGGTGAGAGGGATGAGCTAAGGGAGCCAAAGGGGCATAGGTGAACGTTCTTCTCAAACAGCACAAGCAGAGAAACCAGAAGAGATCTGATATTAGAATAGGATTGTGTTGCATGCTGTAAATCTCATTTATATTACAGATCCAAGCTACCCAGATACAGAGAGAACTGATAAATAAATCTTGGGAAAATTTCTTGGCTCGGACATCAAGCTATGAGGCATTGAAGGTAAGAAACCTGATGGAGCAAAAAATTTACAGTCATGGTGTTGTCATAATAATTGTGAAGTTCCAAACACATTTCTTAATGAATTATAAGGATATTCAAGTACAAGTGATAGTAAATTTTATATTCACACAGACATAGAAGAAGTAACCATAAGATGTATTGGAAAAGTTATGCAATCTTTGAGTCTTCTGACTACAATCACAAATTGTTACTTGCAGTTGAGGAGTGGGTGTATATATGTGTATTTCTTGTAGAACTGTTGAAGCTACAAGTCTGTTTGTTCTTACTTTATTTTTTTCTTATTCTTCATTTTCTTTTTTTAGTACAGCAAACATCTTTCAAGATGGGAAATATTTTATGATTAAAGGAGTTTCTTCTACCAATATTTGCACTTTCCTAAAAGAACATAAAACTATTAGAGTCCTGGTTTGGCAACCAAATTAAGTTGGAGAATGAATGAAATCAGACTTCTTAAAACAAAAACTTTGGCAGCTAAATTTAATTTTTCTTCATTTCCCAAAGGACTTGCAAAGGAGAACATTTTTTTTTCTATGCAAGCATCTATCTCCCTGGCCTGTGGAAAGATGTATGCTAGAATTAGAAACGAAAAAGGGACAGAAAAAGGACCTGAAGCACTACAGACTCATTGGTTTTAACTGAGTCACTGGGAAGCAGTTTTAGGTACACGAGGGGGAAGGAAATTGGTATAGAATGTCATGAATTTACTCAAGACAAATCATGCCTTGCCAACATAATTTCCTTCTGTGGTAAAATTATTTGTTCTGGAAAAAGAGGAAGGGGGATGTCTATTCCCTTGGCTTTAGCAAAGTTTTCAGCATGGTCCTGTGTAACATTCTTGTAGTGTATAAAGCCAGGCATATATGGACTAGATTACATACAGGTCGACTGCAAGCTGTGGAAAAAACTGACTGGGCTGATGGGCTCTGAATGACAGTGATTGAAGTTTAACTAGTGGTCAGTTTTGAGTGATATTCCTCTGAGTTAATTATAGGGCTGATGATATAGTGTTGATTTAACATTTTCAGTAGCAACTTGGATATTGGATCAGTATCCATTCTCATCAAGTTCAAGGTGCAAATGCCCCATCCTTGGAAGTGTTTAAAGCCAGGCTGGATGGGGCTCTGAGCAACCTGCTTTGGTGTCCCTGCCCACGGCATGGGAGTTGGAACTAGATAAACTTTAAGGTCCCTTCCAACCCAAATCATTCTGTGATTCTGCAATTCTATGACATGGAGCTGGAGGAAGCAGTCTATATGCAGAGAGGTAGGGTTGCTATTCAGAAGCTGGATGGATGGGCTGACCAAAAGCTCATGAAGTTGAGGAAAAGAAAATGAGAAGTCATTCACCTGGGATGTGTTGAGATGCCTCAGTGCAGCTGGGTCTGCCTGGCGAGGCCGCTGCGCTCTGTGCGGGGTGAATGCTCACCGGGAGGCAGCAGTGCGCTCTTGTGGCCATGCAGCCTCACAGCACCCAGGGCTGCACTACAACGAGCGCAGCCCGCAGGTCTCAGCAAGCAGGGATTCCCTTCCCACCTCTGCAGTGCCACGTCCATTTATTCTGGTTTTGGGTGCTCAGTTACAAGAAAGAGTCAAAAAATAGGGAGAGGGTACTTACAGTTAAAAGCAAATAGAATTATAACCTCATTTATTTTGTCATGTTGTTTGTATATTTTCAAATGAGTGCAAATTACACAATTAATGCAGATGAAAACAATTTTCCCTTTTTTCTGACTATCTTTAGAAAGCAAAAATACTTCAGGAAGCAGAAATAGAAGAGTCCAGATCTAAAGCAAAGATTGAAAATGGACCAGATCATTCTACTGATACTCCAAAACTCCATGCAACTGTAAGTAATCCTTAATAACACTGTTTTATTTTCATAATAGGTAGGTAGTATGGGGTTTGTTCTGGCTGTATACATGCTGTTGCTTACGCTTTCTTTAATAATGTTTATGCTGACAAGCTCCAAGTACGTAAGAAAGAATCTTCTGCAAATCTTCACTTCCCATTCTGACATAGCCTTAGACAAGCACTTGGCCAGAATAAGATTCAGACCTGGAAATCACTCTGAAAAAGTGTGGGCAGTATGGGCCCTGTGCTATGTGACATGTGCCTGTGGTGAGACAGCCTTCATGAAAACCTTAGTGTGGTCAAGACCTCCTCCTTTCATTGTTGAGTACATCTGTGCAATCTTTGATACATCCATAGAGGTAGTTTTTACCAGTAATATGTCCCTGACTGTCTGCAGATCAGCCACTTGTTGCATGTACAGAAAACATTTTGTTCTCGTTTCTATCAGTTAGTTGAAGTGTGAAAAAATAAAAAGCCCGTGTTAAGATCTAATTCACACCTAAAGGCATATTTAGATGTTGAGTTTTGACAAAACATGGGGGAATCCTCAATCTAGCCAATAACTGCTTTTGAGCTAACTGGATTATTTCTGTGTAAGCATCACAGCTAAGGACGATTTAAAGGGGATAGTTTCTTGGTTGCTTATAAGTTACTCTTACATGTGAAGAAAAAAACAAAAAAGAATAAACATATGGTGCTGTTTTCAAACTTGTATGAAGGCAAGAGATTCTATTTTGAGCTCCCTGGCATGAATTAATAATGACAACTAAGTGGTTGCAACTTGAAAAAGAAAAGAGGAAGTTTGTGTTTGATGTGATGGAGAAGCAAGGACCCTAATAGGAAGCATGGGGATTGTCTCAGAGTGCTGGACTGGGATTTTTCCCACATTATCTTCAGAAGGATATGGAGGGACACATCTGTAAATGCAAAATGAAGTGGGCTGGAACAATTATTTAGATACTTGCATAAATAATGAGACTGTTGAACAGCAATATTTTGCTGAAAGTATCTGAAAATTTTTTTATACAAACATGAGTAACCTGGAAATTGTTAGTGGAGAGATATATATTGTTAGATTTTATTTTAAAGGCTTGAACCTTGAGCCAAAAATGTTCATATCTTAGAAGGAGGGGATTTAACAAGAAAATACCTTCATGGTTGTGCAATCAATATTTCAATAACTGTAGATAAAAACAAGGAAAAGGTTAGTTCATTTTGCAGAGTGGGTGTATTGAGAAAACAAATGTATCAGCAACATCATATAACATTCGTCAGGTACATTGCTTAGGAGAATTACAAATGACAGACATGGCTGGAAATTTCTTTAATGCCACAATCTTCTTCCCTCTTCTCTGCCAAACACCCTTAGCAGGGAGAGTTGAAGATTAAGCTAAGATGGTTGTTGCAAATCAGTCAAGGCCGAGTAATCAAACATGCGAGCCACATGCACTCAAGGAGTTGCATTTTTTTCTAGTAGGTCATGATTAGAAGACACAGCTGTGACTTGGATATTTAGTCCAAGACCCCAGCCTATTCAGTATAAAGAGTAGTAATGAATCTGGAAATGGTATGTGTCTTTCAGTCTTGAAAATTTCCTGGAGCAGTAGTTCTATGCAATTGCATTTTGAGAGAAAGAGGGCCTGTTCTTTTTTTCTTTATTTGAAGTAATAAGTAATAATGTATAGTGACATTCTGAGGTCACAACCTGTGGCTGACATTCTATACTAATCCAAATAACATTGTACAGCAAAATTCTATTGGAATAAAGGTTTGGTTTTCTTTTCTGCAATTCATAAATCAGACACAAAGGCAGAAAGGCAGAGCACATAAAAGTACCCACTGAAAAAACAATCTCTCCTTTCTTTTGTATTGACAGGAACAAATTGTGAATTTAGTATAAAGGATAGTTTTAGTATAAAGGATAAGTTAGTATTTAGTATAAAGGATAGTGGCCCTTGGAAATTTCAGCAGGCATCTCCATTAACTGGATAATATTTTCAAAAAGCAGTTCATGACTTAACTCTCCTCTCATTTTAAATGCTAGTGTGAAATACAAGTAATGTATTTATTTTGTATTTCAGGTCGGACCTGGTCGCTTCACAGCTGTGGAAAGTACACCTCGTCAGCACAGTGGAGAGCCACTGGCTGATATAGACCATGCTCCTAGAAAGCTCTCAGATTTTAAAAGAGACTTTAAAAAAGATCAAAAGTGATAAAAGATTGGATTCAGTCAAGAAAAAATCGGTATCTGTAGAATAGATGCTGTTCCAAAGAGTGCTATGTTAATACGTAGTTACCTATATGTAGATACAAGATAAAATCTGGTTTTAATTATTTGATAAATTGCTTACAACATCATAAGAGTAAAATTATATTTTGTATTTATTAATATAAGATGGGGATGTTATATTAATAAAGTCCCCTGTACAGTATGGTACAAAGGTTATGTTCATCTCATAACTTTGTGTACTTATATTCACTGTCAGCAGGTCCATTATTTTCATTTCTGTCTCTGGCTGACATTGCAGTTTAAGTGTCTCATTGAGCAGGGTGATAAATATAACACATAAACACATTCAATTCTTCATTTTCATGAATACCATGCCCACAGTGTTTTTATACAAGCTCATTTTGTTTCTTGAATTGCCACTTTTAGTCTCACAACTTCTGACATCCCAATTTTCATCTAAACACTCACTAAGGAGCTTGTTTGTGCCAACAGTGTCTCCCAGCCTGTTGGAGAGACCTGCTGGAAAGACCTACTTCATTTGGGTTGCTCACAGCTCTTGAACTGATCTTACTAATCTAATAATTGTTGAGCTATTACTCCTATTGTCTCCAAAAAGAGCTCACCCTCTTCCACCTTGGCACCTCTAGAATACCTACAAAATGGTGAGCAGCAGACCTTTGTGCAGATGACTCAATTTCTGAGTTACTTTCTTTTTCAGTTTGGTCAATGCCAGAATTCACTATGTTGCAATAGCACAAGATTCCCTGAGGCTCTTCATTTTAAAACCAGTTGCTATCCAGTGCTATGGCATAAATTTCTGTGGCATTGCAAGCTTTTATGCTGTGATGTACAAACTGGCACATAGTCTGTCTTTTCTGCCTGTAAGCAACATCTTGAGAAAAGCACAAACTTTTGCTTTTTTAACTGCCAGCTTGAGGAAAAGGAAATAAATTTGAGCTAAACATATTCCAACTCCCTTTTTTTACTTCATGAAAGAGGGATGGGATAGGTGTGTGTATAAGTGTATCTTAAAAATGCTTGTCATATAACAAGACAAACATAGCAGTGGTGGCATTAAAAGTAAAGGCAGATAGTTTTGTTTTAAAATTGTTTACCTAAATTCTATAAAAAGAAGAACCCTAAGAAAATAAAGAAATAAAATAAAACATACATATGAAAAACGGTATTTGGAGTTTGGAAAAATCTTTATATGTTTTCCAAAGATCAGAAGGATTTTTCTTATGGGCAGGTCTGTTAAACCCTTATTGAGGAAGAAAGTCATCACATTGTAGAGAAGGAAAGTTATCTATTACTTAAAGGTAGAGAATTTAAATTGAGCAGTGCTAATTTAATTTAACTTTTTATGCTAACCTTTTGCTGACTGATAATTTTTAACTATAATCTAATTTCATTATGACATTTTCCCAAAACTATCCATACAATGTTTGTTTACTAAACCAGCCTCTTTGTGTATTTCTTGCCTGCCTACAAGAAAAGTTAGCCAAGATATATAAAGATTCCCTAACTGAAATCCTCTGTGTCAAGGAGTCTTGCTCAGTTTTTTATGTTTATATTCTTCTGACAGCTCTGCAACAGCCTTGCTGCTTTATTACTGGTTTAGAGAATGTATGTCTCACTATTAAAACCAAACAATACACATTTTAGTAGGAGACCAAAGACTGTGACATTTGGAGGGTTTTTTTCATGCTTTTTTACACGCACATACATGAATGTGTAGGTGACTCATTACTACTGACAGCAAGGCAAAGGCTCATTAAAAAAGTGTATAGGACTTCCAATTTCTGAGCAAAAGCTACAGCAGTACACTGTAGCCAAAGTATGGATAAAGAATCTTTAACTGGAAATCACTTTTGCTTATGGAAAAACTTCAAATCAGACACAAACTGAGCCCCAAGACATTCTCCCACGACTGAATTGTTTCTGCTACAGACCCCTGACTGCAAATGAGCAGCTGAAAATGAAAATGCTCTTTTTAATTGAGCATGAATGTTAATTAATAATGACTGGAGAATGAAGGGGACAGAATTTCCCCAAATACTTACAATTAATCCTTCCTAAATCAATTCTAATACAAGGCTCACAGCAGCACAAATGGCATTTGATTTTGCCAGACAGCCATGGGCCACAGTTTGGCTGTTGTAGGGGGGGACAGAGCCAAGAAACTGGGCTTGCTGTCCCTGCTGTACCCAGGGATGGAAAAAGAGGGGGTACTGGTGGAAGAAAATGTCATCCCATTTGCTGTTAATCCCTCATGCTGACATCCCAGGAGTAGTCAGCTGTGGCTTCCTGCTCTTACAGATGTACACCATAGCATGTCCACCTGGAATTTGTTTTGCTGCTGCTGCTGCTGTGTACTTGGGGCTCCTAATCACCTGCGTCTTTGGCAGACACCGCAGGGTGACCATAGCAGTTGATTGTTCAAACATTCTGGAAACAATTATGGTGGCTAAGCACTTTCGTGTCTTATAGAAAACTAATTAAAGCAGACTTACTGCCTGAAGAAGGATGAAGCTTTTAGAACTGCATAGGATAGCTTGCTCTGACAGTCAATTAAAAGACCACTAATAGAGGAAACAATCCCTTAAAATGTTTTTATACTTTGACACTTCTTTAGGTGATCAATGTAGGTGAACAAGGGGCATTTTTTTATTATCGTTTATGCCAGTAAAAACATTCGTTGCAAATGTGATGCAGTACAGAGCTTTATAAACTGCATATTGTTGGGGCAGGTTAGATGATGACTCTCAAATTGCTGCTTATCATAATGTATCCATTCCTGAAGTTGCTGTGTTTGGATATGTAGTAACTCCATTTGCTCAAAAATATTATTTCTATCAGGAACTTAAAGTGATGTTCATGAGTCAGAAAAATCTCTCACAACTTCTGTAAGCTGTCCAGAATACTGTGACATACAAACTGGCACATAGTCTGTCTTTTCTGACATATTTGTCGTATGAGCATAGGAGACATATTTGAGAAGATGCAGTTCAATATTATGTTTACCTAAATGAACGTTTACAAATCTATGAGACTTGTTGGATATTTTGCAAACTATATATGAGCTAGGCATTATGTGGGATAGATTTCTTATTACTTATGAAGGTTTGTATGCTGTTACAGCATGAGTATTATTTCCTAAAATAATTAAAACAACCTGTAGTCTAATGAAAGGCTAAAACACAACAGGGACTGAACAAGCTGCATTGCCCAAGAAGTAAAGCAGAGAACAGTCAGCATTTCTGAGGGTTTTTATGCTCAGAAGAATTGTATTAAGTAGGCAGTTAATCCTCTTTAATTATTTTATCCATGCTCAATACTGAAAGCAATAGGTGAGTCAGTGTGTCCCTCTTTTGAACCACTTGGTGCATGGTCCCATCTCAGCTGCAATGTTCCTGCAATGACAGGGAGGGACTGCATCACCTTATTTGCAGTCTTATGTAGAGCACTGTTCTTCATGTCACGTAGTAGTGGCTTATAACATGTTAATAAATGAGAAAACTGCTATTCAGACCTGCTGTTTAGAAAAATACTTTAATTAGTCTGCAGCTCAGACTAAGCAATGATAAAATACAAAGTCTAGATTGCACAGGACATTACAATAAGAATAATCCTTCTCTTTAGCTTAATGTCTCACCTCTTTTTTTTTTTTATGTTCTTAAAGTTAATAGTATGTGCAAGACTCTGTATAAAATACATTTGTTTACATTTTTCTGTTACATGGTGTATAAAAATATATTGGGCTTCCATCAAAATTAACTTTTAAAAAGAGAATTATTGGAAAAGACAAGACTCCATCTTGGCATCCAGGGCACAGGAAATATTCCTCTGCCTGTCCTGAGGGGTCTTTCTCCTCAGGAGAGCACAGCTTTTAGTCTTTGGCCATGGAAAAAGCTTCCAGGACTTTGGGATGAGTTGAGTTTTGCGAGTGTGTGAAGTAGATAGTAGTATAGTTTATCACAGGGTGAAAACTTAGGTTTTGGGGTTTTAATATGGAATGTAGATAGGGGACAAGATGCAGGATCTAGGGTGGTGGCTCTGCCTTCTTCTTGTTCTTCATCCGTTTTTCTGCAGTGTTGGTGGCACAAATTCATTGGACAGAAACACCTGCATTGCAGGTGTTGCATGGACAGGCAAATAATTAGTTCTTGGTAGTAGAACAAAAATAAAGTACATTTTAGGTACATTGTAAGAGTTAATTGGATATCATATCTGTATAAGAATCCTTGAAAGCGGACATCTTGTGTTTTGCTGGTGCTTTTCTCTTTGTGTGCTAAGTCTGGTATAGACTGCGTACAGAACTTCTGATCAGAGAAACAATAAACAACTCTGAAGACCGAATTCCAGCAAGTCCTGTCTGCCTCATTTCCAAGCCCAGCACTGAACTTCTCAGGGATTTCCCTATCAGGGGACCCCAAGAGGGGGATTCCCACAACTCACAAAAATATGACATACAGACTTTAAAGTTTACATGGGAAAACAAAGGTGTTGACTAAGCACACATTGACATATGCAGTGAGGAAAAGGCAAGCTTGGTAGACTGCAAAACCAGAAAGCCAAAGTGACAGTGTGGGGTTCATGTACTTATCAGTTTAGGGGTGATTAAGTACTTTCTACAAAAAGGAAAGGAAAAAAAAAAAGATTGAACCATGCCAAAGTATTTGTCCAAACATCTACAATATATATATTGTGATTTTGTGCTTCTTAATTTTGATATTGCCTTGTTTTCTCCCCTTTTGACCTAAAATGGATTGGTGAAAGCAGACCCTGCAAGATTATGAAAGACAGGTAGTTATTGTCCAAGTAATATGTTAGAAATGCTATGATCATGTTCATTCCGAGAACCTGAATCATCTGCACATCAGAAAAAAAGCCTGTTGCTGAGGAGGAAGAGGGGCAACAGATCTAGGACTGATTAGTAAGTTGTAAAGTCACCTACATGATCTCAGTTCAGACTCAAACCTGATCATGATGACCAGAATCTGTCACTGTTTAGTGATTCACGGTGACCATGACATCACATTGTATGTGATCACATTTGTACTAAAGCTATATATAACTATATATATATATATAGTTATATATATATAGATATATATATATATATAGCTTTAGTAGGAAGAATAGGGCTCAAACCGTCAGGGATTTGAACTTCCCTTCTGCAGAACGATGATTCCTCAAAGCTGAGACTGAACTCCTAATACCAGAAAGTTTCAGTATTGTAATTACTTTATTAATACATTGTCATTAATATGCACACAGATAAACCGAGTGATAAACCGAGAATGCAGCATCCATTTCCACCCACTTCCACATGCATACCGAGCATTTTTTACACTTTGTTAAATATAGAAATGTAGTATCCTTACTACTAATGTCTTGTGTATTGTGAAAGTAGCTACCATTGAAAGATGCAAACACTTTTCACAAGTAGAGAGAGAAAATTGGAAATTAGTATATTGGGTTGTCTAAACAATGAAGGGTGAGGATAGAGCATTGGTTCAGTTTAATGTTAGTACCATATCCTATAGTTACCTTCTAAAGCTCTGTGTGAGTATGTGGAAGAATATTTGGGAGATGTTAATTGTCTTCTGCCTATTCCATGGGATCTTGAGAGCACACAGTCTACATACATATCCCAGAAGTTCTGGGCTAAATCATTGAAGAGTTCATTGTGCTTGGGCTTAGGGGATTCCTTTAGGAACATCATGAAATCCCAGAGAGCAATGACTGTATCTGCTACCTTGAGTTTCTTCATTTCCACCAGCCCATGGGACGATACCTCCCAGCACTGATGGTCAATCTCACGCAGGCTTGGAGGAGTTTCTTTTTGATACTCTAGATTGGCATAAACCAAATTCACTATCAATATACAGCCCAGCTGAAGATACCACCATCGTTTCCATACAAATTCCATACTTGAAGAAGATACCTGAAAAGAAGTGTATAAAATCACAGTGATTCTGATGGTAAATAGTTCATTGTCACANATTTTGTGCTTCTTAATTTTGATATTGCCTTGTTTTCTCCCCTTTTGACCTAAAATGGATTGGTGAAAGCAGACCCTGCAAGATTATGAAAGACAGGTAGTTATTGTCCAAGTAATATGTTAGAAATGCTATGATCATGTTCATTCCGAGAACCTGAATCATCTGCACATCAGAAAAAAAGCCTGTTGCTGAGGAGGAAGAGGGGCAACAGATCTAGGACTGATTAGTAAGTTGTAAAGTCACCTACATGATCTCAGTTCAGACTCAAACCTGATCATGATGACCAGAATCTGTCACTGTTTAGTGATTCACGGTGACCATGACATCACATTGTATGTGATCACATTTGTACTAAAGCTATATATAACTATATATATATATATAGTTATATATATATAGATATATATATATATAGCTTTAGTAGGAAGAATAGGGCTCAAACCGTCAGGGATTTGAACTTCCCTTCTGCAGAACGATGATTCCTCAAAGCTGAGACTGAACTCCTAATACCAGAAAGTTTCAGTATTGTAATTACTTTATTAATACATTGTCATTAATATGCACACAGATAAACCGAGTGATAAACCGAGAATGCAGCATCCATTTCCACCCACTTCCACATGCATACCGAGCATTTTTTACACTTTGTTAAATATAGAAATGTAGTATCCTTACTACTAATGTCTTGTGTATTGTGAAAGTAGCTACCATTGAAAGATGCAAACACTTTTCACAAGTAGAGAGAGAAAATTGGAAATCAGTATATTGGGTTGTCTAAACAATGAAGGGTGAGGATAGAGCATTGGTTCAGTTTAATGTTAGTACCATATCCTATAGTTACCTTCTAAAGCTCTGTGTGAGTATGTGGAAGAATATTTGGGAGATGTTAATTGTCTTCTGCCTATTCCATGGGATCTTGAGAGCACACAGTCTACATACATATCCCAGAAGTTCTGGGCTAAATCATTGAAGAGTTCATTGTGCTTGGGCTTAGGGGATTCCTTTAGGAACATCATGAAATCCCAGAGAGCAATGACTGTATCTGCTACCTTGAGTTTCTTCATTTCCACCAGCCCATGGGACGATACCTCCCAGCACTGATGGTCAATCTCACGCAGGCTTGGAGGAGTTTCTTTTTGATACTCTAGATTGGCATAAACCAAATTCACTATCAATATACAGCCCAGCTGAAGATACCACCATCGTTTCCATACAAATTCCATACTTGAAGAAGATACCTGAAAAGAAGTGTATAAAATCACAGTGATTCTGATGGTAAATAGTTCATTGTCACATAACCCCAAGAGATAATTTATACGTTAATTCAAAAAAATACTTTTTTTCCCAAACCATGGAAGCTGGAAGCTAGGTTTGCACATAGAAATTGTTAACATGAAACATGAAAACCCAAAGCAAAAAGTTTGAAGTGACCATAGCCAATGTCAGAACTGCTCCTTGAAACCAGCACTTCTTCCCTTAACCTTCTGTGCTTGGATTGTCAGTAAAATCGGGTTAATAGCAGATGCTTAAAGAGTCCTAGTGGTATGCTATTTTAAGTTACTGCAAACAAATAACAATTATAAACAGCCAGTCTTTTATGGAAAGTCTGACTCAGAAAGATGGTAATGAAGGAATGGTAAATCAGACTGTACACTGTACTGGGTGAGTATAGGCATGTTATGAACTCATTCAACAGCTGTTGCAAGACTGGAAGAGGGAAAATTCCTTTCTGGCTTATATTAGAAAATTAAGTAAGATTTTTGGCATTATTTGGCATTCTTATTTCTAGTATACGTGCAAAACAGAGAAACTATGTGGAGAACTGGAGATGGAAAGAGCAATAACACAGGAGGCATAATGAGAAAACTTCAAGTTCAACTACAGAGTATGTATTCTTTACTATACAGAGATTACCCCTGGGAAAAATGCAGTTTTCCTGTGATGTGCATTCCATATCCTTGAATCAAGTTTAGACAGAACAGGACTAAAACACCTGATAATTTTTATCAGCCCTTTCTACCAAGATAAAGTACAGTGAAACAGGTGAATAAACACAAAGAGGGAACCAATCAAACAAAAAAGACAAGCATAGGAAGAAGTCTGAAGAAAAAGAAGACAGTTAAAACTTTCAGACAGTTCCTCTTATTTTGGTACCTTAAACCAATTCCATTTTAAGTAGTTGGTGCCATGCTTATTCCCACAGTTTCCAATTCAGAGTGTAAAATATAATTATGAAAATTACGTGAGGTGTTGTACAGAAAAAAGTTTTTACTGGGAATTTGTCTGGAATTGCAAGTGTGCTTTTCCACTCAGAATATCTGTGGGCACCATCAAAAGTTAGTCTGTGGTATTTTCAAATTGCTAACACACTGACATCCTTTCTACAACTCCTAGTGATGCAGTTAAAGAGAGAATAATCCTTAGATCATACAACATTTATGTGGAATGTCTCTAAGAATACAGAGTTGGGGTGACACCATGGAGTTCATAGTCACACCAAACTGGGTCAGTAACCAGGACGGTCTGAAATTGGCCTTTTTGCTGAGGCCTCAGGGTCCTAGGATGATTTTTAGTTTGAATGTGTAATCATACTGCTGCAGCCACCTGAGGTCCTTAGTCATGTATTCCTTCACTTCAGCTTCAGAACCCAAGGAACTAACCCAGACAGATACTCTCTGACCTAGCTCCTTCCTAAAACCCTGGGCCAGCTACATTTCAGCAGGAAGTTGGCTGCCTCAGCATCCTGAGAGCTTATCAACATGTATTAATTTCTCTTTGGATTCTTATAAAACTGGTTCCAGAAAACAAGTAGGAATGGAAATGCTTCTCTTTTCTCTCCTACTTGACTAGGCACCAGCATTCAGACGAAGGACACATTGGCAATTTCCTACAAAGTAGGAAAATGGCAGCCAGGAAACCACCAGCATTTTGAGTTGTCCTGATTTCATGTTTTAATTGAGCCAAAAACTGAAATTCTAAAGGCCCATTTGAACAGCACAAACAGGAGCAGAGATCACAACAAACTTCAGAGACTTTGAACAGGTAACTCCCACTATTCAGTACAAGAGAGAGGAATTTCACAAAGGCAGTAACTAAAGAGCCACAGCAGAAGTTGTACTTACAGTATTTAAGCGAGGAGATGGAAGACAGTAGCCTTGAAAAACAGAAGTCAGCCACTTGGAGAAAAAGAAAGACATTCATGAGAGGGCTGCAAGTGCCTGGCAGCTGCTGGATGCTCTGAGGATGCTGAGGTTACAATGCACAGGGACGACTCTGCCACTGGCAAGGCAGCAGCAGCAGCAGCAGCAGCTGAACTCAGGTCGGTGGAAGGATGGAGGGAGCTGTGGCAGCCCCACCTCTTTCTGCAGCAGCACCCAGTGCCAGCCCAAGCTGGGCTGGGGCCTCACCTGGAGAGACTGCCTTTGGGGGTGGGGGTGTCTCGGGTGAGGGAAGAGGAGGGGCAGAGGGCTGTCAGAGGGAGGAAAACAATGGATAGCAAATCTTTCTCCTAATCAGGAACATGAACAATCTCATTTAATAAACTCCCATTCATAAACCTAGGTTTCCATGCATGTTCCTGTTTGCCCACCAGAACATGCAGGGACAATGTTCAAAGTAATGAGCAAATATGTGGTTAAATTGGGTCTGTTAGGGTTTCACAACATGCTTTGGTGGAGTTCAACATGACAGGAACAGTCACTCAGTTTTTTCAAGTAGAAATGTAGTCATTTCTGTCTAAAAACCAATATATACAATGCTTAAGCACAAATACAAATCTGCTCTAAAATTACAGTGTTCACAATAATTACGTATCTTCTGGGAGCCTTGACAGCTAAGCCATGTCAACACTGTTTCAAATCTTGCTTCAAAAAGTAAGCCATTTTTGAACCTACACAACTAAATAGAAGGAAATATCTGGAAGACTGGAATATTGTTAGCTTATCTCTGAATTCATCATATCATTGAAAGGAACTAAACCTCTATTAGATGTAATTATTCCTTGAAATTCTAAGGCAGTGTTCATAAAAAAGAAATTAAAGCATTAGAAAGACTTCACAAGGAATCCACCTTTAAGCAAGCTCCTTTTTATCACTAATAAAAAACAGCTTTCAGTAAGTTTTCGAGTTAAGAAAATCTTCCCTTTTTGTTTGCTTTATGCACTATCAAATTTATTACTGTTGTCAATCTCACAGTGAAACTGTCAAAGTTTCAAAGGCATTTAAAGGCATGTAAAGAGGTGGGTAGTTCCACAGCTGCTTGGCTGTGGCATCAACCCATTCTCATTTCATTCCTGCTTAAAGCATCTAGGGGTAGTAGCACAGGAGCCTGCTGCAAACACAGTGATTTCCTTCTACTCCAGCAGCCACTGAAGGCAGCCTTTGATCATATTTCTTCATCCTACAGATTTATTTTTATCACTCTCCTCTTGCTTTTCCTTTCTCTAGTTAAATCCACCATTTTTAGTCTTAAAACAAGGTACTCGCAGAACATACCTATAGAAATCAAAATGCTAAGGAACAGATTTTTGTTGGGAAAATCTTTTCAAATAAAAATACCTCTTTTTAAAATGCCACCTTGTCAACAATGTTCTCTTCAGAATCCACATGAAAATTCATTTATAATATCTAAAAAAGCACATCTCTAAGTGAAAAAGGTTCTGAAGGCTGACTTCTATATTTTATTTTCCTTTCTGATGTTATGCACTTTGTCAGTCTAGCACTGAGGGATCATCCACCTGGAACAAGGATGAACCCAAGAATTCAAGTTGGCAGAGATCAAAATTATTGGCAGCTAATAATCCTGTGAAATGATACACAAAGCTTGTAAGACAGAAGCATCATTAAGACAGTCACTGATTGTGTTTATTAAGTTAGTCATTAAAATTTCTATTTCAAAACAAAGAAAGTCAAGAAAAATCAATCTGTGACCACCTTTGTAAAATCTTACATACCTGAAAGCTACATAAAAGCTTGGGCTGACGGGGAAAGTCCTTAAAGCAGAGAACCTATCCATGTACTTTGGAAAGATTTTTTGAGCTAATGACTAAATATAAATGGGATTTAGAGAAAAATTGTGTTCTTAATTCTGCAGGGTTTCTGAAAGAATTCCAAAGCTGCAGCATATGCTACATAGAAACCCAAGGACTTCAGCACAGCTGCTTGACACTTGAGTTTTATTAGACGACTTATATGGCTCATAGTATAAGTATCTATTTCTGTGATTTTAAATTTTTTAGTTGATAGCTGAATCTGGGCAAAATAAAATGTTTCCCTCAAAATTCTTCCAACACTGATACGTTTCCTTAGCATGTGTTTTAAACTGTTGTACTTCCACTTATTCCTTCTATTGTAGCAGCTGAGGTGCTTCCATCTAGTGGGACTTTATTGTACTGAAGAGTGTGTCCTTGGTATTGGTTAAATCTCTTCATCTTTTTCCATAAAACTGTAAAATTAATACATCAATATTTTACAATATTTGGACCTTTGGTATGTTGGTGAAGTTATTTCTCTCATTTAGAAAGACCATTATGCAAACTTATCAGCTGTGTGCGTGTTCAGAAAGGCAAGGAAAGGAAAACTGACTTTTGTTTTTTGATTTTTTTCAACTCTACCTTAAATAAAGCTGTATTGCTAAAATATTTCATCTTAATTTCTATGTATTTCCATAGAAGTTAGTTCTTTTCTAGACTGAGAAAAACACCACACATAGCACAATTTTCAAAAAACTGCTGGTAGAAGTATTAAAATTCATGAGGCTTCTTTTTGGTAAAATTGATGACAGTACACTGCTTCGGAATTTATACCATGAGAGAAAAGAAACAGAGGGTGTAAAACTGTGATTTGAGGTAGCTGTACCCTTGTGATTTTCAAGCAATCATATACAAATACGTAAAGTACACAGTAAGAATGAAAGGGCAGGAACTGAAGCCTTGTTTATCACAAAGCTCAGAATATGCATTGACTATGTATAAATCAGTTTGGAAACCTTTAAAATGCTACCAGCCTTTTGTGACTGAATTATATATTTCTCTGTGACATAGGCACACTTGTACGTAAACAGGATTGATTCACTGAGGATAAAGAATTGAGTCACCCTCTGCATCATTGATTAGTAGCTTCTGAAGTAAAAAAAAGACATAGTGATGTTCTGCCATTAGGCTTGACGGTGAAGCGCTCTCAGCCCTGTTACTGAAGATTGAGTATGACACACCCAATGCAAACAGGAGAGAAAGGTGATAGAATCAGTCCTGCCCTGGCAAACAGAGTCTCTTCAGGAGCCCAGATACGTTTTTCAAGTCATGTATTTGGACAATGAAACATCTAAATATCCTCAGACTTCAGAGTGTTAAATGATTCTGTTTCAGTAATTCTCAGCATTGCGTACGTGTGATGAGCCCCTTAATATTATAAAAGGTTCCAGAAAATGCACAAGGCCACATTTCAAATGGAATGTTGTTTAATTCCCTGCTGGCATGAGCTTGTTGGCATAAACTTGCTCTCTGTTGAACCAAATCTAGTGCTATGTCAATAAATGTAACACCTTCAACTCATCACATATAGGAGACCAACTTTTCTTTATTTCTGTTTTTTGAAGTCAAGCTGTGGATTGATTATATGACATGAATTAATACTGGTTACTAGCTCTGCTGGCATCTCTGGGCCAGTCTACACATTAACACATAAACATCCTGCTGCACATTAAGGAAGTGCAGCACACTGAATTTAAGGCTCTGTTAAGTGGACCAGCTTCAGACCAGGTTGCTCTTAACATTTGTAAGGACTAAATTCAAACACTGTGTACCACAAAAGTGGAACATGGCACAAAAACAGGGTGTAATTTGATGCATACTTGTACTGGTATCCAAGGAGGGCTTTGGGCCTGTGACTTGATCCTTGAAGAACCATCTACAATTTACTTGCACTTTTTTCATCTCACTTAAAAGTTTCCTTTGCTTATATCCTTCTTTCTATTATTTTCTGTAGAATGCTGACATCATATGCTTTATTGAAGTCACAGTAACACAGTAACACAGTCTAACTGTTGCATTGGTAAGGACTTCTGAACCTTGCCTACTATTGAGAAAACTGATAAGTCCTCCTCACAGTATTAATCACAAACCTGGACGAAATGTTCTGCTGTTTGTACTATGAATTGGCATGGTAACACAGAATACAAAGATCCTCCTGGATGACAGTTCCCTGCCGCTACAAAAAAGCTCTGTTGTACAATCACCTCATACGTTTATCAAGTGCCATATTAAAAGCAGAAATATTTTGTTCCCACTAATTCCACGGAAAAGCAGTTTCATTAGTCAATTGCAATGATGACTAGAAACATTATTTTGGTTTCCTGATGTGTTTATTACTGAATAGTACATATCTATTTGTTCTTGTGTCTTTCCCACTCATTTAAATGGTTTTCATCCTTCATGTTTACTTTCCTGATATATTTATAGACAGCACTTGTGTCCCCTCTCTGGTTTTGTTTTATTCCAGTAAACAAGCTGAGCCATGCTAAGATCTGTTCTTTTGAAAGGCTCTCAAGGTCTCGAGTGATGAACTTCCCTCTAGCCCTCTCTTAGTTCAGCCTTAGCTCAGCTATAGAACAACTGATTAGGTTTTCACAGTACCCCAAAAGAGATTTCACCAGGGCCTTACACAATGACATTAAGTCCCTACATTAAATTAAATCCATTTCCTAAGATACTTCCTTGTGGTGGAAGGAAGCAAGTAAGCACCATGCAGCTGCTCCCTCACTCCCTCACGAGTGGGATGGGGGAAAGAATTGGAAGTGTAAAAGTGAGAAAACCTGTGGGTTGAGATACAGACAGTTTAAAAGGGGAAGCAAAAGCCATGCAGCAAACAAAGGAAAACAAGGAATTAATTTGCAAATTCTCACAGGCAGGCCTGTGTTCAGCCATCTCCAGAAAAGCAGGGCCCCATCACACGTAACAGAGACTTGGGAAGACAAACACCGTGACTTCGAACTGTTCTCCCTTACCTCTTCCTTCCCTGGCTTTTTTTACTGATCATGATGCCTCATAGTATGGGATATGCTTTGGTCAGTTGGGGCCAGCTGTCTTGGCTGTGTCCCTTCCCAGTTTCCCATGAACCCACAGCCCACTCCTGATGGAGTGGGGTGAGGAGCAGAAAAGGTCTTGGCTCTGTGCAAGACCTGCTCAACAATAGCTAAAAAGTTCCCTGCATTATCAACACTCTTAGCACAAATCCAAACCACAGCCCCATTCTAGCCACTTTGAAAAAATCTAACTCTATTCCAGCCAAAAGTAGCACATTTCTATACTTACGGTGATTCATAAGTATACCTTATTTCCAAATTTATAAGCATGCTCTTACTGATTTTATCAGGACTACTACAAAAAATATCAAATAAGACCATCCTAAAACAAACCCTTTACGGCTGACATCTTTATTTTCAATCTTATTTGTGGCTATATAATATTTCAGTTTTTCTCCTAACCCAAATATGCTCATTCCTTCCCAGGTGATAACATATCAAACGTTTTTGGGAGTTAATACAGCAAATTTGAGTTTTTCCAAAGCTTTGTAGTGGGACTGAGACCAGGTTTCAGGGTCTGTGGTTGGCCAGGTCCCTTTTCTTCTTTGCAAAGATAAGCAATTACAGTCCAAGTTCAGCTGAACTATCTTCAAAGACTTAAGAGAGAGAGAGATGGAGATGGCACAGAGCTGTTCATGACTTGGCTTGACCTCTGGAGACATCTGAGTATAGAAGAGGAGTCTCAGCCTGCAAGCCCTCAGTTAAACACCTCAAGGACAAGGCCAGACCCACATTTGCTACTTTCCACCCATGACATTCTTAACTGATCAGTTCAAAACGCTTCCCACTAGATTTTATATATTACCTGCTTCAGGACTGCAGATGTGGTCCTCATGATCTGAAAGCACAACATGGGAGTTCTGAATTTTCTGCTATGGTAATAATTTCTGTTCTGCCATTCACATGAACTTAAATGTTCTCCTGGGCCGTTTAGAATGTGTAAGGCATAACGCTGTTTTCAATTTTTTAAAATTATTTTATTATGCAGCAGATAATGTGCATTGTTAAAGTTATTTTTTGTATTAAATTACCGTAAATGGTAATGATACTCCTCAGGCAGCTAACAGGTGCAATCAAGAAAGTAAAACTGTATGGAAAAGCTGTAAGAAGGAACAGAAAAATAATTGTTTTTGGATGAGGATTAGTGCTTTAAAAAACAACACAAAAAACTAAAACCACGCTCATATTGTCTAAGAAATATTTATCTAAAAAATAGAAGCTTATAAAAGAACTTGGGAGTAATTATTCTCGTCTGCTCTGTTCTCTTGAGACTCCACCTGGAACACTGTGTGCACTACTGGTGCCCCCTACACAAGAAGGACATTGAACCGTTGAAGCAAGCCCAGAGGATGCCATGCAGTTGCTAAGGAGACCAGAGCATCTCCCCTCTAAAGACAGACCAGGAAAATTTGGGCTGTTTGGCCTGGAGAAGATTGTGTTGAGACTTCACAGCAACCTTCCTGTCGTAATATAGGTAGATAAATTATACAGAAAGGCCTTATAAATTCAGGCCTTGCTATGCTAAGTAATAGCTAGCTTGTCACTTCTAAGCGCAAGCTAAGCTGGGTTGCAAGCTCCCACATGAAAACAATCTTGAGAATAAAGGTTCGTTAGACAGCTAACTATTTCTGGATGAAAAACAACTGCACCTGCCATAAACAGGAGATCCATCTCATAAGAATCAGTGAATAAAATATATAAACTATCCAAGAACAGAGAGATTTGATAGACAAGTAACATACCTGTCACTAACCAATAAAGTAATTGGCAAGGAAACGATTAACCAATTGGAGCTGCACACAAGGTCTGTAAAAACTGTATAAAAATAAGTTGTGCAAACAATGAAGTGGCTTCAATATAATCATATTGCCTCGTTGTTCTGGAGTCCTGAGCTTCCAGTATGTGGAGTGGCTCCAGGGAAGCTGGAGAGGAACTACTTACCTGGAACTGTAGTAATAGTACAAGGGGCAATAGGTTCAAACCAAAAGAGGGAATATTTGGGTTATATACACAGAAAATGTCCTTTACTGTGATGTTGGTGAGGCACTGGTACAGGTTGCCCAGAGAAGCTGTGGATGCCCCACCCCTGGAAGTATTCAAGGCCAGGTTGACAAGGGCTTTGGAGCAACCTGGTCTAGTGGAAGGTGTTCCTGCCCATGACAGACGGAATGGAACTGGATGATCTTTAAAATCCCTTCCAAAAGGGACAAACCACTCTATGACTCCAGGAATTTTTCATCAATTTTACTCTTCAGACCTTACTGATGTCACAATTTACAAAATAATTTCCTATTCATGATCATTTAAAAAAATGCAAAGCACTATTTTTAACTGTCATACTTATCCTGAAAATCAGCATAATTTAAAGGTCAGGTCTCATTTTCTTGAGGGAGAGCACACCAGCAATATGATCAAAAGCTTTTAAAGGGTCCGACTGCATGGCGACAGCCAACAGCAGATGCTCTCAAGCCAGACACTCGTTCCAAGGAGAACACACTGCTGGAGAATGTTGCTGTCAACCCAAACCGGGCTGCTCCTGCAGATGGGCCTCTCCTCTCAGGCACTCCTGTTGCTGCCAATTTAGGGACTCTCTAAACATGGACAGAGCCAGGTTTCTAAACCTCTCCTTTCTAAAGGAGACATAGTTTATTCTGTGCAGGCTGCGAGGTGGAAGTTTTCCACAAATCAAGCATACCAATTCTGAAAGCTTTACACTATATATACATTTAAGCAAGCAAAGAAGTCACAGTTCACTGGCTACAAGTTATCTAGTTATTAATCCTATCTTCTGTTTCTTAAAATATTATTTCCTTTCCTATACTAATTAGTCCACATGCTCAGTCTTCTATTCTTTTGATTTGGTGTACTGGTGGTTGCCACCTCCCACTGCCGAACTCTAAAGGCCGTGGACTGGCAGCAATCCCTTGCATTACAAAGGGTACGGGGACCTGTGGCACCAGCCAAGGGACAGGAGACACAGCAGGTGACAAGAGACAGCCGGTGACATAGCAGGAGCCGACTGAACAGGAATGTGCGATAAAAGCCCAGGTGGTCCTTTGTCCAGGGTCCCTCCTTTGAGGTAACGAGACCTGTTTCACAGCCCCCTTCTCATCCTCTCTAATTCTGGACGATTTGTTAACTCCTTCTGGCTCTGGGGACCTCGGCGTCGCAGCCGCCCTTCAGCCCAAGGCGCAGGGCCGCCCGTGTCAGGCAGCGAGCCCGCTTGGGCTCGGAGCCCCTCGGCAGCTGCGCCGGGCCAGGCCGAGCCGCGCCTGCGCGGCTGCAGGGCCGGAGTGGGGCGGGTTCTCCGCCGTGGTGCGGCGGCCGGAGGCAGTCCGCTGTGCCCTGCTGCCCCGTGCCTCCGCACAGCCCCGGGCCCGGGCTTTGGCCCGGTGGCGGCTGCTCCCGCCATGGTGCGGTGCGGCGCGGCGGTGCTGCGGAAGGTCAGTGCGGCCGGCCCGGGGAGCGGTGGGGACGGTGCCGCAGGCAGCGCTCGGCTGGCGGGGAGGGCTGGCGGGGAGCCGCGGTCCCGCTTGCAGGGCTTCTCCGGGAGTTCCCGTGTGCCGGGAGTTGTGGTGTGCCGGGTGTCCCCGTGTGTCGGGTGTCCCCGCAGTGCTCGGCGCCTGTCAGGCCCGTGGGCGATGTCCCACGGTGGCGGCACACGCGGGCCTCCGGCCTCGGGCCCTGCCCCTGCGCCGTGAGGTGTCGCTGCCGGGGAGGACTTGCCAGACATTGATTAAAAACTGTACTCTCTGCTTTCTGAAGGTTCATCTGTTGCCATGAAAGATCAGTCCAAGCGGTTTTACACACGTTTCTGTGAAGCGAAATATAAACAGAACGTAATTAACTGATTTTTGAACTGTTGTTTTATTAGTGCAGCAACTTCATAGACGCTTTGCGGGTCTATGTGAGAGGAGGAACTGGTGGAATGGGCTATCCTAATCTGGGAGGGGAAGGAGGAAGAGGTGGTGATGTCTGGTTCGTTGCCCGGGAAAGCACTACCTTAAAGAGCATTAGGGAGAAATATCCCCAGAAGCGATTTGTAGCTGGAACAGGAGCCAACAGCAGGTAAGAATGTATTTAATGAAAGTTGTTATTTACAACTTTTCCAGAAAGCGAAATGTCAGTTTAAGTTACTAAGCCTGGTTTAATTTCTCCCAGCGTTAAAGCTCTAAAAGGTGAAAAAGGAAGAGATTGTGAAGTTCGTGTGCCTTTGGGAATTTCAGTTCTAGATGATGATGGCAAGCAGATTGGTAAGAACATTTACTTTGTTTTAAGGTATCTAATGTTTGTCACATTTATTGGTAACATCTAGTGAATTTCTAATGCTAGGATGTTTTCAGGTTACATGTTTTCCAAAATATGTCTGAGTTTTTCTTTGTTTGGCCAAAGAGTTGACAAATACACTGTAAAAATTGTCGGAAAAGCAGTGACCCGTTTCAGAAATTAGCAGTAGTTGATGTATATCACTACATATAAGTCCTTTGTTGTTGGAAACAAGTGTTAAAGGCTGGAAGCCATACTGATCCTCCACAGAAGCATTCATGACCTTACATAAATTATGTCTCCATAAACCCAAGTAATTCAGTATCTCTTTACTGAATTATGAAAATGCTTAAAAAACAAAGATCCTTGCTGAATGTCTACATTTTAATTTACTTAAAATGCGTATCTATTTCTAACTCACCGGGAAGATCTCTTTCAGTACTCTTGGAATAGCTCTCAATGGTTCCTTTGCAGTTTCTCAGAGTTTTTCTTTTCAAACAGTTTAGAATTAAAACTAAATTCTCAGTTTTCCCTGGTTTGGATGTTTAACTAAACTGGATGTATGGCAAGATTTGTTTATGATGCAGGCACATCAGGAGGCTAAAGATACCCACATGTTGTTGCTTTTTTTGTTGTTTTAGTTATTCTGACCCTAAGGGAGATATCACAGTCTGCATTTTAATGGAAAAAATGTGAACCATCTGAAGGGAGCCACATCTCTATCAATGCATGTTTTAACTTGCATTCTTGAATTCAAATATTGGAGGGTCCAGAACGTCCATCTTGGCCATACTTTGCCTGCCTGCAGTTTCTTGATTGTATGACAAAGAAGAATACTGGAGTATTCGTTTGCTGCCAAACAAGGATCATCACCGTGACCTTGAGGGCACAGTTCTTGCAAGGAAGCATACAGAATATTGTCTCATAACTGGAGACATTTAAATGGAAAATCACAGCTGAACTGCTGCAGGGGATTTTGTTTTTTCACTAACAAATTTATTTTCAGGAGAGCTTAATGCAGCAGGAGAGAGATTCTTAGCAGCTCGTGGAGGTCTTGGAGGCTCTTTGGCTACAAACTTTCTGCCTTGCAAAGGTCAGAGGAGAACTGTTCAGCTTGATTTGAAACTTATAGCAGATGTTGGCTTAGTTGGGTAAGTACAATGGTTTGAAAACTAATATTAGAAAGCAAAGTATACATTTCAAATTCAATTTCAAAGAAATTTGAGAGTTTGGATGATGAGCGTTCATTGTGCATTTACATTGTCATATAAGTTATTTGCAGTTTGAAAAAATCAGATTGAGTTTAAAGCTGTTAAAATTAATTTGAACATTTTGAAAGTATTTGTTATGTTTTGGTGGGTGAATGGCTTCATAAATCAGGATAACACATAATTAGTAATATAGTTTTATTTAGCAGGTGCAGTGATGGCCACAATATTATTAGCACAATATTTATTAAGTGGGTAGGAAGTGCAAAACAGAGCCAAGAGCGTTGCAAACTGCTTGTATAACTTCATGGCACTGGCATAAGTAGATCCTTTCAGTTGCAATTCCTTTGAAATTCTCTTCAATTCCTGAAGAGAATTCCAAAGGCTGTGTTTCTCACTCTTCCAAAAAAACAGCTTGCAATGTTGAAAGGCAGTAATTACAAATTAGAACAGTGGGCATGCATATCAGTGTTGCTGCTTTATAACAATGCAAATAAATATATTTTTATTTGGAGAAAGCTTTGAACGACCTACACTTGTAGTGTAGTATAACTATTGTTCTATTCAACATGTGCTAACACAAATCAGCCCTGTGGTCCTTGCTAATAAAAAAAAAATAAGAAACATGAAATGGTAAGTTTGAAGTGAAAATAGTCTAGTTGGTATATACCAATAAAAATGGAAACTTGAAGACAGCATGGTTTCCTAACTATATTTTTCTCTTTTTTTTTTGTTATTAGAAATAATTTTGTTAATATAAGATTTCTCTAAAGTTACATAATTTTCAATTGGTCTTCAGTAATTACATGACAATTTTTTCTTGTTCTGATCAGTGTGCAAGTTCAGGAGTTTTATGATGCTGATGCTTCTTTAATCTTGTATTTTAGCTGACAGTTTGCCTTCAAAATGGACACAAAAATCATTATCAGTCAATTAGAGAAGCATCTAATTTTCTTATTGAGAATATGAATCAGCCTCCAATAGTTTGTGGTTGTACTTTGATCTCTTTGTGTTTGCTATTTTTTACCTTTTTTGTGAGTGGTTTGCTATTAGATCAGGTAAGAAAAAAACATGTAGACTTGAGAAAGGCCCATCAAGTTTGGGTACAGGTTGTGATGTGTAGGTCTAGGTTGTAATTTAAATTTCAAAGAACATGTTCTACTTCAGGGGAAACAAAGTGCTCTCTCAAGGATATGACCCGAGTAACCTTCTGGAATGTCTTTAAGGCACCTTTCAACATCAGAGTGTATGAAAACTGCACTCAGTCATTTCCCTGTTACATCAAGAGTCATTAGGTTGCTTTCTTTTTTTTAAGCAACATTTATGTGCAGCCCTTTTATAAAGGCCTGTAATGTACTAGCAGCCCTGTTAACAGGCCATGGATCTCCATGTGTTCAAGTAGAGAGTATTTGGTTTTCTTTGGGACATCTGCCTTTGTATCTTGTGACTGTTAAGTTTGCCTGTAGACAGAGTTTTCCTTGATCATGCTGTGATGAATACTTGTGAATTTGACTGGAACACAAGTCTTGTGTGGACTTTCTGGAGTATGTGCTAAGAATAAGGACTGTCTATCCTTGGATGTCAGGATTAACTTCAAGTTTTACATGTTTCAAAGCTATTGTGACTTTTTCAGGTTAATCTTTAAAACAAGTGGGTGTTTCAATTTCAGCCTTGACTTAGGCTTCCATTTCAGTGCGTAGATATACTCTGTGAAGAAGCTTTCATAAAAGCTGGTGTGTCCATTGAGGAACACTTTTGTTGCTGGTATAGCTGTCCCTTGTAAAAGGGAAAATGTTACAACAGTTAGGTGTGCACAGACCTAGGTGTTCTTTTAGGTTTACTTGGTATCAAAACAGGTTAGTTCTAATTTCATGATCCCTCTTACTGCTTTACTGCCTTAAAACCACTCATACACTGTACAGGTGTGTGTCTATATACACAGTCTCACTCTCTCTGAGTTTACATTTGCTTTGCTCTGTTAGCTAAACTCTAGCATAGGTGTCTTAAAGTGTAGACTTTCATAAACCATGATGTGTATGCTAGGAGACTGTAAGTCCAACTGGTAAGATATATTTGCATGACAGCTTTATAGAATGCAAGCATAATTTACAAAATTAACTATAGAACGTGAAGAGTGAATCCAAGTGTACCTGGATGGTAATGCTTTATTTCTGTCTGAGTGACTTTGAAAGATTTCCCTTACATATATTACACGTGTATTTGCATAACTCTCCTGCCAGCATCCTTCAGAAGCATTGTTGCATTTAGAAAAATTATTCAGATTTGATGTCAAAAAGTAAATCATAATGATCTGGGGCTTGTTCATTTTGTAAAAAAAAATAGTCTGAGTTGATGAGTGTGAAAATTAGTTGATAGCATCGAAGAATACTTTTGGAAATAAATATACAGGAATCATGTAGGTGTTTATTCAGTGTATCAATCCTGGCTTTCCTTCTAGATTTCCAAATGCAGGAAAGTCATCCTTGTTAAGCAAGATTTCTCACGCCAAACCTGAGATTGCAAATTATGCATGTAAGTTCATACTCTTATTTTTAGAGCAGTAATATTTCCCAAGAGCAAGAAGTCTTTTCACTGACTTGCATATAATAAAGGTTTATAATAAAGAAGAGGGTATAGCAATGTTGCCTGGCTTTTTAATTATAAGAAATACTTCACTGCTGCCTCAGTGTCCAGTTCCTTTACCCACCTCAGTTTTTCATGTAAACACCCCCATAATTCTTTAACCTGTTAATGCAGGTCTATTTAACATTTATTTTTGTCTCAGCCCATTCTATTGCAACTGAGACTCTCTGTGGCGTGTGATATCCTCAATCTACTGAATATGTACTGTCAACTTCCTTTGCATAAACATCTTGTATGCTTTAGAATTTGCTACCACTTGCAGCAGAGAAGATTTTAAGGGTTTAATGTATCCACTGAAAAATGGACAGAATTTTTTTATTATTTTTCTATCAGTAAGTTAATCTGATCTTCTTTTATTAAAAAGTAAAGTGCAAGTACTGATAATTCCTACTGACCTTTTTGCACCATTCCTACTTCTCTACAGCCTTTTCTCAGTTTGAAGAGTCTTATCTCACTTTACCTTTCATTGTTTTATCCCTGTTTAGAAGCTAATCCATAGTCTATGTCATAGTTTTTGTGTCAGACTTCTCTACCTTCTCTGTTCCCATTTTGGGATGACTAGAGCAGAACTGCAGAAAAAGACAAGACTTGGTGAAACACTGGATTTTTGTGATCTAATTTTCATCTATCTAATTTTTTTTTTTTTTTGCTACTGCACATTTGTTTAATTTAAATACACTGAGAAAGTTCTACAATGTTTAAATGTTTTGTAACTTTAACATTTTTTAAATGCTAAAACCAGTTTTGTTTTCTTCCCGTCCCCTTGTCACAGTCACAACAACACAGCCTGAACTAGGAAAGATCATGTATGCAGATTATAAGCAGGTTGGTATGAAACTTCACTCTGATTGTTTGTTAAAGTTGTATGGAGTACTATTTATGTTGTTTAACAGAATTTCAGGAAGAGAATGAAAACTTGTAGGTATCTTCATATGTGTATCTATAATGTGTACATGCCAAATGCAATTACATGAACTTAACAGGAGTTGTGGGAAAAGTACTGTTTTATGAAGTAATAATAAAAGAGAGTTTCATAGCCAAATGCAGTATTATGATGTAGAGCTTATTTCAAATCACTTCAATAAATGGCTTCTCATTTTCCCTTACCTTTTTTCAGTGGTTCTAATCCTGGCTTACAATCTTATAGGTATGAAATTGTTTATGGAATTGAGATTGCTGTATCCTAGTACACAAACTCTTACAAGTTTGGGACCTGGGAAAAAAATCACTGTTTCAGAGACCAGCCTATTATTTTTATTTAGAAGAAGCAAATTTTCTGCAAGTTGCCTATGCTTGCAGTGCTCAAGAGTTCAGAATGCACATAGTGGCAGATTTGTCCAATAGCTGAAGATCAACATTAGTTAATGGCAGGGAGTTTTGTGATTATAACCCTGGTACTATAACTTCTTGTTATGAGTTTCAAGGTTGAGTGTTCCAACTTTCTTTTAGGGCTTTTTTTTTTGTGTTTGTGGAGTTTTTGTTGGCTTGGTTTGTTTTTTGGGGCATAGGGTTTTTTTTTTGTTTGGTGGGTTGGGTTTAATTAAAAATTGAAATAGTAGGGCATGATAGTGATTACCTGAACGGCCAGGAAATTGCACTACCTGAGAGGTAAGGCACCTGAGTCCAGTTCCTTTTGTGGTAGGCTGTGCTTCTAAAAAACTGGTAGAGTTATGGCCCTGCCACCTTAATTTTTGTGAGCTTCTTCAGATAAAAGTTGTCAGATAATTGTGTGGTGCCTGGAATCCTTTCTACAGTATCCACAGAGAGGAAAACCAGTGCTAAATGATACTAGAGAGGCTAATAGATTTTTGGACCCTGGCTTCACTTAAAAGTTGCAGCAAACATTTTCATTCCTCAAGCTTGAATCTTCTTTGATGTGCTTTTACTTAGTTTTTGAAGCATATGATACATGCAGCACTGGACTCATCACTTTCAAGATAAAAGGCGAGTGCATAAAAGGGTTTCAGATGAGTTAACCAGAAAAACATAACCATCAGATATGAAAAGACAAAAATCTACTGTTTTTGCTTTCAGAACCAATAATGCTGGGGAGATTCAGTAGCTGATGCTTGAAACCTTCATTTAAAAAATTTCAACAAAACTATGTATTAAAGAAAGTAAGTCTAGTTTGTCTAGTTCTCTGTAGAGATGGAATATGTCTAAGGGAATTTTTTTTTTATATTCATTTTATCTTCTAGTTTAGGGTAGCTTATTCTAGAAAGATATGCTGCAAATAGGATTTTTCATAGCCCTTTCAAAAAGCTGTCTGCCATGAATGAGGATCTCTTGCTCATACTGGTGTATCTTTCTCCAGCAAGAGATCTGCTTGCACTTCTGGCTTTCCTTTCTGAAGTCTTTTTTGTCACAGCCAGCGATCCTTATTGTTGGCCATTTCTTCATGGTTTCTATACCACAGTGTTGGGTGCTATATAGGAACTATATGGACAAAATAACTCTTTTCTAAAGTCAAGGGAACTAGAGGTTGTAATCACAGGGAGCTTCTGGGAGTAAGAGGAAGTACTCTCTATATTGCAACTGCTGAAATCAAAACAAGATAAGCAATGTAATTAAGAGCAATAATTGAGGTGTGTTTCCTGTATCACCCAAGGGACAATGATTCATTTTTTCCTACAGAACATTGATATTTTTAAAGAGAATATGTAACAATTTGCTCATTTTATCTTAGTACAATATAAAAAAGAAAATATGTGCCAGTTTCCTGGTGCTGTCTGTCATTATTGCTTGGAAAAACAAAAAGATACAAAAGTAGAGGACCTGAGTAGAGTTTGATTTCAGGTCTCAGGACCAGATCATGAAAACTAGTAGAAGCACTTGCATTTTCTACCAGGATATCTGAGCTCCCTTCTGCAATAAGTAGCAGACTAGAAATTTTATGGTATGCTGGCTTCAAGGCATTGTTCAGTTTAATCCAGTAGCTGTTGAAATGGGCATTAGATAGTTTGAAGACCCTACCTTAGCTCTTCTTTACTTAACTCTCTGTCTTAGCTTTCTCTGCTGTTTTGGGGGGTTTCATTATCATTCTGCTCTTTCTGCGGTTGGCCTCAGGTGTCCAACAGCCCTCTCAAGCAGCAGAGAAAATGACAAGGTCCCTGTCCAGTGTGGCAGTCTTTGCTGGGCTCTGGCTGGAAGCTGGTTGATCAATCACAGTCTTATTTGAGCTGAAGAGCAAGTCAAATTCTTGGATCTTCTCATGCTCCGGGGAGCAGTGTTAAGTGGGTTTGTATTTGGAGTAATGATATTCTGTAGCCACAAAGAACAGACTTCATTTTCTTTTCCAGTGACAGTTTGAATTCTATACAAATGTGATAGCCTAAGCTGCTCACCTTTTAGAGTCTGTTTTATTCTCAGGTAATAGCTAAATTTTGATCTCTGCTGAGGTATTACTACCCTTTATTTTGTACTTCGCAGACAGCTATAAAAAAATCACGACGGGGAACATGAGGAGCACCAGGTCTGTGTAATAGCAGCATTTTGCTTAATGTGCTTCTAGTGATAGACTGTAAATGTATTGAAACAGCCAGTGCATATTACTTTGTCTAGGTTCTTCTGTTTGTGTAAAATGATAATCACTGTTGATAGTGTAAAAGTCTCTGGGTTTGCTTATTGGAAGTATTTTATTTGAAACTTTTGTTTCCTAGATTTCAGTAGCTGATCTCCCAGGACTGATTGAAGGTGCACATGCAAACAAAGGAATGGGCCACAAATTTCTCAAACATGTAGAAAGAACCAAACAGCTTCTCTTAGTTGTAAGTTAAATAAAATTTACAGTTTATTGAAATCAATGTATAATCAATAAAATGCATCTTAATTGCAATGTAGTTGGCATTTAGAAAATCATCGGTAATTTGCATGATTATGATAAATATAGCTGTAATTCTGTTTACAAAACACTCAAATGACTAATGACAAATTAAATTCTTAAATAGAATTTAAATTCTTAAATAGAATTTATTATTGCAAATTTCCAGTTTAGAACAGTGAAGTGTTCCAAGCATAACAAAAGCCTGATTTTTTTTTTCTGTAAGATTCCCAAAAGAAGTTTAAAAACCAGACCTTTGAGAAACATTGTATCAAAATTAATCAGTTGTTAAGATGCCATCAGTGCGTGATGTTTCTTTGCTGTATAGTTGCACTCTGTTATTTGCCCAGGAGAGAACACATTCCAGGGGAAAGTAGTTGATGGAGAGTACCTTGATACACTAACATAATTTTACACCACAAAGCTTCTTTTTGTGTAACTTTTTCAGGTTGATATTTCTGGGTTTCAACTGTCTATCAAGACTCAGTTCAGAACAGCTTTTGAAACAATATTGCTTCTAACAAAGGTAAGTTCTCATCTTCCTATGTGACAGTTACAGTTATGTGTTGAGTCAAGAAAATGGTTCGGTTTTGGTCGAGAAACACTCAAGTGTTAGTGTCTTCTGGATTTATAATATAAGGCCAGTTAACAAAGAGATTCTCCAAAATGATGAAGTTTTTATTTTACTTGTCCAGGTTAAACTACTCTAGTTTATATTTGGTGCCACATATTAATAGAATTGATTAATCTATGCAGCATGTGGGATATTTCTCACAGTCAGGTAACGGTAAAAAGACACATCATTTTCAGTTCTCTAATCCAGTACTTCATTTTAAGAAGTAGAAATATGTGGTTACAGTTAAAGCCTTTCTTTGATGCCCTTACTGCATAGACTAACACTAGGTAAGACATCAGGCCCCAGCTTTGCAGACATTCACTGTTTCCATCTCTTAACTGTGCTTCTGATTAAAATTATACATATTATGTAATTTTAAATTTCTGTGTGACTTAAGTTGATGAATCTTCTAAATTTAAGGTATTTCTGTTTATTTTTAGTTTATTCAGGTTGTGATCTTCTAATACTAAAATGTTTAAGAATTATAACACTCTCCAAATTATTTTCTTATATGTTTTATAGGCCTGAAGTTTTTCTGAAATTGATTTTGTGTTCATGGATGTCAGAACAAAGAAAGAACCAAAACTCTTATTTTTTTTTGTAAGAGGCATTTCAGAATGAGCTCGCCTGTTTACCTGAAATCTGTCTTTAAACAAAAAAATTTTGAATCACTGAACATTATTTTCTTCTGTGCTTTAATATATCAGCCTTGAGCACCTGAGTCACTCTCACAGCTGCTTGGGCAAGAAGGGCTATTTAGGCAATTAACAAATAGGAGAGGAGATGTAACATTGAAGTAGCACTTGCTCAACTACAGATACTTACTAAGGGAACTTTACTTTTCTTTTAAGGAATTGGAGCTGTACAAAGAGGAACTTGTAACAAAGCCTGCACTTCTTGCCATTAATAAAATGGATTTGCCTTGTGCAAAGAAGAACTTGGATAAACTTATGACACAACTAGAGAATCCTCAGGGTAAATGGAATTCCAGCAATAACTTTCATCAAAAGTCGTAGTAAGACTTCATATGAATAACTCTGCATTGGCAGAGAGTTGTTTGAAACTGAAGTCAGCTATTCAATTTATTATTTGAACATATGTTTAAAATCACTTCCTGCATTTAGAGCTCTGTTTATATCCATTCACTGTTAGGAAAGGATTATAATAAAATAGAGATATCCCAGATGACCTTTCCCAACCATGATATGGGAGAGTAAGTTTCCAGTCTAGGTGTGTGGAATAAGAGTGACCTGCATAGAAGGTCCCCTTACATATATATATATGACATATATATCATTTGTCATGTGACTTTGGCCTAAACACATGAAAATTCTGGACATGTCTATGTTGGTACTTCAATCTTGCAGTTATATTGGGGTGAATTGCTTTCTCTTTCCTGGAACGTGTAGAAACCAGAAAGGCTTAAGACCGTACTCTCCCATATTTTGAAACTTGGGATTTCGTTGTACTCATTGGAAGTGTATAGAATCTTCTCATGGCAGCATTAAGGATGGTGTAACTGCTGTGCTTGTCTTCTGAGATTTTAGCTATATTTTAAAAGGCCAGTTAAGCTGGTAGTATGTATACTAATTGCAGTTATGTTTATAACTGTAATTTATTAAAGTATCTTTTCTACATTTAATGGGAATTCATGGGCTTTGTAGTGATACAGTATTTGGGGATTGTACTAACTCTTTCAATACAATTTTTCAGACTTCTTACACTTACTAGAGGAAGAAATGATTCCGGCAAATACTCTTGAATTCAGAAAGGTGATTCCTATATCTACGTATACTGGAGAAGGAATTGAGGAACTCAAAACATGTCTGAGAAAATCTATAGATGAGCAAGCAGAGCAGGTGAATGAAGAATATCGGAAAAAGAAACTCCTGCTTTTACAAACTTCTAAGAAGAACAAATTACTAGAAGCTGGCACTCCTGAATGTATCCAGCACATTTTACCATCTTAACTATGCAGCCTTCATTGAGCAGACCTTCCATTTAATTGTTCCCTCTTCCTTCACTGCCTGCTTCCCTCCATTTGTTTAGGTACTTGGGTAGGGCACAGTGGGGAAAGGGGCAAGTTTCTCTTATTTATGTTGGCTACAAAGCTCAACAGTGTAATGACCAAAGTATGTGCAACTCAAAGCACTGCTTAACAACTGTTGATCCCTGGAATATTTTTTGCCAAGTGAGATGAATGGAGGGAATACAGCTTGCATAAAGGAGCAAGTTCAACAACTCTGTGTGTCCCGTGGACATCAGAAAAACCAGGGGAAATTTCTGATGGAGGAATTTTCCAGAGTCTGGGGCTTCTAAGATGAACCAGTTCTGATATTGTGACAGGCATTGTATTGTAGGGGTTTTGTTTGTTTTAGGGATTTAAAGGAAAACATATATAAATGGCTGCAAGGAAGTGACTTTTAGAAACACAAAAAGCAAGACTGATTTTTAATGCTGGTGCCCACTGTAGTCATCTTAATTGTGTAAATCCTGATTTCAAATTCCCACACTTAATTTTGGATTCCCTCCTTTTATGGAGTTGTTTGGTTTATGTTATGTTTCGGTGAAGAATACTGCTTCTTCTCAACAGAGCTATACATTTTTGGAAATATTTAGTGTTCTAGATTTTCTATTACAAGAAGGCACACATTTTACTTTGAAAAAAAATAAGAAATCCTTTATTGTCAGGGTGTTTTCTACTTTAAAGCTATTAAATTGATTATAAAACGAGACTGAATACATCAAAGACTTCTAGTTTGGTCTAGTTTTGTTTTGTAATATATGTATCGTACCCTGCTTCTTTAAATTTTGTTAAAGCAGTCACTGGGAAATAGGTATGGTTTCTCATAATGCATTTATTATTGCTATTGGTTCTTACTGTGATTCTCCTCTAATTTTACTGTGTTTGGGGATAATATGCTTTCACTAAAGCTAAGAATAGGCTGTCAATAATTTTTGATACTGCATTTTACAGAATTGCAGAATCAATTAGGTTGGGAAAGACCTGTGAGACTGGAGTCCAACCAATGCTTGAACACCACCTTGTCAACTAGACCATGGCATTCAGTGCCACGTCCACTGTTTTCTTAAACACCTCTATCCCCCACCTCCCTGGGCAGCCCATTACCCTTTCTGTGAATAGATTCCTCATGATGTCTGATCTGAATCTGCCCTGGCACAGACTGGGTCCATATCCTCTCATCCTGTCGCTGGTAGCCTGGGAGAGGAGACCGACCCCACCTGGCTACAACCTCCTTTTAGGGGATTGTAGGGTGATAAGATCACCCATGAGGGTTATGTTATCTTTTCCTCTCCTTTTCTGCAAGTTGTTTTATAGCTGAAAATAGCATTTTGTTTTTTCCAGACTGTGTGAACACCGGTCTTAACTTCACTCCTGAAGTGGGGAGTGGGGGTATCTTTGGACTGAGGCAGCATGGCTTGACGGGATCTGTCCCCAGTGGGCCGTACCGCCTGCCATAGTCGGGTTCCTCCAGCCTGCGGCCAGCTGGCTTATGGGAGGGACGTGCTTTGGAGCATCGTTGTTTTCGGCCGGGGGTGGCGGAGCTCTCCGCCCCCGCTGTGAGCGGAGCCCCGCGCCGGCGGGCTGGAGGCGCCGGCGGGCCCGCACTGCGCCGGCGCCTCCGCTCCGCCCCACA
>VXBU01010676.1:355964-375986 GCA_013400315.1 Bombycilla garrulus
GGCCATGGCGCCTCGTCTGCGCGGCGGCAAGGTGAGCGGCACTGCCAGCCCTGTGCCATCCCGGCCTTGCGGCACTTCCCGATCCCCCCGCGAGTCCGGGATCGCCGTGAGGCAGGCTCGGAGCGCTGTCGCGGGCGGGGGTCGGTCGCGCTCCCCCGAGGGATGCTGTGTGTTCTCTCCGTGCGTCAGCTGCTCTTGACGATCCATTCGGTAAAAGAATTACCCGTGCTCCAAGTTTTTCTTGGAAGCCCTAATCTGTTAGCTAGGATCGTAAATTCTAATCCGGTACATCTGTATTTAATTTTAAAAGGAGTTTTGTAGAACGTGAAACTGCATGATTGATTCCCAGAATTAAAAAAAAAATAGTAATTGGTGGCAGTAGTTCTGAACCAGTCCCTTGAAACTGGCGAGCTTTAGGCCTCCAGTTTCTGGTGACCACTTAGCCAAAACTAATAAAAAATTATAAACTTCTCATGCTGTTGTGGATAGTTAGGCAATCGTTTATTTATAAATTGTGTTGATAAATTATACTGTGACTTCTCTCCTACAGGGCTTTACAAAACAGTGATCCTTCCCAGACCGTGGTCTTCTCAAGGCCATGCCAGTGAACAAAGCTGGTTTTATTCGTTTCTGAATTATGTCTATAGTAAATGTTCTTTTTGTTGTCTTTGTTTCATTTTTTTATCTTGTGGGTCTTTAATGATTTACCATTTTTTAACCAGCTTCAGCCAGCATCTCTTGTTACTGCAGCATGGATCTTTAGAATAGGGGGTAAAATCTGTCCCTATTAAGGGGTGCTATTAGGGCTGGTAACTTCTATGGATCAGATATAAGAGCCTTGCTCGGTACAGCTTTAAAATTCTTGGGATGGAAGAAGCTGAAGCAGAGAATCTAAACCAAGGCAGGGTTTTATCTGGCCAAAGTGTGTTCTCTTCTCTTGCGCAACTAATTGAGAAGTGTCTGAGGTCCCTAGTTGTTCAACACCACCAGGGATGGACAGTAAAATCAGATGGACTAAAAAGAGGAAGAGAAAACCAAAAGAAACTCCATGTGTGCAGAAGTGAGTTGGATATTGGGGAAAATTCCATAGCTGCTCTATATCTGTTTATTCCAACACAGGAGTCATCATTTAATGGGAGGGACTCCTAGGCTGGGCACAGCTCCCTTGGACAGCTTTGTTTGCCTGTACTCATTTGCTACTTAATTATGTTGTTGTGGTTATTCATGGGTGTGAACCTGCAGAGGGAGGTCTGTGTGTTTGTCTTGGCTTCAGCTGCAAAGTGCACAGAAAGCTTGAAAATTTTTCAATAGTGTTAGTGAACAAAAGCTGCTGCCCAAGCTGTGTGTTTGCATTTCTGTGTCTTATATGCAGTAGCATTCATATTAATGAGTTTCCAGATCTGAAGACCTCTTTCTCATTTAGTGAAAAAATCAGGGTTCATGACTGAATTTGTAAAGTCTCTTTCTTGCCTAGATAGTTTGATAGAAGAATTTCTTTGGTGTTTTTGTGGGTGATGGAGCCTGTTCACATATGAATTTTATAATATTTCAGGGTTTGATATGGGTAGTTTAGAATAAACTCTAGCTTTGCACATGTCAGCCCAGCAAACTCTGCTTTAGGTTGTAACTATTCACAGTCTCATACTGACTACCTGGAGGTCTGATGCTGTCCAGCAGTAAAGTGATTTACCTATTATGACCTGCAGATTTGATCTTGGGACTTAGATATGAGTGTAGAAAATCGAAAAGAGGATCTTTTCCTCTGGAAAAGCTGGACAGCCATTGAAAAGGCATTACCAGCGTTTCCTGTTTTTCTTCAGTTTCCTTGAAACCTTCATGTAGAAGGCAGGAAGGAATAGAGACACGCAAGATATATAAACAATTTAGAGCTTGTGCTTTGTTTTGTGACATTAAATAATTACTGCACCCTTTCCTCACTGCTGTTTAAGTGCAGCCTTGAACCTAACATCTGCAGTAATCATTCTGTATGGCTTCTTACGGATTTTTTTGCTAAAAACATAAAATTCAGGATGCAAACTCTGTGTCTTGGAACAGCCATGAGAAGAGTAGTTTTTGCACCCTTGCCTTTTGAGATTAATTGATAGAGAACAAGCTCAGAGAAAAAAATTGAGGAAAAAAAAAAAGAGTAGTTTGAGTTTTGTTTTTTAAATAAATTTTAGAAGGTGGTGAAGTTGCAAATGCAGACATAGCTGATATTCCTAATTCTTGAACTGCAGTGTAAATGCTGTTGCTGAAATTACATGAAACAAATGTGATGTTGACTGTTTGTTCTGTTTCTTAGATCCAGTAGCACTTTTTTTCCTACTTCTAGAAGTTGCTAAGTCTTCTCTTGATTTGAGGACACTGCTGGTAAGTACACTGAAGCTATCTAATTAAGACAACACCTGTTTTGTTACTGTCTTCATTGGGGATCTGAAGGCATAGTTACAGTTATAAAGCCAGCAGTATTTCCAAGATGAGTTAGGTCTCCCCTGATGGAAGGCATAGTGGGTAACTTGCCTATTTGCAGTAATCTACTACCGCAAATGACTTTCAGAAGCAGCAGGTTTCTGAAAATGGTTAGTCATGTGTTTATTCCAGCTGGTTTGTATATAGCTCTGTCTTGGAGTATGCCCTGTCTGCATGGAAGTTTTATCCAGGTAAAGGCAATCTCTTTATGGAAGATCAAAAGCATTGAGTTGAGGAGAACAAAATTTGATGCTATATTAGATTTACCCCAGAAGTTCATTTGTTATAGTTCCATTTTCTTGCAGGTTGATTGTTTTGACCTTACCAAAGCTGGGGTTAAACATCATTAAAATAATCATGATGGAAATACTTCTCTGGTCCCCCTGCCCAGGGGCTATCCTGTTGATGACCTGCAATCTGAAAAGTTTACTGCCATGGGAAGAGGAGCTTGCCCACACTCAGCCAGCCTTAGCAACAATGTAATGCTGTCTTTTTGACAAATAAGGTAGATTTTAGCAAAAATGTGGTTGTCATTATTTCTTTCCAGAGTGCTTCTTTAGAAGACTGTGATTGGCACTTAAATAGTCGCTACATTCCCGTGCAGTTCTTCAGGGTTAGATGGCCTAAAATAATTGCCTAATGTTTTCTTAGGAAATAAATTGAATTTCATTAAATAAATAAATTTAACTTCATTAAATAAATAAATTCATTAAATCAGTAGAATGCTGGCTAGCTGTATGGCTTGATAATGCTTTTAGTGTGTTTCCAGTATACATGGGAATTCCTTATCTGAAAACTGGAGCTCCCTATCATTGGGTGTTTGCAGGTTTGTTTGCAACCCTGTCTGTAACCTTTCTGTGCTACAGATACTCAGTTACTTGTATATGCATTAAGCAGAACTTCTCGTACTTAAGGAGTTGGTTTATGACTTCAGGCATTTGACAGATATGCACAATGCAGTAAAATAATTTGGAGGAAAATTCAGGTGGAGTTTATAACTGAATGGCGCTCAGTGAGAATTTGCAACGTATCTGTTCATTTTTAGGTGCTATAATTCTTAATGTCCAGCTTCAAGTACACTCTGGGGTAAATGCTCAGTGCCTGTTATGTATTAGGCTTCTTTAAAATATCTTGGGCATGCAGAGAACTTGAATTGAGTCTTTTTGTTTTGTTTTGTTTTTGTTAGTCTCAATGACAGGTCTTTAAAAAAACATTCTCAACTTCTCTGCAGGCAAGAGGCTAGAGGTATAGCAGGTATATAGGTATAGTAGGTGTGCAGACAGTGGTTATATTGAAAAGGAAGCAGTATTAACGCTTGCTCTGAAGTAGACAATGTAAAAGCTGAAAAGCCATCTGCTTTCTGTAATTGTGTGCTTGGACAGTTGATTCTCAAAGGCAGGAGTAGTGTGGCAGAACTGTTAGTTGCTGGTGAAAAATTCATAGTAAGTTTCTCAGCAGAGCCTCCGCCACTATCTCGCAGCTCTTGTCAACAGTTTGGCATATATGAAATGTGTATAACTGCCTACATACGCATTCCTTGCCAGTCTGATGGGTGGATTTTCAGTAACTCCCTTTTGTGTAGCAGCATGGTAGGACAGCATGCACTCTGATACTGTATCTGGGCTAAAGACCGGGAGCTCCCACTTGAGGATAGGTGAACTTAAGTCATGGCTGTGTATGCTCACACATTGAAATGTGTTTCTTTTTCATCTTGAGCACAGTGACTTCAGCAGTCTGTCAACTGAGAAGTCATAACAGTCTGTGAAATAACCTGACGTTTCATTAAAGCCTGAATGTGCTGGTGTTACCACTGTCTTAAGTGTGTCAGACAAAGAATATGCCACAGAGTTAGTGCCTACCAGCTGTCATCTAAGTTTATTAACCTGGCACAAATCAACTGTACTTAGTCCCGTGTCCGTGGTTTTCTTTTATATTTTTCTTTTTAATTGCAGGAAACAACCTCTGTGGGCAAATATGGGCTGTCGGGATGTTCACGCAGCGACCGTCCTGGCCTTTCTCAGTGGAACAGCCTCTGTAGCCGGGCTCCTTGCAGCAGTTCTGCTTCCAAACTGGAGGCAAATGAGACTGTACACGTACAACAAGAACGAGAGGAATGTGACCGTTTACACTGGACTGTGGATCAAGTGCGCGCGCTTTGATGGGAGCAGAGACTGTGTGATCTATGATCCGCAGTGGTACACAGCTGTGGATCAGCTGGATTTACGTGTTCTTCAGTTTGCCCTTCCTCTGAGTATGTTTACTGCTGTCTCAGCTCTGTTCCTCTGCATGATTGGCATGTGTAACACGGCCTTCGTATCAAGCGTGCCAAACGTCAAACTGGCCAAGTGCCTGGTAAACAGCGCAGGCTGCCATCTCGTGGCCGGCCTCTTGTTCCTGCTTGCCTGTGCCATTTGTCTAACTCCGTCCATCTGGGTCATTTTTTATAACAATTATCTGAACAGAAAATATGAGCCCATCTTCAGCTTTGACATTTCTGTATTTATTGCTATTGCCAGTGCTGGCGGTCTGTTTTTCACTTCCATCCTGCTGTTCCTGTGGTATTGTGCATGCAAAAGCCTCCCTTCTCCTTTCTGGCAGCCCCTGTATTCCCACGCCCCCAGCATGCACAGCTATGCCTCTCAGCCCTACTCTGCACGTTCTCGCCTCTCTGCCGTAGAAATCGACATTCCTGTTGTGACACATTCATCTTAAGGATACAAAGCATTGGAAGACAAGTTCTTGTGCTCGTTCAAGCCATGAAAATTGCAGGCTTGATTTTCTGTGCTGTCCTGCACTGAGCATAATCCCTTGTAAGGCCAAGTTTCCCAAGGCACAAAGCCATGGAGGCCTGAGTTCAGCAAGTCTGTTGCTCTTCTGGTCTGTTTGTTACTTCCTGACCACCTTTCCTTTTTTTTTTTTTCCTCTTCTTTTTTTTGACTCTGAGCTCACTACAGTCGAAGTTGCTGCTAATGCTGGAAGAGTACACTAACAATTGTATGCATCCATCCTTTTGCTTACTGATGTCAAAGCAGGTTTGAACCTCTTTGAAATTTAATAAGCTATTCCTAGAATCCAATCTCATTGTGAGATCCTTGCCCCTGTTTATTGTCCAGATGCAGGCAGTGGAACTGGGTGTAGGGGATTCACTGACCCACATATTATGAGATGTCTGAAAAGGGTGTTTGGCAGACTAATTCAGATCTGTGCACTGTTCTTTGTTTTTCGCTGTGCACACAAACAGATACCTGCTTAGGAACTTCTGTAACAGAATTAGTGCCAAATTACCCTTTATTTTCAAAGTAGCTATCAGAAGGAATAAAACTGATTTAACTAAGAATGTTGTTCTGTGCTGTAATAGCATTTTGTGAATTACTGGAGGCTAATTTATGAATTTTATTTCTAGTCTGTTTTCTACTAAGTTAGCAAATTCACTAGATCTATTTTGTGATTAAAACTGAAAACACTAGTATTTAAAATTTTTGATTAGAGTCTTGAATGTTTTATTTGAAGGCTTCTTAAAAATAGATTTTCAAGTAGGATATCAAGTGTTGAGTTCTGAAGAGAAACGTCACTCACTGCAAAAAGGGTTAGGAAAATCATAAAGAATTCTGAAGACTGAAAGATTATTTTGAAACACTGTATACAAGCTATAACAACATCTCTCTGAAAAGGGAATTATAACCCTGGGGAGAGATTTTTAAATCTAGATGTTTTATAAAAGTGCATATACAAGGAACAGTGACCTTGTGTTTTTTTCATATTTGATCTTTATAGCTGATGGACTTTTAATGCTGTAACTTATTTCATTACTGATTAAGACTTTACCTTTTCAGCCTTGTTCTTTAACACCTTTCAAATTCAGCTGGTTTAAAATCCAGTTATTCCCCTTGCTGCCACCTCATAAATGCAGAAAGTTTCCTACTCCTATTTTCTGTAAAATGAGATTTTGAGTAACTTGTGAGCTTCACCTTGCAGCTCTACAAGGATGAGGAGGGATTGTAAATTCCCAGCCTGGGATTTCTTTAAATCACTTTTTGCCTTCTAAAATGCAGAGTAGCAGGTGAGCCCTAAGGATCAAAGCTCTTCAATATGGGCTTTGACATTATGTGAAAATTTGATGACAGTGAGTTGAAGAGTTCTATAATTAAGGCAAGCATTTGATTCTTTCAGGTTTTCATAAATTGAGATCAGTGTTCAAGATGTCATTCCAGTAAGGAAAGTTGTTTTGATTGGTGGCATTCTGGAGCTTAGTGGGTATTTGCATTTCATTAATCCCAGAATAAATTTGTTTTTCTGAAAAAATCAAATCAAGTTCTTTCATTCCAGTTCTGAAAATTCATCCAAGGTCCTGAAAACCATTTAGTTTCCTCCTCTAGGTGTTTGAAATAGAAACAAGTACTGTACTGGGCAAACCTTGTTCAGTTAAAATCTGCGAAATAACAGTATGTAAAGGAGGACTGTGTTTTAGCTGGTAGATTGCAGATTTCAGTGGGCTGAGAGAGGAAGCTGAGCTCTGTCATAATTCCCGGCAGAGTCGGTAAAGTGACAGGCCTTTAAGACAGTGCTTGATTACACAGCAGTCTTAAGGAATTAACACTCTAGACAATAAAGAATATGTAAGGAGATGTGCCTCTAAAGGCCTAAACATGAGTTTAATGCTGTCTTAGGTTTATAAGGTATTGAGAGTATGAAGTATCTTTTTTAATTAGATCATGACTTGTGTGGGATTAGAGCACATGTAATGACATGCAAGCTGGGGTTTTTTTTCTTCAAAACTGAACTTTGCTTTACTGTTAGTCTGGTTGTCTGACACTGTTGCTGGTTTAGCTGCTCATATCCTGTAATGCCTTGTAAGGTCAAAGCAAAGGGGCCACTGGTTTGTGATTCAATGTCATCTTGCTTCTGCATCACTTCAGTGTCTTTTCTTCTTTGTGCCTTGCTTCTGTTATGAGTTGGCCAGTAAACGTTACAGTCAGCGTCTGATACGCTCTTTGAGCCTGAATTTGCAAGGCCTTGAATTTGATAATTTTTAAGAGCTGATGAATATGTCTCTTAGTGACTTAAAAAGGAGCTGAATTTTCAGCATCTCCAGAACAAGAATGACAGCCTGGCAAACTGTTGCTTTCTACAAGAATATAAGTTTAGCCAGTGTTGTTTTCTGTGCACTTTAATAGCAGATGCCTCTGACAGCTCTTTTGTATTCTGACTTTGATTTTTATGCATAGAACTTTCAATTAGTATTTGTTGCTGCCTAAGCTGATAACTCGTTGCTTTGAAAATTGTGTCTTTCAAAAAGTCAGAGATGAATGAGTTATGAAAAGTGGGGCTCCAGAAGATAACGGATTCCAGCGTCGGTTTTAATTAGCAAAAAGACTGTTTGCATCATGTTCTGTAGCACGACTGGTTTTCCTTCTTCAGTGCTGTTAGTATGTTTCTGCTGTATCCTAAGTGAAATTACCTGGAAGTGCTGTGCTGTATTTCCATTGTTACAGAAAGAGATGGCCAATCTGTGGCACTTGAGCCGAGTGACACTCTTAACATTTTTTTTTTCTGCAAAAGTTGCCATGGTGCCCAACACCAGGGCTGGGGAGTGACAGGCCTCCCTGGACTGGGAGAGAACACATGTATCCTGCATGTATCCTGTCTGCCGGGGAACAGCCTCTGGGGAGCAGTTGGCACCCCTGCCTCTGACCAGCTGCAGCTCCCTGGGCACTGCTGTGTGCAGGACAAGCACTTGGGGTCTTGAACAGAAATACTTAAACCCGTACCTCGTGCTGAAAAGGTTGGGTGTTCTGGGATTACAGGAACCCGTATTTTTTCAAGTGGTTCCTGTCCAACTTATTTAAATTGTGTGAAGTGTTTGTTCTTTTTATGTGAAACAGAAGATATGTATTTTTAATAAAAGAGTCTCATACAGATGCAGTTTATTTTGATTAATTTTGTTGAAAACAGTAGCTACTAGAATATGAAAGACTTCACCTTTTGATATTGATCACCAGACTATTTCAGATGCCTTAACAGGTTTAAAATGTGTGCACTGCATTTTAGCTGCCTAATTTTATAGGACTCCTCCTTTGAGCAAAACAAAATAATTTTTAAAATACACAAAACCCCAAACTAACCCTTCTGAAAAGCAGTGGAGGGGATAAGTCAAACTCCTACCCTCCCATCTGCTGTGCAGGATGTGCTTTCAGCTGGAGAATATGCTGCCTCCTGACCTGTGAAAGTCATTTGGGCATCCCAGGAGTTGTGGCAGTCCAGAAGGATGGTAGTGGTTCTTGATGTTTCACTTCTGTTGTGTGCTGCTCCTGGCTGCTACAGCTCAGCAGCAGCATTGTGGTGACTCAGGACTGAGCCTTTTCCCATTGTTAAGGGGCAAAATACAGAAACCCTTGGAGTGTTAAAAATGTTCACAAAAACTGAATTACTTTGAAGAATAGAGTGAGACTTGCTGGTAATTCCTCAGGATTTCTAGTCTTCCAAACTGGCATTCTAGGAGATGGGGTTTTTATCTGTTTTGGGAAATATTTTGTATGAGACCTGTTCTTGTGGAGTAGGCACAGTAAAAAGCAGTTGACAGACAGTGCCACAAATCATTTGAGGGGGTGGAAAAATGATTTTATAATCTCTGCTTCAGTGGGCTCATTTCCTCCTTTGCTGTCACTTTCAGACAGGCCTTCTCTCTCTGAGCTTGTATAAACCTAGTGGCTAACTGGATGTTGGCATAAATACTGGGATGCAGAGAACTCATTTTTTTCCTGAAATGTGGGAGTGACTTTTTTTTTTCATATTAAAATGCCTAAAAGAACAACCCCACCTATTTGTGCTCATTGGAAGCAAATATCTTGGCAGTTTTTCCCCTTGTTTTATTTCACAGGACTTTGAGTTCACGTGTGTGGTTCATCAGGTGTGTAATGTTACTTACTCCTTCGTGTACCTACTGAGCAGTAGTGCACCTCAGAAGCAGAATAAGCTTTCCTGTAAGTTTTTTGTTCCACTGCTGCATCATTATTCATCAAGAGGGACATACAGAGGCCTCATTGGAGTATAAGAAGTTTTTACTGTTTTCAAAACTGCATTTTATCTGTGTTCCAAAGAGTCAATTTGGTTACTCGGGTATTAGGCTGGGCAGTATGGGGGACTTGTCTTCTGGGTGTGGCAGCTGCAAGGAGCTGTAAAGGCTGAGAACAGGGCAGGAGAAATTGTGGTGAGCTGTAGGGTATGAGTTATTGACCATTTTGAGGAGAGAGACCAGACAGCTGGACTTCCAAGAACAGTGTTGTCCTAGTTTCTGTTCCAACAAAGAGAAAAATATGTAATGAAAGCTGCAAGTACTTGAATGAGCTTTACTCCACATCCAAGACTCCCAGAGGAATATAAGCAAATTTGGAAAACACAGCATGCAAGTACTGCCCAGGCAGTCTGTGTCTTTGGGACATTGACCCAAGTGCTCAGTACCACTTCCTACCTATATGTATGCCATGCCTGCTGTGTAGCCATCACTGCCAAAGGCTGACGTTTCAGCACCAAAGCTTGGTGCTCTCCAGTCTCTCTGTGGTCTTATCACCCCTATTACAGCCCTTCCACCAGTCAGAGGATCTGTGACCATTGATACTGCGCTAGTTTTCTTGCCTAAGGCACAATATATTTATGAGCAAATGTGTAAGATCATTTGCAGCTTCACATTGGAGTTTAAATACTAGCGGGTATGTCAAAAATAAACTGTTTCCTAAAACTGGTCCTGGATCTAATGTTACTGCAGACCCTTTGTGACCTACTATTCAAGAGGCTTCAGCATGTGATTTTTTTGACGGGCTTAAGCAGACATAAATATAGTTGCTACTAGGAGATGAAATCATGTCTTATTGCTCCTTTTGCTATTTATCTTTTCTACTTATTTAGTTTTCAGCCCCCAAGGTGCCTAATCTGGTCTGCCTCCTGGTCACAAGCTCTACTGCCAACACAAAAGAGGCAGTGGGAGTATGTGAGTGGAAGAACAGGCAAGATGGCAGTCTTAGATTGATTCTTTATGAAGCCTTACTTTGATACCTTTGTTTTCTGACTTAGTGAGCAATTTGCATAAGAAAGATTCTGCTAATTTAAAAAAAAAATTTAAGGTGGTTTGTGTTCTTCAGTTGTAGAAGTTGAAAAATGCTGCATTTCGAGAACACAGTATTTATTAACAAGGCAAAAAATCACATTTCAAAACATTTTTAAGTTTGTTCCTTTGTTCCTTTCATTTCATCTTAATTCACTCAGAAAGATAGTATGGCAAAAAAAAAGGTAATGAAGCACAAAAAAGAGTTGACTTTCTATTGAATTTAAAGATCACGCTGCTTTAGACTAAGTATCTATGCAGAAACTGATAATGATATTAGTGAGGAAAGGAGCTCATTTTGTAGTAGATTAATAGTGCCAGATAGTAAGGTATTTACATTAGTTTATAGGTTAGATGTGAATAGTTTAGTGTTATCTCTAGAGACTCAGCACCATGGATTACTATTGTTTCACTGTTCTGCCTCTTTAATCAAGTCAGCAACAATAAAATGCTCAGGTTCTTTCTACTGTTTTGCTATGGTGTTCTGTAGACAGGTTGAGTTTCCTGGCAAAACTGTCATCTTGGGAAGCAGCTGGCAAGGAATTGCATTCTCACAAAATGAGCATAGTGGAGGGCATGTTTTCTACAGCACAGCTTCTGTAAGGTAAGTGAGATTGCACAAATTTAGTTGCCTTCTGTGGCTGCCTATTCTGTTTGATTCAGTTATACATCTCCCAGGGAACGCCTTAAGAATACAAACCCAGTCAGCCTAAAAACATACTCACCTTTCTGCTCTTTGTTAGGCTTGTGGTGGGGCATCTTCAGATCCAGCTTGTTACTTGCAACTCTGACCAAATGCTCTTGACCTCCACAGCTGCAGAGGTGAGGATGTTTCCCTTACAAATACTGGGGAGAGTCAGCTGAACAACTGGGAAAGAGCTGGCTCTGCAAGCTTGGTGGCATACTGGGGCACTGGCAGCCACATCACGAGGTTTCTGGTATTGTGGCTACTCTGAGCTGCTGGTGGGGCTTTCAGCAGTTCTTGTGTCAGCTGTTACAGAGCTCATGGTTCATTAAGCTGCAGCAATCCCAGTTAGTTTGCATGTACACTTTCAAATGCTGTGTGGCTGCACCGTAATTAACCAAGGAGTTACGAGAACCCTGAGAACCACTAATCTTGGTGGCTGATGCCTGCATGCCTCACTTGAGAAGTCCTCTGGGAGCTGTAATTCTCTCGGGCTCTCAGTACTAATCTACTTAGAGCTGCCATAGAAGGTCTTGAGCCCTTGGCAGAACAGAATTTGCTCAGACTAAATTTCACTACTCATGGTAAGATTCAAACACACCACAAATACTTTTTGATTTGAAACTTATGAAAAGAACTCAAAAAGTCTTATTAGACATAAAATATGAAAACATCATGATTTGATGAAATATGCCTATGAGCTTCTTGTGTGTGCATACAAAAGTACTAAAACCTTGCAGCTTTTGACTCTCCAGTCAGCCTAGTAGATTGCCATTTCTAGAGAAGAAAGGTTGCCTTTGACAGTTTCTGTCCCCAGAAAATTGTCCTTTTCTTCCAAGAGCCTTTCCGTACATCATAACTGTCTTTGTTTCATGGACACCTTCATTCCCTAAAGAATTTCAGGGTCCTTCTCCTGCTTTCCTAGCATGGGCAGGTCACTTCTTTGGGTCCAGAAGTCCACAGCAGCCCCCCAGGAACCATTTTTTACAAGACAATATCTCAGGTGACATCTCATTATTTTTGTAGGGCCCCAGCGATGGCATAAGGGGCTGCAGAAGGTCCTGTATGGTCTGTCAAAGATAATTTAAGCCTAGATTTGCTTGAATATTGTTGTAAAATAGCAAATTAAAATTGGTTAGTTCTGGAAAATAATTTTCTTACGACTATTTTTACGATGTTTTGCATTTCATCTTGATATTAGCCTCTACTGAAGAACTTCAACACATTTCCTTGAGTTTATTTCTGGCCCTTGTGTCACATCTTTTTAACAGGAGTAAACACAAGTTCCTAATGGCAGAGAGCTATCAATTTATTTTTTGAGCTCTTAAAGTTTCCTCTTTGGCTTTAAATTATTATTACATTTCCTGAAAATATTGTCTGTGTCCACCCACTGTGCCTGTTTGTGTCTCTTATCACTTGCCCAAAGTGCACAACTCTGCCTGGACATAAGAAGGGAGAATATGGGAGAAGGCAGGATTTCCTTTTCCATTGGCACAGGCATGGAGGAAAATACCAGAAATTTTGACATGGGGTTTAAATTGGAAATCCCCACTTAGTATATCTATAAACATCTATAAACAAGTCTGTCAGACACTGCCTAGAAAGAAATTATCTGTAAATCAAAATAAGAATTTGATCACAGTTGCATTGAAAACATCTGAGATGTGAAGGCAGACATTTGTAAACTCACAGATTCCCAACATCACAGTTCAGTAGCACAGGCAAGGAGACTTGGACAGGATGCTATGTTCATGGGAACATTTGTAAAGCTACAACTTTCTAAAACAGTAGTTATCTGCTTTGGTTAATGCAGGTGAGTGTATATTGTGAAACTTCACAGGGTAATCAACACTATCTTCTCTGTATCTTAATTTCTCCAAAGGAGCAAGGTTAAGTACTTACTACAGTCAAAATTCCAGATGAGGTAATTTGGGGATGCGTGCTGGAATGATGCATTCCCATTTTGAAATAAGGCTGGGAATTTTATATTGCATATGACAGAAGAAAGGATTCATTTTCTGTGATGGTGTAGAACTAGTATTGCATGAAATTCCTGGATAATAATTAGATACAGATACTATTTCTTAACTGGTCTGAATTAAAGTGATGGAGCGAGGAAGATAGACCAAAGCCAGAGCAGGATGCTTTGGTATTAAGATTCTTGAATTACTTAAATTGATCCAAGAAGCAAATTATATTAGCACTTTGTATGGAAAACAATCAGAACAGAGATATATGAGATCTCAGTACTAGTTTTTGCATAGCTATATGGCATTCTGAACCAAATCCAAGTCTGCAGCTGGGGAAAGAAAAGTTGAAGTGCTGACAAGCCAGGAAATGCACAATCTTAAGGAAAAGATCCAATGTCCAACTGAAACAGTCTGCTAACTGATATAACTCATATGATATAGGTTGTGAAATACCAAGAGAAAATCTGTTCTCCTCACAGTTTAGAAAATGGACTAAAGAAGAGCAGCTGTGTGGGTAAATAATTATCTCATATTTGGGAATTAAAATGTTATCTGTTTTTTACCATTTTTTGACAATGGAAGTCTTTCAGATGTTAGATAAGTCCTGGGAAATAACAGCCAAAGGATATTATCTGACAGTCTGTTAAACCAATAGCTTAAATCAAGTGTAGTAAGTAATTTCTGGAATGCAACAGAACCCTTCTTTTGTTGGGCTGTTGTTTTGTGACTCTCCCGTTTACCTTACCCCAAGTGACTGCAGCACTACAATGTCTCTTTTGCCCAGCTATGACTGAGGCAAGACTTAATACAGAAAAGCCAATGATAAATACAAAACATGCAATTAAATATAATTACATTAATTCATTCTGGGAAAAAGAGCAGAATCTTGGAAACAGATTTCTTAAGAGAGCAAGAGCAATTTAAAACAGCATGATCTGCAGGGCATTATATCCATGTTCCCAGGAAAAGCCTGTGCCCACTTAAACCTCAAGACAGACCCACAGGAAATCACAAGCTGCCTATCTTATTTCACAGCTGGATGGATGCTGTTCTGCAAGGTTTTCAATTACAGAGGTGCTGTGGCAAGAGCTTTGGTATCTAAGTTTAGTGTGAGACATACGGATGAAAGTCAAGCTGTCCTTTAGTTGTAATTGTGGTGTAGCTGAGTCTTAGAGGCGTTCCTGTGTGCACACTCAGTGCCCCAAACTCATTAGCTTCCTGGGTGCTCCAGGAATTCCTCAGCTAGTCCCTGCACAGAAGAGACACACGGTTGAACAAAGGCAAGGTGACAGACTTGGCTCCTCCTCACTTCCACAATAAAAGGATCTGACTAACTATTGCAAGAGATTTTCAGGTGAGAAATTCAGACCGTCCTGAGGGTTCCTCCCAAACAGCTCTTCCTGGTTCCAAGACAAATTTCTACACCTAAATTTGTCCCATAACCTCCTGAGTGAAAAATCTGTCCCTTTCAGACTCTCCTGGTGACTCCTGCTGCAGAACTGATGGGATTGCAGGCAGGTAGGATGCATGCAAATTTTAGAAACTGTTCTTGTAAATACAGACATGGTCACACAGGGCAGTCTTTTTGCACATAGGTAATACAGCAAATAAAATACTCTACAACCACGGATAATGCACATGCTGAAGTAGTCACAGAGGATCAGGAGCCGGCTGGCATGTGAGAACTGAGCAGAGAAACAGTTAAGGGAGTCTCCCCTGACCCAGGGACTCCTGTCATTATCCAGACTGCAACCAACTGGCCTGTCTGGGAGATATGAGCAATACTCTATGCCAAAGCCCCAGACACTATTTCTCTTGAACACTCTGTCCATCTTTTATGCAACACTGCTCAGCCAGAAACCAAATCAGCCCTGCCATTGAAGAAATGCTGCTTTTAACAATTAGTCTTTGTCTATATATGTCCAATGCTTTTCAAAATAAATTAGTTAGCCCTGCTAGGAGTGATCAGTTTGGTACATGATATATTAGAAAATTCATTACTCTATGTTTTTCAAAATATTAGGATTAAATTACATAAACAGTTAACAGCTATTTATGTACTGCCAGATTCGACTGGCAGTGCATTTTAGTTTGAAATACAAGTTTGAAGCACTTGGCTTGTCATTTTAATCATAGCAGCATTACAATAAATCTAACAATAGATTATAATTCAATTTGACTGAAATTCAGTACTATTAACCACTCTGCAGAACAGTGCACATAAAGCTATTCTTAACTATTCTTTTTCAAAAAAAACCCACAAAGTTCAGGTCAGAAAAACACATAGGTGAGAAAGCAAGAATTTTCTCTGTATGCCTTTTTTGATGAAACTAGTATTTTTATCTCTTGGTATAACCACAAGATAATTGATAAGATAATAGATAAGATAAGATAAGATAAAAGATAATTATGCAGATACTCTTCTGAAAAGTATTCTTATTCCCTAAACATTATGTGTGGTCACCTGAACACTGTGCAATGAAAATCAAGGAAAATCAGCGGCTACCACCACCCTTAGGAAAGACGCTGAACTGCTCCTGTATATTCCTCCAGGCTACCTCTTTGCAAACAAAAACTCACTGTGGGTGCAAATCCCATGACAGCAAAGGCCCACATCAGCTGAGAAGACTGACTTCCTTTAACTGTCCCAGCAGTATTCAGCTGATTATATCCAAATTTATTAATGCTATTTAACAGCCAGTCTCTGGCATAATCCCAGGGTTTGCCTGAAAGATTAAATTGGGCTGTTGCATTTATAGCAAACCCACAAAAGCCTTGAATTAACCACACTGCTCTGATCTCTGCAAATATTTGCTATCTGTGTATTTGCAGGACTGGAGCTAGGTTGTTTATGATACTTCCCACTTCTAAATATTAGCATCTCTAGGAGTTCTGTTTCACCAAATTATTTATGGAAGATTGGTTATTATAAGACGGAAGGTGGACATTGACCTGGAAGATCTAATTTTCTGTATCTGACCTTGAGAAATAGTCTGAACTCATAGTTGCACATTTTGCTCTGTAAAACAGTATTATTAATATTTTGAAGAAGATAGATGTAGAAAGCATTTTATTAAAATCTGAATACACTCTTAAGGAAGACTATGTGAAGGTGCATGTCCTTATTCAGCAGATCTGCTCCCTGTAGGTATATAATCACTTAGTACATTAAGAAAGTACTAGATCTCACAAGTACCTTCTCACATGACTTCAACAATGCCCTGAAGCCTTTGTATGAAGCCAACAGACATTTAAGCTGGTCCTGCAACTGAGGAAACAAACAAACAAACAAACAAACAAAAGGCCCTGGGGTACAATTCCTCCTCTGCTGTGCTAGCACAAGAATTTGGTTCCCTGCTCAGTGAACCCCAGAGAGTATCACTGATCTTGCTGAAAAACTAACTTCCACTTGCATCGTTTTTTTTAAAGGACTACAGGTATGTTTTTGTTGCATCTACCACAGTGCTTTTCAGATGTAAAGACAAGTATTCAGGGACAGAGAAGTACAGACTGCTTTTTGTGGGAACATTGATCTAATTACAAACCAAATTGCAACCTGAAGATACATTTGTGATCCAGCCAATCACAAACCAAAAAAAGCTTTTTGAACAATGCATTGCTGCAGTAAAATGCATTTTACCAGGGCCTATGTTCATAAGCCCAACACAGAAAATACTAATGACATTCTAATCACTTTTGTGACTCATCAGCTGAATTATTTACACATATTGCAATCAGGCAAGCTGGGTAAACTCTGCCACAGTGATGAAGTAATACTGCCATTAAGGGAATCAACTGAACACACACAAGTTTTGTAACCCATATATCATCCCTGAGATTGTTAGCACTGGTGATAACGGAAAATAAACAAACTAAGAAAAGAAGACAAGATTCTGTCAGCCCAATCTGTTCTTTGTTCAGTTACCCAGTGAATGGCTCATTCAGCTGTTCTATCACAACTGTGGAGCTGGAGCAGAGATGAGGGAAAGGGGACAGAGGCAATGCTGAAAATGCATGAGTAGAGACTGTTCAAAACCCCAGGCAAAATCTACAGAGCTGAAAAAAATCCTGGTCATTAGAAATTTTTCTATTTCTATCCTTTTTATTTTAGAAAAAAATCCTTATCATTTGAAATATGTATGGAATTACAAAATAATCAAAATCTGGTTTAAGTTCTGAGATTTTATTTTTCTTTGCAATCTTAATATATATGAGGTGCTTTAAAGTCAGTTTCTTAGTAGATCACTTTTTCTTGTCATCCACACTCCATTTCCTGGCAATTTATGTCTGCTGAGGGAGTGGCTAACTAACAAAGAAAAAATGTGTTTCATTACTGTAGGAATAGTTATTGTGAGAGAATAGCCACAGCTGTTCATAAATTATATTAATGAGTTTTCCCCCCCCAAAGGAATAAAAAAACTAAATCTGAGAAGATGGATGTATCCATACTTCTGAAGAGTTCTCAGCAAATTCTGTTTTCCCCTCCTCTCCCACTTGGCTCCAGCTAAATACTTCCTCTAACATAACTGTGTTAGAAGCAATTCAATGAAAGATCACAAACCCTGGAAAGCTTGGAATTTGAGCTGTTTTATGAGAAGTCACTCTTCACTGAATACATAAAACCATCCAAAACTAAGATACAAAAAAAAGAAAAAAAAAAAAAAGAAGCTAAAGGATTGCCTCAGACATAATTCAGTACAATCAGGTGGAATATAACATAAGCTTTCAATAAAAAGAAAATTGGTAAGAACAGCTCTATAAGTCACTTCAAGGACACTTTTAACTCAGTATCTCACTGAAAAAAGCAGTCAACAACAGATGCCTAAGGAAGAATGTCAGAACAAAGCAATCATATAATACCTCTTCCTCAGCAATTACATTACACACAGCTTCAAGCAGTGTGGTTCAGGGACTTTCTGAACCAGAGGTACCTGAGTATTTAATAACTGTTAACAGACATATTTATGGAAAATAATCCAAACTTTTGGCCTAATCTAAACTTTTATAATGTCCTTAATATCCAGAGTTTCACAATTAAAGGCATTTTATTTTCTTCTAAGAACTTTTTTTTCCCAATCTTCTATGTAATAACTGTGTTCAATGCCCTCTGGGTCTTCTATTAGAAAAAAGTCCTGTGTTCATTTTTTTCTGTGCCTTTTATGACTTGATACTTCTCTGCCATAGGCTTCCCTAGCTACAGTGTATTGAATTATTACTTTTAAACGCGTCCTTATCTTTGGCAGTCTTGTCTGTCACCTCTGTCTCTCTGCTATCCCAGGAGCCCATTCCAAGTGACTTCAAGAAACAAGAAAAAAAGAAGTTTTTCATATCATAAAGATTTGTAGACCTGGTCTTCAGATGTCCCTGCTCATTGCAGAGGAGTGGAACTAGATGACCTTTAAAGGCTCCTTCCAACCCAAACCATTAAAGGTTTCTGCCAGCTGAAACACACTGAAGTCATAATAACATTGTCCTACATTTAACCTCAGGTAAAAAACCACCTTTGTCTCTATATGGCCTGTATGCCCACACTTTGGCTTTATTTTTCCATGAAGAAAGACCAAGAAGCAGGGATTCTAGTGCTGCTGGCAAAAATCTGAAGATAACATAGACAAAATCAAATGTAAACAACTTTTAAATGCACAGGTTAAAACTCAAGGTAAGGGCGCCTTACTCAGGTTTGATGTGTTCAATCTTACACATTGGCCTAACCCACCAGAGATACTAGCAGTTATCCTAACTCCCTGTGAATTTTTCCTGGAGCTACTCATCTCTTACTGTGCAGGATTTTAGGGAGATTAATCTCTGCAGTAAGGTGAATCAGGTGTCTAAAAATAGATAGGATGGCAAGGTCAAGGACTGTGAAAAACATTCCTCTTATTTTTTGTTAAGGCTCAAGTGAAATTGCAGAAGTGAACAGCTTCTCTCAAACAGCCCAGATCTGCTGTCCCTATGTACACAGAACAATTGCAATACTTCCTGTAACAACAATGGCCTTATTACACAAGAGTAATAAAAATGGTCACAAGCACCTGAAGTCACTACTGACTGAACAATGCCATTCTTGAAAGGAGTGTTTGCTTCCTGCTTGAAGCAGAATCTTTGAGCACTAACAAAACCACACCAGTATTTCAGCTATTGAATGCCAAACTTCCCATTCCAGAACAAGTCACAGAAAAACTAACGAAGTTCACCAGGATTATTTAACTAAAGCAAGGTTGGCTGTTGCAGCAAGGCCTTCATTGGCCTTTAGGAACTCAATTTGGTGCCTAACCACAGCTATCTAGGGTCACTGAGATGCCCAAAATGTCTTGTGTGTCCTTCAACTGCCATCTCAGATGGTTTGGGTTTTTTCTTTTGTTCCTGTGTTTTATCTTGCAGACTTATCTGGGTGTTCTGTATATCCCTGGGCACTTGAAAGAGTGCTAAATGCTTCCCAAAGGCCCTGAGAAGCCGGTCACCATGCAAAACCAAGAACTCGTTAGTTTTTTAAAATGGGAAAGTCATGGCAAATTGAAAATTTGCCTCCATCTCTTTATTAATTTCTCTGGCCAGCCCTGGCTTGGGGATGTTTTTGTTGTCTCTGCTCTGGCAGCCTGCTGGGCATCCTCACTAAGGAATGAAACCAGGAAGCAGGAGCCAGGGCACAGGATCCTCGCCGCCTCTTTGCCCTCACAGGCTCCAGAAAGCTCACACTGCAGAGGAAGAAAAAAAGGGCGTCATATCAAAGCAAGAAGGGAGCGGGAAAGGTCCCGCGTACGTCACATCGCTGCCTATACCCGCTCGGACTGCGAACGAGC
>VXBU01010676.1:376097-405273 GCA_013400315.1 Bombycilla garrulus
GCCGAGCCCGCTCCGCCCCGGGGCTGGCGGCGCCTGCGCGGGCCGCGTCCTGAAGCGAGCGGGGTCCGTCCGCTGCCTTCCCGGCCATGGAAGCGGCGCGGCGGTGGCCGCTGTGGCTGCAGGGCCTGGCACTGCTGTGGGCCCGCGCCGTGGCGGGGCTGGAGCAGATCCCCACCACGGAGCCGCCGGCGCCGGGTAAGGAGCAGCGGGCAGCGCGGCCTCGCTCTCTCTGCTTCTCGTCCGTGCCGCGAGTGCGGCCGTGCGGCCTCCCCGTGGGGCCGGCGGCCGACACGGGCTCAGGCTCGCCTCCAGCCCTGCAAGCGCCCAGTGGCGCCCGAAGCGCCTTCTGGAGAGTTGCGTAGAGCTCGGGGCTTGCCGTGGTGCTGTCCCCGGCGCGGAGCGGTCGCGTCCCGTGGGCCGGGAGGGCGCAGCGCGCTCCCGGCCGAAGGACGGGCTGATGGCGCTGGGGTTGGCCGGTCCGCGGGGCCGTGGGGGTGTCCGGACCTTTGGGGCACGGAGACAGCAGTCACAGAATCGCAGGATGGGGCAGATTGAAAGGGACCACAGTGGTCACCTGGTCCAGCCTCCCTTGCTCAAGCAGGGTTGTCCTAGAGTACACAGTCGCCAGGGTTCTCTCAGCCGTGGGTGATGATGAGGAATGTGGCTCGGGAGAAGCTGACTGAGATGCTCGTCCCTCCCTGTTCTGTTGGAATCGTTTATCTCGTCGCTGCTTTTGGCAGGCAGTTGGTGAAGCTTGGCCTCAGATTTAGTTGCCACCAACAGACGTGACCATAAAGGTGCATGTCAGGTTGGCTGGCATCAAATTTGGGTATCTCAAGTGCACCTTGATAGGTATGTCTAGATCCCAGCTAAAGGTGTTTAATTTCCTTTAGGAAAGGGTTTATACTTGAAAAAGGAGCCTCCAGCTTTTCGAGACAACTAACTTGAAGCAAATTAACCTTGCTAATTCATGTTCAGAAAGCTTGTTTGTTTGGGTGTTTTAAATCTCACATTGAAAAAGCAATGAAGTATTTTTATAATAAGCAGGGTGGTACTCCATGTTGAAAAATCCCATTTGAAAATTTTTGCATATAAACTAAACAGTTTCTGAACCTACTCCTCATGTTGTTTTTTTATGCATTGGTATATGTGCCTTACACTTAGGCTGTTAATTGGTTCCTGTAACAATTTAATTGGTATGGGATAAACTGGTAAGAGGGTTTTTTATATGAATATATTAATTAAAGATAAATATACTAGTACATAAAATGCATTTAATCTTAAGAATTAGAACCAGAACTATTTAATATTGAATTATGAAAAGAAAATATTGAAATATGTAGTTGTCTCACAAGCAACGTTAGCTCAAATTGACAGCTGCTTGTGTCTAATGCTCCATTTGGAGATAATTTCCCTTTGTATTTGTGATATACTGAAACAAGAACAAACTTATTTCATTAACTGGTATAAAAAAATTACCATAGGAACTACAGTTATTGGAAGAAAAATCCAGATTTGGACTAAGAAAGGAGACTCCCCCTCATCTTTCAAGGAGTTAATCTAGGTCAAGACTATGGCGTGTATGTGGTCCTGTGGGCAAGAAATTTTGTCTGAGTGATGAATAAAAAAAGACTGGTCTTAAGATGAAAAACATGGGGTACTTCTAAAAAAAGTAAATGTGAACACCAGTAAGTATATTTTTTAAAAAAATTCAGAGAAAATGCATCACTTGGCTTGTCAAGCTTATTTTAAAGTTCTTATTGAACTCTTGCTTATTAACTTTATGTCCTATATTTGGAACTGGTTTTCATTGTTATTTAAAATCTTATTATTTGGAGAGTTTTATCTTTTAAAAACTCTTTTTCTCCCAGAAAAAAACATTAATACCTATGGAAGGGGACAAATCCTAAGCAAGGGTCAGCTTTTGCAAAGCTTCCAAAGCTACACCATTTGGAAAGTTCCCTAAATTGAAGTGTGTAAGTTCTAGAATTTCAGCAGAGATACCAGGAGACTCTTGGGTTACATCTTCTGTGTTGTCCTTAGAGAAAGCAAACTGAGGTTAAAGGTAAGCTTAAATTGTTTCCCTGTGTCTAAGGTTGAACTTAAATATTTTTTATCTCTGTTTGCAGTTCTCCTGGAATGAGATTACTGAAATTTCATTATTTCAGTCAAAATTATTGCTTGTATCTAGGATTAAACAAAAAAAGGTTAAATATTATGATAAATGCTTGACCTTATGGAAGAAAAATAAATATTTAATCTCTGCGTATTTTGGTTTTGTTTGTTTTTATAGCATGTTCAGCATTTTCCCAGAAGTCCTGTGAAGAATGTCTAAAAAATGTATCGGTAAGATTTTTAACATCTTTTTTGATTGATCAGAATTTCCACTTATATGAAATCAAACTGTTAGGCTTTCTTTGGCTGTTTGTTTCTTATTGAAATGATAGAGTCAGCTGATGTGTTGCTTCCCCTCTGTCACACATGATGGCAGTGTGCTTTCACTTTGCCAGGGTTGCTCCGTGATTTGGTCACTCAGGGTGTTTCTATGCTTTGTCTGGAAGGGACAGACTGAATCCAGGCTTCCAGTGCCAGGGTGTGCTCAGGGCTTTTACAGCTCAGCTGAGCATGTCGATGTTGCTGCTGCCTCAGACTCATCCTCATTTTGTGGGTAGCACTCAGCTAAATGTCCATCTAATAAACTCAGTCTTAGGCAGTTAAAGTGCCTTGCTTTTCTTGTGTTGTGCTAGGAAAACTGGGAAATGAGTGTAAATAAACTGGAAGTGCCTTTCTCTAAAGATGCCCAAGAAGTGCCTGTAGCTCAGGCAGAGTGTGCTGGTCCCTCCACTGACAACACCAGACTGTGTGTGCTTAAGACTGCCAGGCTAAGCCACTGTTGGGAGCAAAGTGTTCGGATTTCCAATGAGATTGCAGTAAGGCAGACATAAATGTTAGAATTTGTTTCTCTGTGCTTTGCTGAAAACTTCTTTAGCCCTGCAATAAGGATTGCAAAAGGCATTAATCCCTGCAGAGCAGAAATGAGAGATTATTTCAAATTGAAACTTCAGGATGTCACTGAAAAGAAACATTTCAGTAGTCTTAAAGTTGCATATAAGTTTCCATTACTGGAAAACCTTTTCACCAGGGAAGATTGAGAAATATCTGAACTTAGCTGCTTGTCTTATGCATATTTTAGCTTTAAGCGAAAAATATTAATTGAATTGTATTGATGATTGTGTATTGTCAGATTCTTGTATCATTGGGAATGAGTAAATTGAAATGTTTTCTTGTACTTCAGCCCCTGCTCCAGCCAGTAGCTGTGTCAGGTATTGCCTTCTGGGTTAGACACGTTTTCGGTAGTTAGATGCAAGAGTCTCCATCAGAGTGATACAGCTGGCCTTTCTGGGCTCCTAGTCGTCACCAACAGTGTACAGACATTCCGATCAGGAGAGACCTGATGAGCCACCAATCCAGCTTCCTACTCAAAACAGGGTCCACGTTATGTTCAGAGTTTAGCAGTGACTTTCAGCATGCGCCCTATTAGTTATTGTTTTTGAGCTGTTCAGTCTTATTAAATATTTGAACCAAGAAAAGCATATTCTCATCTAACATCCTTAATTAAAAGGGCTCAGGTTTTGCAGTAAATTCTGTTTTCTTAGGTTTTTTTGTTGATATGTCCTTATGGGTATATTTAACTTGTACAGTCTAGCAACTTCAAAACATCCTTCTTGTATGTACACTTTTCAAGAAAGCAGAATCTGCTACAGATAATTTCCTTTGTATTTAACGTTTTGCAATACATTCAGAACAAGATAACAGGCTTTGTGTAATTGAGGATGTATGACACAGATGTTCTTGATAGTACTGTTAGATAAAGCATAGTTCCTGGCTGAACTGTTTTTATAACGAATCCTAAAAAACCACGTTCTGTCAAAGATTCCTATTGCCGTTGTTCAACACTGTTTCACTATTTGTGTGGTAAATGACTTCTGGATAAGTATTTAATAGATGAAAACCAAAACCTAAGTTTGATGCTTAGTGATGAACTCAAAAGCAGAAATGTTGTGCTGGAATTTTAAGTATAATACACATAAAAACTTTAAATTTTAAAAATACCCAGGTATGTAAATACATGCAATTAAGGTACACCGAGTACTTGCAAATCAGACTGGATGAAGTTCTATCACTCATTACCTTGCAGCAAAAGCTCCTGTAGACTTATAAGGATTCTTTACTATTTTTGTTCTGTTGATAATCAAATACAAGGCTGAAATAAGATTACAGTTGTATTTTTATTCCTTCAAGATACAAGGGGTTTTAAAATTCCGAACAGTGGCAGTCTGATTTTGTATTTCTTATTTGTTAATTCCAGTACTTTTAAACCCAAAGCCATTTTACCCTCAAGTATGCATATTACCTCAATATGTTCCTAGCTATTTTCAGGCTGATGTTACCTGTAAGTACAAATGTTCCTATTCAACATTCGGTTTAGGTTTTACTGTGAAATTGTACAAGGACTCCTGTAGGCTTTGTAAGACAAAACACTTCCATTTCTCGAGTATTACATTCGTATAAGAAATCTGTCTTTGGAGTGGTGCACTAAATTGTTAACTGGTTTTGATGATTCATAATTTGGGTTTTTTTCTTGTTTCTTTTACACAGTGCCTTTGGTGTTACACCAACAACACATGTATTGATTACCCTGTGAGAAGTATTCTTCCACCATCTTCGTTGTGTTCTCTCTCAAATGCTCGGTGGGGAGTTTGCTGGAGTAGGTACTAATTTTGCTTTTGCTGTAGAGAGTTATCTATGAGTATGATCAAAGTAAGACAGCTTGCTAGAGCTGTTTCCTGACAATTTATTTGGAGGGGCAGGACGAGGAGGCAGCAATCGTTGTTAAGGTTTCCATGTGAACAGCCAGTGTGGGTATGCTGATGCAATGGCTTTGAAACATTTTTACCTTCTTTAAAATTCCTGAAAGTGTTGGATGATTTGTCTAGATCCACAGTTCTGTTACATTGCAGTGGCAGCAGTGAACAGGAGTAGAGTTACACAGAAATTCTTGAATGCTATTTTTGCTTAAACAACTGAAAAAACAGTGTAATTGATGGGTATCAAAGGCAGTGCAGATAAGGTTCAAAAGGAACATGCGCAGTGCCACTGTAGGTTGTAATCCTGCATTGTGTAATTGTTCTTCAGTTTCCATTTGCTTTGCATGTTTTATTACAAAATACAGCATGTGGTCCCATCAGGCTGAAATATTTGGAGCTGTTTTTGTAATAATGTGTAGAGCTCTAAATTCAGACTAGACTGGAACAGAGATCACACCTAAGACATTGGGAAGCTTCTTGTATGAAACAAGAATACAGTTTCAGTCCAGCAGAGCAAAGGCTTGCTGCTTTCTGTGTGTTTGTGCATGGACTCCAGGAGGCTAAAGAACAAAAACAAGTGGCAGTGACTATCAGTGACTATGTTGACTGAAGAAAGTTACCATGAGAGATTTTGCAATAGTCTAAATTAGGGTAGCAGAAGTGGAAGATTACTGTTAAATTTGAACATTCAAGTTTCTGAACACTACAACTTAATGACTGCTGCAGAGTGACTAGGTTAAAAAGTACAGGTGACCTTTATCTAATGTATATTCTTACAGAAGGGCTTTGTGCTTTGTTTTCTGAGAACAGGCATTTATGCTCAGACTTTGGTTTGAGCTTTTTAGGGTATGGTGAGAATATAATTCCAGTGATAAAGCTCACTTTTAAGAAAACTGTGCTTGCAGGGTTGTAGTAAAGGCTCTTATTACGAAATATTTAGCAGACTTTTTTCTGAAAGTGTGGAGGGTTGATTCCTGCCACTAGCTGATTACTCGCGCAGCTGCTTGCTTCCTCCCTCTCTCCCATGGCCCCAGTGGAATGGAGGAAGAAAAAAGAACAAGAGCAGAAAACCTCCTTGAGAGATAAACCTCCTTGGCTGAGATAAAGACAGTTTTAAAAGGGAAGGAAAAATAGGGAGAGGAAAAGGCACAATTTTTTTACCACCCCCCCCCCACAGCCAGACTGTTGCTCAGCCAGTCCCCAGACAATAAATTGCCTTTGGAATTGGGTTTCCCCTTGGAAGCCAGTTATGCCCTCCACTTGTCTTTTCTTTACCTCAGATTTTTTTGCTGACCACAACATTATATGGTGGCCAGTTTGGGTCAGGTGTTCTGTCAGGATCCTCTCTTGACTTCTCCCAGTCTCGTGCCTGTGTCCAGCCCTACTCACTGCAGGGGGGGAAGGGGGGGAAATATTTTGCTGCTCTTCAATCCTGTTCAGAAACATCTGAAGCATTGGTGCGTTAACCAGCATGTTTGAGCCAGAAATCCAAAACACAGCATCAAATCAGCTGCCATAAAGTTAACACTCTCAAACACACCGAGTGGAGAAATACATGTCCTTTTCTGCTGATACTAAGCGTGGTCTTCACAGTTTACTGCTGTTGTGGAAATGGCTTCAGTCTTGTGTGCCATTTGTGTTTCTAGATTGACTGTAGCTTACACACAGAATGAAAACTTCATTCAAGAGCATATTCTCAGCAAAAAAAAAAAAAAAAAGAAAAGTAGAAAAAAAATCCCGAACCAAACAACAACAAAAACACCTTCAAATTTGCATTTCCTTAATAGATTTTTTACAAATTACAGGCAGAAACATGCCTTGGGGTTATATGGTCTTATTGAGACTATCCCCTACAAACACAGCAGGAAAATTAATTAACTTGTGAAGGTGGTGGTGATGGGTTTTTTTTTCCTTTGAGCAAATGTTCGCTATTACTAAAAATGAAGGTGAATAGTGCAGCTTTCGAAGTCAAAAAAACAAATAACTGTCTTCCAGTTACAATTTTATATGAATTACATATGTTGACAGATTATTGACCAGAGTGAAGTGAGGAACAGTGTAATACAACATAGCTTAACTGTGTTGGGTGTTTTCATGAATCGTAAGCAGATGAAATAGGTACTGGTGCCAGGAATGCAGACTGAAAACTGACAGTCTTTTTCTGCACTTTAATAGGTTTGAAAAAAACCCCTTATTTGTTTCAATTAAGTAGTATGCTTTTGAAAAAATTATATTTTGTTTAAAACAAATTTTTTAAATTTTTTGTTTTACTGGATGAAGTATATTTAGTTGTTTGTAACGTGTAGCGAAGTAACAGAATGAGAAATGTGGTTTTACTTAATGTCTGTTCAGTGTGGATTATGCATAATAGCAAAATTTGAGCATAGTGTTTTGTCTGGGGTAGTTGAACGGAGTCATGTGGAGATTTTTGTATATAGGGATGAAAAAATGTCTGGGTAGGAAGGGAAGAATTATCAGAAAGATAAATGTTACTGATGGAGTCTAACAGGTTGAATATATTCATGTTTTTCAGTAAACTTTGAGGCTTTAATTATTGCCATGGCTGTGGTAGCTGGACTCATTCTGGTGTCCATAACAGTCTGTTGCTGTTACTGCTGTTACTGCAGGAGGCGTTCCAGGAGGTAAACACATATATTTGTTTCCTTTACTGACACTGGGTCCTGATCGTCCCTATCTACCTGCAGTTTTTACTCTCCAGTATACTAAGAGTATTTTCATTTGGAAGCAGTTTTGATCACTTTGCTTTATTTGTTTTAGAAAGACAGCAAGATAAGAGATATTTAGTGACAGGTAGTGTGACACTGGAAATGATGCTGCAATGACACTGGAGTGATTTTTTTCTAGTGATGCACTGATGTGTCTGACTTCAGGTAAGCTATTGCTTTACACTTTTACGTGTTACGCTCTCATATTAACATTTGACATTAAATCTTTCAATGGCCAAGTAAGTCCTTGCTTCTTGTGATAATGGTATAAATAATTTCTTTCAAAGCAAGCTCATGGTACTGCAAAAAGGGACCAAGTGAGTAACAAGTAACTGAGCAACAATGTCCTGTACAGCACTTGGTATCCGTCTTTCAGGGTTGCTCTGGATCTGTCAGCAGTCAGTATCTAAGTACTCACACAAGACATTGTCTTTGCCAATTCAAAAAGATATTCTAAATGTAAGATAATACATTTTTGATCTAAGATACTAAGAATGATTACTTATTTTCAAGGAAGGTAATACTCCAAAAATTAAATGTTCTTGGGATCTTGGAGAACTTGTAAAATTTTTAAACTGACTTCTCTAAGTAGCTAATATTCTTAAAAGGAGGGAAGTAGTTGATGAATAGCTAAAATAGGTGTGTCAGTACCGCAGAGTGAAGTGGGACAGCACAACATGCTTGCTTTTATCACTCAAGTTTTAAAGCTTTCTGGACAAATAGTTTCAGCTAGCTGTTCTTTTTGTCTTTCAATACTTCCCTTATGAATAAAACAGGGACCTTATTTCTAGGTCTGAAATGATTTCTTTACTTTTTTAAGTACCTTTGGCTCATTGTTCCTGTTTGATATTTGGTTTTGTTTTTTTCAATATAACTTACGTAACTGTACATTGTTTAGTGCTGACCCTAAAGCCAGAGAAATATGGTACATGTGTGTCTTTAAAGAAACATAAAAATAATTGTAAATAGTAGGTCATTCCTTTCTCTTCCCTGAGGAAGAAGCATGTACCTGTTCTGTTGGTAAGCTGGTATACTAAATCTGCCCTAGTGCAAATATGAATATTCTTTAGCCCTGTGCTGATAAGCCCTGAAGATTTAAAGAACAGGTTTTGATCTTACGTAAGATCTGTCAACATCCTCTGGAGAACAACTGAGTAGGCCTCTGTGGCTGACATGTCAGCAAATAAAGCTTGAATCCTGTGAAAAGAGATATTTGTGCCAGACTTCAGTTTTAGTAGCTAAGCTGTCAATCAGTACTGTAACAGCTAATTCTAAAAATAGAGGGTTAGTTGAGAGTCATCTTGTGCCAAGACTCCAAAAGTGTCAAGCTTAATCTTGTGACCCTTAGAGGATTTAAAGGTTTTGTCAATCTGGGGTCCAGCTTATTTCAGAATGTGTTATTACGCTGAAGCCTGGTACATTAATGGCTTTAAGCCCACTGATTCTCAGCCGGAATTCTTTTGCTTTCTTTTTCCTTATTTTGGGGAACTCATTTTTCACAAAATAAACTTTTTTTTTCAAGAATATGAGGAAGGAAAGGTTGTGGAAATTTAGTGCTAGATCTGTATAACTGACTCTTTAGATGTATCATCTGAAATCTGAGGTGTAACCTTGTTTTGCAGAAGTAACAGTGTTTCTTTTGGAAATTCTTAAGCTGTGGTGTTTAAGTGTTTGGGAAGCTTGAACTTACCTTTTCCTTGAACACAGAGAACACTTAAGTGCATAACCCTCACATCAGTAATGTAGTTGGCCTCATCCATGTCCATCCTACCACAGGAATTCTAGGGATATCGGTGCATAGTTTTTGTTTTTATAGCGTGTTTTTGAACTTCTAAGAGTCTGGTTCCATGTACTCAAGACAGTTTAATAAACAGCTATTAATCATGAAACTCTATTAAATAGACTCTTGTGAACTTCTGTTATCAACCACGTTTTTATTTGTATAATCTCAAACTTTATGAATTTGGAAGAAGGTATCCAGAAATCAGAAGATACTTAATGTTCCTTAATTACAGGGAAGAAATGTATTTTCTGAATCGTATACCAACATTTTATTTATTAGATGCTTTCATAATTTGCAACACCAATTGTGAAGATTATTGCATAGTTTTTAGACATGGGGTCTCCAGTAAAGTAGTTTTACAGGAGGGTGCCCACGATTGGGAGCTTCTAGTCATGCTGGACATGCTGATATGGAGAATTGATTGCTTTTCCAAAAGGGTCTAACATTGTTTTTCAAATAAAAGTGACCTGTTGCATATGCTTCTTGCTCCCCCAAGATTTTTCTAATTCTTTTGCTGGAAAAACCTTGAACTAGGAAATTTCTTTTTGAAACATTGCCTGGATTCTGAAGTACTGGCTTGTATTGAAATAACTGAAATGTTCAGAGAAATATATGGACTGTTTTAGCACATGAAATAATTGAGTTCGTATTTCCAGAGCTGCATGTGTCTGAATTTTGTGTTTGACATGCTGGAATTAACCACTGGATGTCACTCTTGCTTAACTTAGATGTTGGTGGCTGCAGATGTGTGGTAGTGCTGCTCAAGTGTATTAATATTGTAAATATTAATCTCAGACATCTTCAGAACTGCATTCAATTTTGGAACATGATTAGCACCTGGGCAAGCATGGCCCATGGTTCCATTATTAATCCCAAAGAAGCATCATAAATTCTGTCAGGGAAAAACTAACAGAAAAATTGTTTGACATTTGCTTTAGAGTCCTACAAGTCACAGTCAATCTAATAGTTAAGTGAAGCTGGACTTTCTCCAAGGCAGGACACAAAGCTAAAGTGCAGCAGGGAATTCAGTAGAGCATATCTGCACATGCACAGCTCAGATGTACTGTGTAGGTTCAGCATTTCCCAGAATCACACAGTTGATACTCAGATAGATCCTTGCTCATTCCAGAACAGACTCATTTCCTGGGGGCAACTCAAGATTGGATAGTAATGGTTGTGGGAAAGATAAATTGTTCTGGCATCAAAGACTTGTGAACCATCAGTCTTCTTCCAGAGGACATAATGGACTTGACTGTGGACATGCAGAAGACTGAGTCTTAAATGGGGTGTAACACATGGGGAAAAGGACAATTAAGAATCCTGCTTCTGGAAGAGTCTTTGTCTTCCTCCTAAGAAGCTGTAAATAGTCCTGTGGAGTCTGAGGGGCATATTGCTACATGAGTAGAGCATTTGGATATTATAAAACGTGAAAGGGTAATTATAAAAACTTGTCAATTGTATTTACTCAGCTGTGAAATTTTACATGGCTGTGAAGTAGTATCTCTGGTCAGACTATAAATTCTTTTTGAAATTAAGTAAAGTAGTGGTAGCATAGCAATAAAGTTGCTTTTTCCTCCTCTTATGCTTTCCTTCCCTCCTTATTTTTCTAGCAGACTAGATGAAGAAGAGGAGCAGCTAGCTAGGAAGAGAGAGGAACGACGACTACAGTCTCTTCAGAGGTAAGTCTTGACAGCTTGATATATAGCTATACCCTTCTTGGTGATGTAGGGGTATTCTGCTTTTCGAAGAGATACATGAAGTACTAAACAAGGAGGCATTGTGATGTTAGGCATGACAGTGTCAGGTTTTTACAAAAGAGAGCTTTATTATGAGGTTGATGTACTTGATTAGGAGCTGTATTGCTGTAAATGAACATAGAGCAAACAAGTTGATGGCCAGTGTGGCAGGTACCATGAGTGCTCTGTGCATCATTGCAAGGTAATGACAAGCGTTATCCAAGAAGAGAACAGATGCAAATTTGTTTTCATAAACATCTGAATTTGTGTGCTGGAAGTGTAAGATTTGAATGTGCCAGGAAGGCTAATAAATAGGTGTCCAGCTTAGGAAATATGCTCACACAGAGTTTCTTATTGGCAATGGATCAGAAAAAAGGGGAATTTTCTACCAGTTAATCCAGTTATAAGTAATCACAGTACAGTAGGCTGAGTGCTAGTATGAAAGTGATGTTTCTCTTATGATGCTTTTGTTTCTTTCTAAAAAGAAAGGATCCAGTGAGTAATACCAACATTTTTTGTACACCAAATCCATGTGCCTTGTGATGAAATGTACATAATTATGCTACTAAGTTCAGTTAAGACAGCACTTACCTGTGTTTTTTATGAAGCAAAGGCTTCTGACTAGGTGCATAACAGGGGATGATTGTTTTCCGTAACCCTTCCATTGTGATTTTTGTATCAGCTTTCAATTCTTGGTACAGTTAATCTGTAGGAAGTCTGATGCTTCTGGAGCATAAGGCGTGCTGTGCACACAGCAATCGTGTTGCACCAGGCAGTTAGCAGCACACAGCTAATACCAGCTCCATTCTTGAATTAACCTAGGAGCAAGGATCACTGGGAGCAGACTGCATTGCCAAAATGATTGCTGCAGCCTTACGTAGAGCAGCATTCCTCTTTCCCAGCTTGTCTCAAGAGTGTGTCTGTGAAACAGAAACTGTTTTAATTGCAGGAGAGCTTAGCAGCAACCCTGGGGTGTTTCTGTGTTCTGAACATGCATACCTATTGTGTGTGTGGCTGGGGGTCATGGGAAAACACAAGGAGTAGGCCACTTCCAGCACCTGGAGCATCTCACCCTATGCACTGCTTGCTTCCTCTAAGACCTTTGGGGGATGAATTGCTTGTAGCAGTCTGTAGAACAAATTAATATTCTCAACAACCCATTTATGACAAGCAACCTGCAGAGGAAAACACTGCCTTGTACTGTGTAGTCCTTTCTTTCTACTGTGAAGTTTTCACATAGTTTATGAAAATAGCTGAAGAGATGTTCCCATAGATATCATGGGAGGAAAATAGGCACGGCATTGACCTTGTGTCTTATCTGGTTTTGGTTTTTTTCTTGTCATCTTACATGTTGTTTTTTTTCCTGTGGGATACAGCTACTTCAAATATGGCTGTTCATATGAGTTGGCAATGGAAGATGAACAGGACTAGCCTGAGCTTCATTTCATGATTCCATTAGTGAATGGTAAAAACAAAGTAAGGAGTCCCAAGTTCCATGGTGTTCAGTGGAAATATTTTTGTGGAAGGTTAAGATGATTGCAGCACCTAGTATTTTCTGTCTGTTCAGGTACACTGTAAAAGTCTGCTTTTTAAGTTTAATATTCGTTTTCATTAAAATTCAGTTAATTATGGATACTTCAGTGTCTTTGGAAGAGGCCTGTTAAAATTAAAAGTAAGGGTAATTATGTTTGCTCTCTGCTTGTCTACACAAGACTGAAACTAACTGTCATTTTACTGAGAGGGTTGAAAAATCACGGGTGATGGTTCAAGTTTGCACTTACAGCGAGGGGCATGAAGAGAAGGATGTCTGGAGTTCAATTTTTGACTTAAAACACGTATCTTATTGCTGAGCTTTAGTCCTTTATTTGACTTCATCATCTCTAACATGAAAAATCATTTTTAAGCATAGCATTGGGTAGTGAGTATTTTCTATACACTCAATTATTTACAGATTCAAATACATGGTATATTTATATGTTAGATTTATATAATTTATAAATAATTTTAGAAGTCTATAAACAAATGCTAAGCAATAAGATCCAGTGCCAAGTATAAATTGATAGTGTATCAGTAAGGGAGAACAAGGAGAGAAGCCCTGAAAAGAAAAGATGTCAGTTTATTTGTGAAGAACCAAGTATGGAGAATTACTATGTGAATTGCTAGTATTGAGAAAAATACTTCCTCAGTTTATGGCAGTGGGGACAACTTGCATGAGAAGCCAAGACTTTAGTAAGTATAAGATGGAGTAATAGCAGTAGTGTAAAGAAACAGAACCAGCTCAGGAGACTGAAGTGACTTGAGCTGATCATAATATCAGGTGTGGGTGGTGCAGTAATTCTGGGGGGTTGATTCAGGAACTGCCTGCTCAGAGCTGTGTCTGCTTCTTCTGGGTTGATGTGTACATAAGTCTTATTTACTGAGCAAGGATTTAGTCATGGGTGAAGTGATGCCATTGTGGCTGCCTGTCCGTTTGAATGTTTCACTGGTATTAATGGTTTTACTCTTCAAACTTAATTAGATGTTTTGTGGTTTGTTTTGAATAGCCTATGGAAGTATCCTAAAGCCTTTCTGAGGTTTAAATCCTTGTGCTGGTTTGAAAGCAAAACCAGTGAGACTCCAAGTCAGAAATACAATTTAATAGGAAAAAGTAAAATACATGCAAGTAATACAAAAGAAAACAAAACCACTGACAGAGTCAAAATACAACCTGATACCCTGCTAGTTAGGGTGGTGGTAGCAGTCCAGATGAGGTAATCTTGCTGAAGTGGCAAGCTACCACAGGTGTGGTAGCTCTTGTCCTCTGGAAACAGTGGGGAAGGGCTGCTTGTTCTGTCCCAGTTCCCACATTATATCCAGGTGGGAATGCTTGGCTCCTCCCCCTGGGTGAAGCATCTCACAATGGGATGATGTTATTCTATGAGTCATGTGGTGGGTCCTTGATGGCCCATTAAACACAAATGGGTCCCAGAGGGAGTTATCTATGACTCATGGGGCAAGGCATTGATGGCCCATTCACAGGACATAGTCGGGGGGAGGAGGCAAAGAAAAACACTGCCCCTCCTGGTTTCAACAGTTAATGAAGATGGAGATAGAATACAGACCCTCTGGCGCATTTTTACATTGTAACCTAGGACGATCCTACACAGCTTGATTTTGCACCATCCCCTTCTTAAGTAGGTGCTCTCTGAATTCAGAACTGATTCACACTGACTGCTGAAATACTGAGATTTCAGTAGCTGAAACTGCAGCAGTAACTCCATTACTTCAGATAGGTTATGCAAATGCCATTAATACCACCAGTAATAAACTTGGTTTTAGGTCATGTGAAAACTATACAGTAGAAAGGTTTAGCTTTATATTGGAGAAGGCTGCTTTAAGCAGAATTCCTCCATTCTCTTCCCAAGATCCCTTGCCCCATATAATATCTTCCTCTTACGTAGCACAGAAAGAAGAAATTCTGTTGTAAGGCTGCCTTCAGTGGGGAAATTTTTCTCCTCTTTTTTCTGTTCTCTTCAATGTCTCAATCCTGACTTTCTTCTTCAAAATGAATTTCGTTACCTTGACTTTCCAGTTCTGCATTTTGGCCAGGTTTCTTTGTTTACTGGGCTTAATAATGTAGAAGGATGTAATGGGTGTGGGTAACTCTGGGAAACAGTAGTGGAAGGTACTGAGTCTGCCTTGTTTGGTTTTGCTCATTGTGCTGTATCTGCATGCTTTCCAGAAGTGCAATTGCTGGAAAAGGCCAGTTCAGCTCTGTAGGAAGCAGGTAATTGCTTCGGAGGACACACAGGATCTGATTAGCAGTAGGAATTGTTTGGAAGTGGAATATGCATAGGGCAGATGGGATCTTTGGTGAATTAAGCTGTCAGTGCTTAACAGCTTTCTGCTGAATACGTGCAAATTGGAATCCGGCAGAAGTCACAACTTGTCTAACTGGGTTGAATGTTGGCAGGGGGTAGCAAAGGGTATATTTTTAATTTTTTTCTTCTTTTAGTATTATTTTTTTAAATTTTTGTTAGAGGAGGTTTTTTTGCCAAATTCTCTATCTTTTCCTCAAGGTATACAGCTCATGAAACAGTTGTGTAGGAGCTTTTATGTTTCTTTTTTAAACTAAGTAAAATAGATCCTGCCTTTGTAATACAGGAAAACTGTCTGAGAAAAGATGGATTTTTTTTTTTTCATTTAAACAACTTTTATTTTTTCCCCCCTTCACCTTTGCAAAGGGGAAGGAGAAATCGACTCATCAGACACTAGATTTATGTGAATAATTTAAGTTTGGCAATATTAGATACAACCTTGAAAACAGTCTTATGGTGAGACAACATAAAAACCAATTTATATTTAGCACAATATTTTCATTTATTCTCTGCATGGAAGCTATGCTGGATTTTAGAAAGCGGTAGTTTTCACTTTCACTCTTGCTGTGCATCTTAAGCAAAATAGTAATACACCTTTTTATCCTTTTAGAACTGTTATATTGAATTAGTATTCCAAAATACATTCTCTGCACAGCTAAATTTTACAATTATGCTCCCTGCTGGGATGCATTAGGGAGTCTTCCAGTGTAGTGTAGTGCCTTCCTTCTTACATATATATAGATGAACACCTCAGTGTGTGAATGTGTGCGTATATGTGGGTGCTTTATTTTTATAAAGAGAAGTATTTATAAAGAAAAGTATTCTTATTGTTCATTGTAATACATCTTATGTTTGCGCTATCAGTTAGTAAGCATTTATGGTAAGTCTTACAGATAGAGTGTATGTAGATATTTACAGATGAAGTGTAAATAGAATGATTATATATAACTTTTAGGTGTTTTTATTTATAATGTAATTACTAATGTAAAAAATGCTTTTGTCCTTTTTGGGTATAATAGTTTGCTTACAGCTTGAAAGAGTCTGAATATTCTTCTGATGCATTTATTTCTTGCAGGAAACATGAAAGAAAACTGAAGCATGATGAAATACGTAAGAAGTATGGTATGTGTCATCTTGTTTTGATACAATGCCTAAGTTGATTCCTTTTCCCTAATTACTGTTAAAATTCACAGCAGAAATAAGCTGCTTTTTGAGTGGCCAAAGTAATCAAGCCCAGCTTTCTGCAGATGCCTGTCTTCTGACACCTGATCTCAGCACATTTATGCCCCTGTTCTCTTCCTACACTGACTGTCCAACTGGAAAGAAGACAGTGTGCTTGGGATGGGCACTTAAATATATTGACTTAAATAAGTGGTTCATTCTATTTGTTCCTAAGTAAGAAAACTGAGTTTGGGGGCTTTTTTGTTTGTTACTGAATGTGATAAATCAACCTACTTGAACTTTGCTATTGGAGTCATGGCTATTGAAGGAGAAGAGACTGACTAGAAGATAGCAAGCTTTTTAAATCAAGCTTAAAAAAGAAGGGTGGAGGATGCAGCCTAATGTAGGGATAAAATATTTTTTCTTTGTTTTTAAGTGGAGCTGTGGTCCAGCGGTAGAAGAATATCACAAGACTGTACAACCTGCTGTGTTGTATAGGAGGCTGTTATTATGTAGGCTTGTCAGTGCTTGCACTTTTCATTTGATTTGTTCGTAGGGTTAATAGTATTGTGTATTCAGAGACAGATCTGCTAAAACTCTGCTGCATTTTTTATTATGCAAATGGCACTAATGTCAGAGAAGGTGTTTCTAGGGGTCTGAACAGTCACTCAAAGCCGTTAATTTTCATCCTCTTGTTAAACTGATTGGCAGAGTCTAGGAATGCCTTCGTGAATCTGCTGCCTGCCCTTTGCCTGATGCAGAAGTGATACAGACAAACTCTGTAGGGAATTCTCTGCCTGAAGAACGTTTGTAAAAGAATGATCCTTTGCCAGAATAGAGGAAAACTACACTGTGAAGCTTGAGCTATAGGAGAAAGAATGTTGCAGAAACTGGAAGTAATTTTTGTTAAACATCAGTCATGGAAGTTGTTCCATGGTATTTTACAGGATAATTAACCCTGTATCTCAACCACAATTCAGTTTCAAGAGGTGTTTGAGGGGTTGACAAGAGTAGTCCAGATGTAAAAAAAGCAAACAAAATCCAAGCACAACATAAAACAACACGAGCTCTTTGTTTCTCTTTAGAAGAGACCTCACAGCCAATCTCAGCAAGTCTGAATCACTGGGAAAGGTTTGATGAAGAACTTAGGGCAATGGCTGTGTCCCCACAATAGCTTGCAGCACTCAGTGCAGATGACCTTTGCACCTCCTGGATACAGCCAGGATGAAGGTCCTGGGTGCAGAATCACAGTTCCCATATCAGAGCCCTGCACTGGGGTTGGATGATGTGAAAGCTGCATTCAGTTATGTTCTACTTGTGAAACCAATCTCTTGTCTCTACATGGCCCTGCATCTTACTGAAGACAGTTGTCTGTTCAGTGCTTAACTTTCAGACTTTTGTGGAGTGCTTTGCTGGATCTTGTTGGAGTAGTTGAGTTCCCTGAAATTTAAAACTGTATAATGCAATGCCTCTGGAATACAGCCATCAAATTCAATAAATCAAGTGTTGCTTGTAGCTGTACTGTGCACACAGTCATAGGAGAGCTAGTGTCATTTTGCCTCCACTATCAATGAATTAATGAGAAACAAGTTAGTATGTTCATTGTGTTAATGGAAAGTATTCCTTCTTGTAGGAAGTCAGACATAATCACTTCTTCCTGCACTTATGTTTTGCAATGCAGCTTACCTGCACAAGGTTGCAACTGGACTATAAAACTTAAATTTTATTAGAAAACTTCTCTATAAGTTTATTAACAGGTTTGCTATATTGCCTAAGCAAAGATTATATTATCAGATATATCACTTTGAGGCCTGGAATCTGATGGTTAATTTTTGTCTTAAAGAAAAAATCTAACTCTCACATAAACATAAATAGCACATCCTTAAAGGATGTATGTAACTGAAGAAAAATGAAGTACAAAATATGTACAAATTTTGAAATCCAGAAATATAATTACTGTTGAATATAAGGGTTGCATTCTGATAATATACAGACAAATGATTGTCAGAATAATTCAATGAGACGTAGGGTAGACTTGGACCTTCTGTCTACATTTTTTCCTGTCTAGAAAATACAGATGCTAGCATATTAAACATAATCTAATAAATATTGTTGGAAATAATTATGGAGGCACTAGATTATTTTGCACTCTTACACACTGCAGAGAGGATTCTCAGTTAAGCAGGCATGGATGAGTGGCAGAATGACAATGACTTTGTTAACTTGACTGTATATTAACATGATGATGCCCAAAATTTCAGTATTTGGTTGGCTTTAAGGGAATGCCTTTTCCCATTTCATCCCCCAGCTTTCCGTACCCCATTTAAATGGTAATTACACATTTATAATGCACTGCAGGTGTCACTCTAGCCACAATCCTTTGAGAGCATTGGAAGCAATAGAGAGCTTTAGCAACCAGGAGTACACACTTTCAATTGTTTCTTTGTTGCACAATTTGTTAGTATTTTTCATTTGCTCATATATATGAATGCAATATGATTACACAAATTATACGTTGACTCTTAGGAAAAATTTAAAGTAGGATTCAGAGTACTTTGCAGCTTGTGTGGTACACAAAGGAACTACAATGTAATTCCTGCTGCATTTGCTTCTATTGTGTGTTCTGTATAGCATTAGTAAGAAGATGCTTTATTATTTATTTATTTGAGGATTTTGTCTAGTATTAGTGAAAGGATTTTTTTCATTTAATATTTGCAAAATTATTATGATTTTGTTGCTTTAGTTCTGCAAAGGTTTTGATTAGCTATTTTAATGATATGTAATCCTCTGTTTTTTATTTTATGTAAGATATTGGATTTTATATTCACAGTTTATGACAGTAAGTGTTTCTTCTGTTCAAGGTAGATGCTTTGCCTTGACCTTCTTGTAGTGTTCTGAATGCAATGCAGGAGAACCTTGCATTGCCAAACACTGAAAGCTATTTAGTTTGTTTGTTAAGAATACAGTTGTTAAACTGGGGGGCTAGAAATAGGGAGGACAAGTTTAATAAAGGGTGAAGACATGCAGCAATCTAGGTTGGTTTTCTGATTTTCAATTATACACAGACTTTAAAGTGTTTCACTTGTGAAATCTGTTTTTGGGCAGTGTTGGTATGTGGTGAGAGTCAGATCTCAATGACTGGGAACCTGCATAGTTAGATAGTATACAATAGAAATGAATATGCCGGAAAGAGGTATTAATTTCTTTTGACCATTCGTTGTCATTTCATATTTACTGAGATGCTTCATTATTTCTTACAAATTAATTAAACATACTTGTCTACTATGTCTGTCAAATTTTTGAGTGTTTCTTAGATACTGCTAAGTAGGTCAAATACTAACCTCAAAATGAGGCCAAATAGAAGTAAGAACTTCTATGTGACCTGTGTGCCAATATTCGAGTTCACCAGTGACATGTAATGGGACTTGATTGCAAACAAGTCTCCTGAAGATACAAACATCTGGTTTCTCTGAACCCCTGAGGGTAAAGGACAGCTTTGGTAGTGGCTCTCATGTCAGGCAGGAAACAGTCTAGAGACAACTCCTGTCTGGTTCAAGGCAGCGCGAGAGATTCATCTCAAACCAGACGTGCTGCCCCATTAGCCTGGGCTGCCAGCTCCTTGGAGTGCCACTGGCAGAGCAGCCGTGGCAGCTGACAGAAGCTTTTTGTCATGCCCCCTTTTTTTTTGTATGTCTCTCCAAATAATTTTTGTCTGCTTACTGGAGTCTGATACTTCTTCAGTAAGAGTTGGTCCAAGTCTCACCAAGAGCTGCTGGTTCATTCCTCTTACTTAATGTAATGGACTTAAAATGCTGAGGGTAAAAGAAATTTAAATGCTGGGTGCAGGTTTGAGAGCAAGGCTGAAAGTGAAGTGTATTGGGTATTGTAACCCCTGGTTATCCTCTTTCGGAAGGAGGACTTGCCATTTCTCTTGGAGTCCCTTTTTCCTGGGAGATCAATTTCTGAAGTCAGAGCCAATAGTATTCACACTGGATTTTAGTTCTTAAAGCCTATTTACTTTCAGTATTCTGTGATGAAACAGATGAGAGTACTTTAAGTTAGGCATACTAGTATGTGATTGGTGGTGATTAGATCTGCTCATTCCTAAACATAATTCAGTAAAATTAAAGCAAGTGGTACTAGGAATGACATTTGCAGTGAGGAGTAAAAATGACACATTCACTTAAAATATGAGAGCTAGTTTTCTAAAATGGCTTTTAACTGAGTGTCTTGGGGTAAGGGAAGAGAAAAGTATATTCACTCTTCAGAATGGTATAGGAAAGGTTTATCAGGTCTTTTACACAATCCTCTGGTTAATTTGAACTTGGCACTACTGGATGTAGAAAATCTTTTCCATTGGGTTTCAGCTGTTTGAGCTATAAAGAACAGTAGTGTTTTACTAGATAAAGTAGTAGTGTGCTGCTTTCAGACCTAGGAAATGTTGAGTATGTGTCCTGAACGAAGTATCAAAAAAATGTAATAAGCACTTGCCAGGCTCTACAGAGAAAAGTCTGTAGGCTATGTTCATTTTGTCAGGGAATATGGTTCCACTTCTTGCCACTATGTGGAAAACGTTTTGAAGTTAGGTGCATTTATTTGTAAATGGAACTTAATGAGTGTGGGGATTTTATGCAATGGCAGTTGTAATAACAGTGGTGATTTGTAGTATTGATGCTGGTTTTCGGTAAATGTTGTGTAAATGTGTTTTGCATTTCAAAGGAGTGAGATACAGAAGTACTGCAATTTTTTTTTTACATTGGACTACTCAGTTGTGTTTCAGATAACTAAATATATTTGGAGCCATATATCCTAACTGTCAAAGTATTAACGAGTCTGGAGGAAGGGTGGGGGCGGTGACAATCTGGTAGTAAAAGAAATGTTTGTTCTGTCTTTGGGTTGGGGTTAAATTAATGCAGGAATGTTACCTGAAGGTGCTGAAGGTTGAATGGCAGGCCAAGGATAAGATGGGGTTTTGTTATTGTGTATTAGTTTACTTGACAGGTAGAACAGACTTAGTGGACATCACAACTGTTTGTTTAAATGCATGAAAAGTAAGATTAAAATTTCATAAGTAACCACTTTCTAGAAGTTTAAAAATACAAAAAATTCCAAAATCTGAAAATATTGTAGATGATTTTTGACAATTTTATCACCTAAGTATATTCTTATTAAACGAATGCTTAAAATTTTATTTTATTTTTTTCAAAAACATTTATGGAAAGGGGTAATACCTCTGATACAAGGTACTACGCCAGGTAAATAGACTGTATGTCATGTTACCTGGCTGAAGCTTTATCAATGTTACTGGCTTACTCCTTGGACAAGTAAGGGTCATTATATATGAGGGATAGGTTTGATATTAACATTTTACAAGTTGACTCCTCGTAATCTTGTTTATTTGAGTGATTATAGGACTTTTCATATTTATTCTTTATTCCAAATATTTACTGTACCCCTATCAGGTTGCAGTGACTGATACAGTTATCAGCACTGAGCAGTTGTGCTGCTTGACTGGCATCTTAAAATAACCTGGCAGTTCAAATGAAGCTCACCAACTGCACAAGGTAGGCAATAGTGTAGTCAGCCTACAGCACCAGTAGGTTTTGAGTTTCAGATAAAACCATGAATGTTCAATATCTGTGTGCAGGTACATGTGGAAAGGAGGTACAATGTGAAAAGGCCTGAGGGGAGTTCTTACAATGTTTGGCAGTGACTAGAATTTTTTTTTTTCATTATTGTGAATCTGAACATTTGTGAATTGGAGTTGCTTGGCTGCACTGTCTTCTATCTTCATGGCTAGACAAATAAGCTAGAGAAAAGTTCTTGTCAGACAGCAGTATAAAAATCTTGGCAGAAAAGATAGCAATAGTGTCCTGTCCTTTCACAACATAAGGTCAGTCTCTGGACTCCTACAGAACTCCTTTATTTTCAGTCTTCTGCCTACCCCAGGTTTAAAGTGTGGTTTAAAGTCTCTTTGAAATAATTTCTGTGTGGAACAGTGATTGCTCAGCTAACCCATACAGAGGATGCTCTGCGTATCCAGGCACTCAGCATAATTGGATGGCTTTGCAAGGCTTTCTGTGCCAGTATTCTAGAATAAAGTAATTTAGAATCTTTGTGAGGGAAACATACTGCAGCCTGGATTAAGTGATGCTCTTGTTCCGGTCTCTGGAGGTTTTAGTGAACATAAGAAGTGATCTTCATTTTTTCTTGGAAATTATTGTCCTGTTGCAGGAAAGCTGTAAGTGGCCGAATGTGACCAATGGTTGGGTATAACTGAAGTAGAACTAAGTCAAAGTAGCAGCATCTTACATTTAAAAAGGATGATGATCTTATAGTCATTTGTAATTATTAAGTGGCCACTCAGAATCTGTTCTTCTAAGAAAAACAGAAAAAAATCTAAGTATAGACATCTCTATACTTAGATTTTTGTCACCTAGACTCTCACAAGTGCATTTTTGGGGTATACCTCACAGATGAGAAGTGTTTTTTCCATAATAATTTTTCATGGAGAAATGTTCTTTCCCTGCTAAATCATGAAATACTTATTATTATTGTCTGAGAAATAAGAATGCTTAAGAACACTTCCAATTTATCATAATACTTGAGTGTCTAGGTAATAGAGCAACTATTACAAGAATTGCCTTTTGGAGTTATGTGCAGCCCCTATTGCTGAAGTCAGTAACTCAAAGTTTTTCTGTAAAAAGAAAATGATAACTGTAGTCCCATTTTGTTTTACAGGTCTTCTCCAGGATTCTGATAACCCCTATAGCAGATTTGAGAATGAGTAAAGATAAGCCTTCCACAAGAGCTGTAATTCCAGAATCCAGGAAGACAGTTTGTTTTCATTTGCCCTTTGTGCTTTTTCACTTTTGTTTTTTTGTCTCCAAAGTGTTTTTTCCTGGTTGTAAAACTAGAAGCAGCTAAAGACTTTCTGAAATAACATGTTTCTATCTCCTACATGTATAAAACTAATTTTTATAAATGTTTTTGTTGTTGAAATGTTCACTGAAGTTTGTTGTTTATCTTTCCTCGTCTTAAATCTATATTTTATTACTTGACTTAGATGGTTGGTAGTCACAGTAGTGTGTTTGAGTTCAGTCTTAACTGCCACTTAAAGCAGTTGTCCTCATGTTCCTAAATAAAGAGATTTTTATATATTTTAGAACAAGCAGCATGGAAGCACAGCTCCACATAGCAGAAATAGCTGATGAAAAATAAACCACGCACATTATTGCGGGTGGAAGGCTATTTTGCTTGGAAAAGCATCTTCCAAGAGTGTAATGTGTAAGGGTTGACAGAGAGCAGCATCTTTGTCTTTGAATAATTAAATTGAGTTGTGGGAATGTTAATGTGCACTTTGAATATAGTACTGATGTGAAAAAGAAACCAGTTAGCAAAACTGGAAGATTGATCTTGGAGCCAACATAGTTATTGTTCCTACATTTAAGAAACATCAGGCTGTGTGAACACTTTCTACTGCAAACTTACTGTATATTGGGAAAAAAAGCAGAGATTTGTCCAGATTCTGCAGTTTATCAGGGCTGACCCTGGCTGGCCAGCAGCTTAAGCACTGCCCAGCTGCTTTCTCCCTCCACTGGGGGCATGCAGGAGAGAATGGGAACATCAGAGGGTTGAAATAAAGCACAGAAAGTGAAGGAAAGGAGGGTAGAGGGAAAAAATTCTGCACAGGCAATTGTCACCTCCCAAAAGCAGACCTCTGCCCAGCCTCCCCTCCAGTTTTCTTGGTGAGCCTGGAACAAGAGTCAGTTTGGGTCAGTTCTGGCCAGCTGTGCCAACTCTGTCCTCTCCCAGCTTCTTGCTCACCCCTGGCCTAGTTGCTGGAGCAGGCAGATTGGGGGAAAATGAAACCTGGATGCTGTGCAAGTGACACTCAGCAAAAGCCAAAGCACTGGTGTGGTACCAGCACTATTCTTGCCACAAATCCAAAGCAAAGCAGCACCGTAAGGGCTGCTCTGAAGAAAGTTACCTCAGTCCCTGCCGGAGCCAGTACAGTAAGAAGGCAGTATTTTTTTAACCTTTTGTTATTCTTCTGATTGTTCCATAATGTGATTTGTTTCCTGTCTTTATTTTCATAGAGGTGTTTCTTTGAGCACTTTTAGTCGCTTACCAGCATGATGTGACAAGCAGAGCTCTTCTGTCCCCGCAGTCTCATTGTATGTTCCCATTTATTCTGTACACTTGAAATCACTTCCCTTGCTGTTTATTTTCTGTTAAAAAAATGTACAGTATTGAAGATATTTGTTATTTTTGTCCACATTCCTAAAATAAACTCTTAAACATCTTTAATATGATTCTGTTTACTTCTGTTGTTCCAGACTATTTTACATTAACTTGGTTTAAAGGAAGCTACCAAGTATGGCTTCAGAGAAGGAGAAAGATGCATTTTTGCCGGCTGTCTTTGGCAGGAATTAAATCATGCCTGTAGGTGAGGAGGTGAATAATGGCAATTCCTTGTAGTGTCTAAGAACCTGCCTCTGCTTAGGTTCAGTTAATAACACTGATCACTGGTTTTGGTACAGTGTTCTTTCAGTGGCTTTACCTCTGCTAAATGTTTCTCTGTATAGTGTGTCTCAGGAATTTATATGAAAATAGGTTTCCCACTTTCTGAATCTGTCTTGTAATTGGTGTTAGTGAAATACTGGTTTGGGTTTTTTTCTTTTTCCTTTTTTTTAACTCACATTTAGCGCTTTATTAGCAGGCACTCTGTTTAATTTCATGTTTCTTTATCTGTCAGTTATTGTCACATCTGGAGTATTATTCAAATGCCTGACTTAGAAGAATGATGGTCTGTGATAAGAGTGAGTTGATAGTGTGGAAATGAAACATGCTGATAGCTTTCCCTGGAGATAACTTTTGCAGAAATTATGAAGGTCTGTCTGCTGTCTCACAACCAAGTAGTGACATTCCTGACTTAATAGAAAAGCATTTTTCTTCAGCGACTGCTACAATGTACTATAGCAGGATGTCATATATTCTATCATAAAGAGGAGGAGGGGCAACCTTTCTTACCATTTCAAAGACTGTAAAGTACTTGGAGAGCCAAAATATTTTGAGAAAAGGGATGAGGAGAATTGACATGCCTAAGTTGCAGTTGTGGACATAAAAAGGTAACAACTGTGGTCAGATTTCCCTTGTGTTAAGCCTTATCTTTAGTCTGTAGTTTATACAAAATGTTAGGCTGGACATCGAATATGGTATATTTTTGCTTACACAATTAAGACTTTTAATTTAATAAGACTATTGTGGACACCAGTCTTAGAGCTTAATAGAAAATGCAAAAACCCTCACAAAATCCCCAGACTTTTCAGAATATTTATCCTTTGTTTTCTGTGTTCATTGGAGCAAATAATTAGATGGAAAATGGCCTTATTTCATTATATTAATTACCTTATCTGCTTTTCTGTATGTCATTATTTCTTACTTTGGCTTACCGGGAGAAGGGTTACTCTCCTTTTTGTATTTCAGCATAGCCACAAGTAATTGAGAAAACAGCTGTAGAAAGAGGTGTCATTTTATCTTTGTTTCTCAGGTGTATGAACAAAGGCATTTGTCATCTTCAGTGTGAGCTTCCCCTCCTCCACACTTTTTCAACAAAAGTAACAGAAGGTATGCAACACAATAACAAAATAGAAGTAGGGAAACTGCATAACCTAGGCCTGAGAGCTGTATCTCTTGTTATCATGTTTTTCTGGTTACCCCCTCATTCACAATCTATTCTCTTTCCTCTCTAGTTACAGTTTTAGAGGTTATGGCTTGTTAATTTTAGTAGTAAAGACATTGCTGTCTGAAAAAAGAGTAGTCTTGGAAGTGAAAAAATTAAAATTTGTGTTTATCTTTCCACAGAATAGAGCTTACAGTACTCAAAACTCAAATGGAACAGGTTTGAGACTGATATTGCTGGGTGTAATTTATATAAGTGAAGAAAATTTCAGAAAATTTAAGCATGTTGTTTTAACTTGTCTTAATGTAGGAACATTTTTGCACTTCAGAAATCTTGGATTTAATAAATACTCCATTTAGTTGTCTGTATCATGTCTTTCTTAATTGTTATTTGATTATTAAGTAGATGTACAAAAGTAATTTTGGAAGATGGTCAGTTATTTTTTCTAGGGTATCTTTGTTTCAGACACGCATCCATAGATTTTCCCATGTATCCTTTCTAAGTTTGTTGTTACGTCAAGCAGGTGCATGAGGAGTGGCTCTGGGCTGTGTGCCAGTGGCTTGCAACCCTAGGATGCCCCAACTGAGCTGCTGGATGTGCAGCTTTCCAGATTTGAGCCAGTCCAGAGAGAAATGGGACAGAAACAGGTAGGATGCTTTTCTTGCTGCCTTTCTGAGTGTCAGGGGCCAAACAGGAACAGAGAGGATGAAAGACACTTAGAGAGGAAATGGGGGGAAGAGGGGAAGTCAGTAGTCTGGGGAGACAGTGAAACTGGCAGAAATTGCATGTGGCTGTTCCCACAGGGCTTGCCTGAATCTGGGCTTTATCATCTTTAGTTTTGGGGTTCTAATCAGCCAGCATCTCTGACTGCCCCTGTGTTTCAGATCATGAGTTGGGGAGGTTACATGGGTGGAAGCTTTTCAAAGCTCACATAGGCTCTCATCTTTCCAAATGCAGCAGGGCCATACCCTGATTCTGAATGATGTGTGGATGTGTATTTTAACTTGATATGACTGTGAATATTTTTATCAACATAATTGTTTTATTTCTTCACTTCTACTACTATTTCATCTTTTAATCTTCTTATTCCTAGACTTACTGTGATTATTTACTACTACTAAAATTTCTACATCTAATTCTTCTTGTTCTTCCTGTTTGTTACTGCTATTTCTGTTTCTTCGTCTTCTTTATCTACTCCTTGTTCATCTTATTCTTCTTATTCCTAGACTTACTACTACTGTTTATTACTATTAGAATTTCTATTCTTATTTTATTATTCTTCCTAGTCTATCTGTTCTTTCTAGTCTACTTCTTCTTCTTCTTCTTCTTACTCTTCCAATATCGTAATGATACTTGCATTGCTCTACTTGTATCCTCTTCTTTATTGGCCCGTGCGTCTCCCTGAGGACGCTGGGCTGGCTGCGGGCCAGCCGCCATCTGCGGGGCCAGTCCCAGTGCCAGCAATGGACACTAATGCCAGGGCTGCTGTGCCAGGCAGGGGCAGCAGAAGAGGCTGTGCAGCGCCTGCAGCACCCGCCTGCAGAGGGAGGAACGTTTCTTGTGGGGGCCCAGCTGCTCAGAGGCCGGGTGCTCGACCCAGGCCTCCTGAGGGACGGGCAGCAGGAGCCCATCTCCCTCAAAACCCCCCAGTGTTGGCACTCTGGGGGGTTCTTCAAACAGCTCTTGGTCCACCTCATATTTTGAGTCTTGGTCCATGGTGACAAAGGGCCCCTCCTCTTCCTCAGTCTCCAGCAGTGGCAATAGTGCTCCGCTCCCTGAGCCCAGGCAAGGGGCTGGGTGCCTGGGAGTTGGAATTATTCACCTTTTTCTCCTCTGTCTCGCACGGTCTGTAGCGCACAGAGATCCCAGGAGCTGCTTCGCTCTGACGCGGCGGCTCTCACGGGACTGGGCAGAGCGGGGTTCTGCGCCCCTTAAACACCCCTCTGGCAGGGCGTGGCTCTGCCGCTTCACCAGGGCCTCTGGGTTCCGCAGGGTTCCGCAGCACTGAGGACCCTGACCCAACATTCCAGTGTCACTAAGGGCCACCAGAGCTAGCAGCCCTTCCAACGGCCCAAGTCCCTGGAAGTGTTGTGGAACAGTGTGCTAATTTAAATTGGAGTGATATTTTGGTGGGCAGAAGAATAGCCATCCCTGCAAGTGAGGTTTGCCTGTAAATTTCCTGTGGGCCCAGTGTAACACCAGTTGTAGGCCAGTTTTAAAGACAGACAGGAAAATGAGTCAATCGAAAGTACAATGTGTCTTAGTAGGATATATATTTAGCACAGGACTGCCCAAAAAGCTCTCTTTTCCTTCTGTCCTTGAAGAGGCACAGGTGTGCTGCAGTCTGGGCCCAGCTTCTCCCCCCACAGCCACGGAGGCCTACGGGAGGGGGAGGCTGGGCCAGGCCGTGCCAGGAGCCCCTCCCGAGGGAGCTGTCCCGGCAGGTGGTGGGGAGGATGGAAAGGAAAGCTTGCCCTGGCCCGGTTTTTCTTCCCCATGTCCTGTAGGGAGTCAGCTCGTGCCGGGCCGGGCCGAGCCGCGCCTGTGGAGCCCCTTCGGAGGGAACTGTCAGGCAGAGAGCCAGGGGAGCGGTGGGACGGGCTTGCCCCAGCCTGGCAGAGAAGAAAAATTTCCCCTCTCTCTTCCCAGCATGGAACTGAGGGATCTTAGCTGAGCCCCCCTCCTCACCACTGTGCTCTGTGGCTCAAAGACACTGTATCAAAAAAACTGATAACAGCAGGAGCCACTAGCAAAAGTTCCAGAAAATAAAGTTTTAGCTGTTTCTTACCCAGATAGACCTTTTTAAGGCATGCATCCTGCTCAACTAAAAAGAGAGTAGCTTGAAAGAAATAAAAGACAGAACCTGAGACCGGATGTCAAAGGAAAGACAGAAAAAAATCCAAAGAGGGAAAGAAAAATGAAAGAGTGCGCTGGATTGGCATAAGCGTCTCTTTCAAAGCCATAAAGAATAGACTAAATAATTTTATAGCATGCAAAATACTTTTTAAAGAAATATCTTAGTCCTGTGGGGAGTGCCAAGTAGCACTAATTTCATGAAATCCCCAGCCCCAGCGACCAGAAGAGGAATCTGTTGCCTGAAATAAAGATGGAGCCAATGAGGAGAACTTTTATTTTGGACTAAGAAAAGACATCCTTAAACTATACCCAAAAAGCTAATACAGTCCATGGGCAGCTGTGAGAGGACTGTCCCATGACATGTGATGGCAATGGCAGGTCCCCGGGCGGGCCATTTGTGAAGTATATAGTCCACCAGAAGACTAGTATTCCTGTGGAAGCTCTATGACAATACAAGAAAAACTCTGCTCTTCCATAATCATTTGGAGAAATGATTGTTCAAGG
>VXBU01010677.1:2643-36399 GCA_013400315.1 Bombycilla garrulus
GGAGGGAGTTATCTATGACTCATAGGGCAAGGTGTTAATGGCCCATTATCAGGAGATAGTCCAGGGGAGGAGGCAAGGAAAACACTGCCCCTCCTGATTTCAACAGTTCATGAAGATGGAGATAGAATACAGATCTTCTGGCATATTTTTACGTTGTAACCTAGGACATACACTTGAACAATACCCACAGTCCTTCAGGCATCTTTCCTCCCTCGATATAACTTCTTTCCTTGCAGTCTCACTGAGAACGGTCTCTCTTCACTCCCCATCTCTCAAAACACAACACCCTCCAACATCTGCCACTGTTTCTCCTTTTCCCTTGTTTCCTCAATCACTTTAATTGTCTCATCTTTGTCTTGAAGGTCTCTTAGCTCCCTCTCATTCAGCAGTCTGACCTCCTCTCTTACCTTGCTCCTCTTGCTCCAGTGATGGCTCAAGTCTTTTCTCCAGATTGATTTCTTTCTATATTCCTCTCTGCAGGACTTCTTCCGCATTATATTTTTAGAGCCAGACCTGCCATCAGGGGTTCAAAGCTTTCATAAAGGTTATCCTACTTTCATAACACATTTCTGGGAAGCTTTCAGACACTACCAGTTCTTTAACAAAGCGTTGGTATAAAGGCTTGAATCTCTGATTGGCTGCTCCCTTGTCTTAACCTATGTCCATGTGTAGGACTGCAAGCTTGTCAGGGCTGGCCCTGACTCTGCTCTCTTTTATGAGCCTAAGTGCCAGGCTGTGCAAAAAGAAATCTGATTATATACTATAAATCTGGTTACATAGTTTTAAGATACAAGATATATACATTTTTAATTAATTACACTGTATACCAAGCAAACAACCCTGTTTATATATAGGGTGACATAACTTGCTCTGTTGAAATGGCAGTTGAGAATGCAAGCACAGATGTTAAGAACAAATTTCAGAATAAATATCCTACAACATAGTTGTTGCCTTGATAATATTTTTTAATCACAAGTTTGATTTTTTTTCTATGAGTGTTCCAGAAAAGGAGCTGAGAGATCTCTCTCTCCCCTGTATTTAAAATATCTCTAAGTTAGTGTGAAGTCCTTTCATGTTTCTTGTCCGTTGATTCCATTGTACCTGAATCTCATAGCTGATGACATGGACTTACTAAGGAAGATGATGCTCCTCATTTGCAGCATGATGTCATTTTAATTTATTAAAATATTATCTCTCATCACTTTTCCTATCAGATGAATGTGACATCTTACCTGGATGGTGGAGCCTGGTGAAAACTGAAATACAATATCCAGTTGTGTTCTACAGTCTAGGAAAGTGTTAGTGTTCTCCCCATCTGTTCTCACTTCCATTGTAGTGGTTTGCCTGCCACATAATATTAAAATGCTGACAATCTCCAGGAAAACACAGACTGAATGTTTGTTCCTGTTCTTATCATGTTCAAACAGACTTCCACGTGGTTCTTACTTAACCGTTACAAATTGAAATAATACACTGATTTAGCTGCAGCACTCCTATGTTACCATGCTTGTACCTGCATTGTGCCTCATAAATCAGCACTTAATGAAAATTAAACTAAATGAAAACTGTTTTATTTGTATGTTTTATATAGAAACAAATAGGAATTTTATCAACAGATGTGAAAGTCAACATTGTACACTGATATGAATGCAGAAGAGACCAAATCCAATATATATATGTACATACAATAAATTGATTATAAATAAAGGGGTTTATAATATTATATCAATGTTATGTCTATTAAAGAAGGAAATATGGAGTGAAATATTTTCTTTACTAATTGCTGTAACATAATTATAAAATCCTGACTTTCTCAGCCTGGTGAGTGGCGTTCCCAGAGCAATATGTGCTGTTTGCTAGATGATAGTAATTGTGAACAGTAAGTCTGACTTTATAGTGTGTAAAATAGGGAGCTCCCTCTCAGTTAGAAATGTGCAGCTTCAATTCAAAACAATTGTGTGAATTGGGATGTATTTAATACTTCCATTTTCTCCATTCCAGAATTATTTTTAAATCCTTTTTCTCATTGTATAAATGCAGAAAACATAAGGTACTCAGTGTATGCTCTTACTGCTGTGAAAAATCAAACCATCTGTAAACACAGAGTTAAACTGTGTGTATGAGAGAGTATATATGTTTTGTGCTTATCCTACCAGCCCAATGTGGCATTAGTTTGGCCTGACCAGACAGACAGTGCTCTGTGTGGCATTATAGTGGGGGCTTGTGAGCAAAAGTGGGACAGAGGGAAGAACAACAGAGCCATTCAATCAATGCAAACTCATTTATGATATAAACAAACATCTCTTCTTGATCCAGATGGATTTTCCTCATGGACAGGTGGTGGCGTGGCCTTCCTTTTGGGCAGATTGGGTTATCAGGCTGATCTGGTTTTTGAAAATATGAGAATTAGGTTTGTAATAACGTTCTTTTATTTGTCTGGATTTGGGTCTCTGTTCTTAGAGGAGTGTGCACACAGTGACTGCTGAGCCCCAGCAGCCCTGCCTCGCTCCACTCGCCAGTGCCAGCCAGTTCCCAACGCTGCCTATGAGCTCTTACTGCAGCCAGGCACAGCTGAGACACCCTAAACACAGCACTGCTCTGCTGGGTCAGACATGGAGTCAGTTTGGCTTAAAGAGTGTTCACAAGCCAGGTCCTATAGGTAGACTTCACTCTTTGATGCACTGTTTGCTCACTGCTCATTTTAGACCAAACCAGCCTTTTTAACATGAACATATTTTGCTGTTAATGGTGATGTACAGTCTCATACAGCAATGGCATCTTAAAGCAATGACACCATGTAATTCAAGCCATGGCTTATTTTACCCAAGATTAATTCTCCCCAAGGTGCACATGAGATCTCTCCATTCTTCCATTATGTTTGGGGAGAAGTGCCCCATTCTCAGAAGTGAAAAACCATTCCAGGTACCTGCCCACATTCTCCCATGCACCTTGCTACCCATGACCATGCTGCTTCAGGACATGTTGTGTGAAATTTCTAAATAGGTGTATCTTGGAAAAGCCAGAACAGGTTATTGAGACACACCAGTCTGTGCATTCTGATTACCCAAGGATGCTGGAGGGACTGAAGAGCCATTGTTACAAGGCAGAAAGCATCGCACCACAGGGGAAGGGGAAGGTGCTATTCTTCATCTTGACTATCAATTAGATCTCAAATTAAAAAAGGGAAAATGTATAGTTTATTGTTTTCATGAGATGGTGCCCAAGGTACAGAGGTGACTGCAGTGCTGGGCCCAAATACCAGATTACTCTCAAAAACAGTGAACAAACGATACACAGCACAGCAAACTGCAAAAGCCAAAACCAGCCTTTCACACACTCTCAAATTTGATGTACAGCAAGACATGGAGTGTGACATGGAGGAGATAAGGGAACAAACAAGTCAATGTCAAGAACATGTAAGTCAATATTGCAACCAGCAACAGCTAAATAGATACAGAATTAGGTTCCTCCACCATGATGTGATTGAATCTGTCATTATTCTGAACACTTAGTGCCCTGGGTTGGGTGCCAGGAAGGGCTGTGACAGGCTCACCCTGGATGTCAGCTCAGCCTCACAGAACTTGCTCACAGCTCTCAGTAGAATAGGAGGAAGAACTGGCATGGCAGAAATGAGAAAAGTCATGCTTTGAGGTAAAGTACAGTATAATATGTAAAGGATTAAAAAAGAAAAGGGATTAAAAAATAAAAAGGCAAAACCAAACCAAATAACCCGAAGTGATGCAAAAGCAATTACTTCCCACCAACTAACTGCTGCTGATTCAGCCCTTGAGCAACAAGCCCTCAGAAAACTCACCACCTCACATTGCTGAGCATGGCATTGGATGTTATGTAATATTCCTGGAATCAGTTGGGGTGAGTTAGGGTCAGATATCCTGGCTGTATCCCCTCCCAAACCCCTCGCCCACCCCCACCTGCTGGGGGGCAGTGTGAGAAAGAGAAGGCCTTGTGATGTACAGGCAATTCATTTCAGCCAGAACCCACACAATACCATAACTCCATGCTTATGGAGTCTTGGAGGTTTAAATTTGGACTCCTCCTGGTCACAGAATGAGTAGGGTCTTTGATGATATCAAGAGAAAATGTTAGAGCCCTTCCAGAGATTCATATAGCCATGACTGGATCTTGCAGAGAAGAACAGAGGGTCAACTCAGTGCCCTACAGCCTAGAATCACCCTTGGGTCTTTTTTCCACATTGGGAAGCAAAAAGGCAGGTTTTGGCACACTCAAAGGGGCAAAGGAAGTCAAATGTCTGCTTTATTGCCTGTTATCTATCTGTAAAATGAAGCTTAATGTTTTCTTTTTCTTTCGTATGTCACATTCGATATCGCTTCCCCTCAGCCTGGTGGGTGGTGTGCACCAGCCATGATGAATATGAATCAAAAGAAATTCTTTCAACCATAATCAGTTTTATTCCTTAATTAACCTGAAGGATGCTAAAACATATAAACTAAAATTAAGCTGATAATTTTTGTTTGCCTGCTCTGCTGTGCTTGTGTTGAGGAGATTTTTCCTGAAACACTAAAATGTCTACTAATTCAGGAAACCAACTTTGGTTTGAAGACTGACAAAACAAAGTGGGACAATTACAGCAACGGGAGTAAGGTCATAAATTTTGAAGTACATGGAGTACATAAATAATTTTCACATATTTTAAGAATAATTATGAAGACACTAAGCTACCTGGAAATTAGGGTAAAAGGCAATCTAGATATACCAGAATAGATGGCACCAGGCTACCTTGACAGCTCTTCCCAGTTTTCTAGAGAAAGGCAAAGATGTGAATCTCATGTGGCTTTTCGTAAACACTGCATTATCAACTAATTTCTTTTGTGAAATGTGCTTGACATTTCTGTACAAGTCCTTAAATTTAGACGAATGGATGCTGTCAGGTTTTATTAATCAAGAACTCTCCTAGTAGCCTTTCTTAGCTCAAAGGCACTATATGGAGAAATACTAACTAAGGCATAAAAGATGGTGTAGAGACCCAGAGAAGCTGGCTTTAAGTCACAGAATGGATCAAGTGCTTCCTACCCCTTGTGGGTGGGTCATCACAAATGGGAATTTGTGTGAGAATGGATAAGGAACTAGTGAGAAAGGAGGGAACAGTGGGCTGTGTTTCAATGGAATGTATCAGGACTTGGAGCAGTGGCCAAAGGAGCTCCTTGATCATCGTTCGTAGAACTGCTCATGTTTGAAATCTCTGACGACTCAGTAGTGCTTAAAAATGAAAATCCTTGATTCCATTGAACTTGGGTGCTTTGTTAGAACAGAAGAGGGCCAGAATTAAATCAAGGAAGAACTAATCAACTTTGACCACTGTACAGCTAGGGCTGGCATGAAATTCTGAATATAGAATGAAAGGGTAAGGTTTTGTACTCAGGGTCTGGCAGATACAAGTCTTCCTAGAAAGTCTGTGTTCCATCATAAAGCAAACACAAAGAAGGACCTGAGAAGAAGAAGAAACTGGATACATTTTAAGTTGCCATGGAAAAGGTGAATGTAGTTCCACAACATACTAGGACAAGCATTTCCAGCAGTGGATGTCAGTGACAAAGCCTGGTGAGATACCCCAAAGACTTGCCTTGAGAGGACCACTGATGTTTCCAAAGGGCTGGAAAAAGAGAGGCTACTGACAGAGCTGGGGAAGGGGAGGTTAAAAGGAGATCTGTTTTCTGCCTGTGAATTCTTGTAGAAACTTCCAAGGTGAAGAGAAGAGCTATTTAAAATAAGAAGGAATGTGGCACAAAAGCAGAGGCTTATGACCTTGTCAAGAAGATACTTCAGAAAGACTCTCTTTAGTTTCTGTGCTGGGTCCCTCTGTGCCTTGCCTGAAAGGAGACCCTAAGGAAGCAAGTTCTTGGCTGTTGGTCAGGATGCTTCAGCCAGGAGAGTCTACCCAAAGAAAAGAATGGCTTTTGAAGCAATGCTTGTATCATGCTAGTCCCTTTAGCTGATGTTAATCTGATAGGGTGAGTAAGAAGATTTAACCATTAGTCTTCTGAAGTGTCTTAAAATAATCCTGATGTTTTTAAATGCTGTCAATAATAGAAGGAAAGCTGGATAGAAAAAGAAATACCTCTTTGTATTAAATACAGATTTCTGATCACAATAGTAAATAGTATAATTTATTTTAGATATATGACTGTTATTTTTTAATATTAGACATATAGTTGTAATAATTTTTCTCCTTCAAGATGTACAATAGCTTTAAAAGAATAGGATTTTAGCTAGTTACACAAGAATGAATGGAATTAAATGCCTGAACTGTGTGCTAACAAAGCTTCACACATACCCTCATTCTTGCAGCAGATTATTGTCTTTTTCTGCCATGATAATTACAAATTCTCTGAACCATGTAAATAGCCATTGAAAAGAAAAAAATTATGTGTTTGAGAAAACGACAGACAAAAGGTCTCCTAGTGCCAAACCTTCCCAGAGTGGTGCAAGGAAGAAAGACGTGGTCTTCCCTTCCTTACCTTTTCTGAGCATTTTTATTTATAGACACAGAAGATTTGCCTTTCCTTTGCCTTATCTTCTTTGTTGAAGATTATATAAAGTGGTGCACAATGTGAAATTAAAGATTGATTGGCTTTGTGGCTTTGAAACTATCATTTGTATCTTGCTTAATGGGTGGAGACAAACACTGAAGAGGTAGAAAAAACTGTCCACAAAAATTTTAGGTAATAGAGCTTTCCTCAAACATAATTGCAATTGCTCTAGTTCATTAGCCACAGTATTTGTTTGAAAAAATAGTGGTCTGCAATTATTTGATAGAAATGGTTGTGGCAAAGATTCTTTACTCTGCAGACAAATCAAACTTGCCTTTTGTTACACAGCAGTTAGTTTTTGAAGGTCTATATAATTTGAAAAAATATCCAGTCCCTGAAATTTCTTATATTCTTGTCTGTTGATGTCCACAATTAGTTGTAAAGGCATTCTCATCCTATCTGGATCAAGAAAAATCTAAAATTTTAAAACAGAATAAGTAACAGTAGGCCCGGTAAAGGTCACAAGCTTCATTAGGTTCTTCTTGCATGACACTTTTTTATTTCCTTAAAAATAACACAGAAAACAGACAAATCTAAAAGGGGTGTTGGAGGTACATTAGCCATACAGAGACCACTGCTATAGCAGACTAGTGACAGACAGCAGAAAGGCCTGAAATCCTACAAACCAATGAATTACAGTGGAATTTCCAAGTATCTCATGAAGTCAGTCACAGCCTCGAGGGCTCTTTTACCTTTTGCAAAGCAGCCGCTCTGCAGTAACAAGAACAAACCTCATCTTTCGATCCCTCCTTACTTCCTGGGAGATGAAATCTTGATGCTTAGGCCAGTCTGCTAAAGCAGGAAGGGAGTGGATGAGAATAATTCCTCCCTGATCCTGAAAGTAATAAACAAGGAGGATCTAAAGCTTAGCAAATGAGAAATTGGCCACTCACAAGCACAGTTATTAATTTGTGCCCTTTTTTAGTGCCTGTCCAGAAACCCACTGCTAGGGTGGACATTATGATTTATTTGCTATGAAATCAGTGATCAACACTGGGAGGAAAATGCTTTTGTTTTACATGGGAAAAAAAATAGCTATGTGGCAAGAATCCTGCATACTGACCCACTGGGAGAGGGATTTTGCACTGCTGTACAAAACAGATATGACAGATTAATTAGTGCTTTGGGCATTAATTATATTAGGGTTGATAATTCTAGATAAAAGCACAAAAATGCTGTGTATATTTTCACTGGAGAATATTCCATAACTGAAATCTGTAAGCCACTGCCACTTCTTTTTTTCATGACACCATCATCTGAGTTTCATTTGTTGAGCACAACTCTGGAAGGGCAAAAGTCTACTTCAGTGGAGACAGGTGTTCTTCAAAAAGGTCAAAGTTTCTGACTGTGTCTTTTTCACTCTGTAATTTTTCATCTCTGGAGATGCCAGGTATCTCCCATGCAAAAATGAAAGGGAACTCATCCAGCCAGCATAGTCACTTGGGTTGACCACAGTACTTTTCTTCCTCAATACCAGCTAACAAAATCTCAACTGGTGGTGGCACACAGATGACAAGTATGAGATACAAAGTGAAGAGCTGAAGGCCAGTCTATGCACTTCCTGTTCCTGCATGCTTGCTTGGAACAAGACATTTTGCAAATGCTACAGTGTGGCTGCTGCTTACAGTCTTTGGGTGTGTAAAACCCAAAGTCTGAGAGACAGAATAAGGCTTGTAAATCATGAGCAGTATTCATCCTGGGATAATAAACAGTCAGCAAGACAGCTGCTGTCATAACAGATGAGCAGAAAGAGATATTGCTACAGCAGCTCTTGTCTTCTTAAGTACCCCTTACTGCATACATGGGGAAATCCAAATATTTCTAAGCAAAGAGTAGAAAGTAATACAGGTTTTTTCTTTAATACTTTAAATGTAGCTTGTCTGTGCCCTAATGAGTTGTCCAGAATCCCAATTCATATTATTATCTAGAAGCATTGTGGAGCAGGATGCAATTTAGGTAGTAGCCTCAGATCCAAAAAATGACTGAATTCAAAGCATATGTGTTTGTACTCCCCAGACATCCCTCACATTAAACATTACAGCATGTAAAAAATGCATCTTTCCTGTCATAGAATAGCATCAACTGGAAGAGGAATATGGTCATAGCTGTTACAGTCATTAATCCCATAGTTATAATTGCCAGCTGCTTACTGCAGTCAATCATTGTATTCAGGACAATTACAGATGGTGTCCATGAAGAATCTATTGCCTGTTTTGGAGATGTGGTACCCTGTAGTGTAGTCCATGACAACTCTAACATCAAACTAGTGTAATGCCTCTGAGGGTGTACAGAACACTGCAATCCCTCTTTCCAGTTTTCACTCAGTCTTTCAGAGATAAGTCTTATGGTGAAACCTCCATCTAACATTGGCACCATTTTCAATTAACAAGCCTGTAAATATTTTCTTCCAACACTTGCAAGTTATTTGAAGGGGATTTAAGCCTGAAAATGTATTTATTTTCTCTTTAGCGTCTTTTGCAGATGTTTATTAGATAATCCAGGAACAAAAACTGCTGATTTATAGAGCAATACTGCATATTGCTGGTCTGATTTATCGGGTAGCCCTTGTTTTGTTAGCTCAGCAAAACAAGAATGGTATTTTAGGGACCAGAAGTGCCAAAAATATTGTTCATCATTAAAAATCTAACTTTAGGAGCAAGTTGAATTACTGAGGTGCCAAAATAGCAGGGTTATGTCATGTCCTTTTTTTTTTATGGTCAGCTGTTAGATTAGACAACCACAGAACTCCAAGGTTAGTGTTGGCTCACACGTGCGTGTCTCTATGCCTGTCTCAAGCAGGCTTGATGGTCTAACTGTAGGTTTGCCATTATTGTGACAGGTTCTGGCATTATGTCATGCTCCATTTTATGCATCCCCTGTTTAAACTATGAATAAGTAGCAAAATGTGCTACTCTTCATAAGCAAATCCCTTTTCTATGGGTTATATCTGAGAGTGTAGATGTGATTATGTATGACTTCTCTATTTGCTAAAAAGACTTGATTTGATTCAAGTTTTGTTTCAGACTTATTTTTCTGAATCTCAGCCTTTAAACAAAATTCCTCTTTCATGTCTTTATGGTCACGATATCTAACATTCTTTAAATATAGAAATGAGAAGCTTAATTTTTTTAATGATTAGTGTTATAACTGTCAATCTTGCACTGAATTTGGTGCAATGATCACAATAGTATCATTTCTCAAAGAGATATAAAAACCCCACCCACAGTTATGTTAAACTTCTTAACTCATTCTATAAGCTTTCTTCATAAAGCCGTAGATATATTTTCTCACTTAACTTTCCCTGTCTCATACTCTTAGTTTTTGTATCAGTTTTCTAAGAACACTGATTTCTTTACAATTTCATGCATTTATTTTAAACAGTAACCAACTGGGGAGGGTGGCTTATTTAAGTACATGCATATCTCTCCATGTAGTAATATATCATCAATATCTCTCTATATAATGATATAACTGCATCTATATCTCTCTCTATAACATCTACTGAGGGTTTTCATCTCTATGCAATTGATCCAGTATTTTCTCCCATTTGCTTATTTACTAATGTTTCTAACACTATGGTGTTTAAGCCATTTTGTCTACAATTTCATGCTTTCCTGCTTGAGTAAGAGCAGTAGGTGACTGCAAGACTGATTTCATTGTCAGTCAAAACAACAGTAGCTATAATTATTTTCTAAGCATATATTTACTGTTTGTTTCCATGAGTCTCATTCTTAATCATGTAAACATATTATTTAATGTCATAGGTAGATTAATTCAGGTCTGTACTTTGCTGTGTACTGGGGTGTGATCAGAAATTATGAAACTCCATGCTTGCTTAATTTTTGAAAAATACCCTAAAGAAATTTGGAGGAGTTCAGTCTTTTTATCCCCATTTGACTCTTGGTGGTACAATATGTTTCTGTCACAAAGAGAATAGAAGGAATACAAAAGAAGCTTTTCTACATACATTTTCTGTATTTTGATGGGATTTTTTTTTCACTTCATTGCTTTAGTTGCCCAAATCTCCACCATATGCAGAATAATTTTTACCTGCGTTAGTTATTTTTGAGACTTTCAACTTGAGATTTGGAGATATGTTTTGGTGCAGAGGATTAGTTGTCTCTGAGGCACTCTAATCAGTAATTCCTGGAAGGATATATGGTTTCTTGATGCACTGTTTTCTGCATTAAGATACCTGTCACATGTCACACTTTGCTCCTTTTTCTGGTGGTATCTAACAACAGTTCAGACATTCTTGGGGATGACATAGGAGCAGCAATGAAGTGACTTCCTCAGGTACATCAACAAACCCATAACAGAGGTAAACAGTTGCCAGGATACCTGTGCATAGAGTCCCGATGACTAGATTGCACAACCTGGTTTAAATTTGCATATTTTACTATAAATATTTTAAACCCTGAAACCAACCAATTCGTTTTTCAAGAATAATTGGCATGGGTGTTAGTGTACATTCTCAGGCAGGTGCAGTAGATCCAGCATTATGTGTTTATATTTGAGTTTCTGCCCATTTAAGGGATTCTGTAAAATTAACAGCTCTCACACTCAAGATGCCAAAGCAGTTTTCCCTGCATAATTGAAGTGGTTGCCAGAGAAATGGCAAAAGAAACTTATAATTTTGTATAGCACTCTAAAATACAGGCTGACAGCTGTCTACACTAAATGTCTGATGCTGTCTCAGCCCTAAGTGTCCTAGGAGAGAAAGTGAATAATCACCTCACACATACATGAGCCCTGTCTCAGGGTTTCACTCTTGCACCAAGCATCAGCAACCCCTGTGCCCAACCCCCCTCAGACTAGGCTGATGCCCTGCTGCAGGGAGGGGAGCTCATTTTGCGGGCACTGCTTGCCCAGTGTTGCCATCCTGTGTGTGAGCAACTTGCTCTGCCCTGAGCCACTCATTGCCAGTGTTGAGCACACCTGGGGGACATTTTCCTATGTGTTCTCTAGGCACAGAACCAAAAGGGGGTTTGCCCAGTAGTACTTAAATGATAAGTCCTGATGCTCTGAGGCTCTGATGGAGGGACTGACAGATACTTGTGAAGTTTAAAAAGGCTGCAAAAAGACACATAATTTTGAGAAATTGCGGTTAGTGTTCAGGGGTCTCACAAGGACAGAGGATCAATAAAAAATTAGTAATTCTCTGAAAAAGCCTGAGTAATGCTTGACAGAGGATTGTTTCCTCTTGTGCTTTTTCACCCCACATTTTGGGGAGCTTTGAACTCTGCTTTAAGCCACATCCTTCATGCAATACTAATGCTAAAACAATTGGTATTTTGAACATAGGCACAAGATGCACTGAAATGGCATTTCAGCAGTTGTTAACATGTCTGCAGCAGACAGCAATACCCCCTAATTAGGCTTTACCACCCAAGCCATAGTCATACATAATACAGCCAAGGGACATGCATGGCAGCTCAGTCTTGATCCAGAGGCAGTGGTAGCTGAGGGGTGCAAATGCTGACCAGGAGGGCAGGACTGGAGGCCTTGGCAAGTGATGTTGCCCTGCATGAAATTGGTTTCACCTCAGGAGATGCAATGGGAAGAGGAGACAACCTCACAGGGCAGTCTGCACTCAAATGTTTAAGTATTTCAGATGTTCTTCCAGTTGATTGTAACATCCACACAGTCAAGGTCTGTGAAAGTCATCTTGCCTATTAGTCTTCCAGAGCTTGGGTCACCCACTCAGGTGGTCAGCTACCTGACTCTGGTATGACAAAACAATGCAGAAGGATGTAGGAGAGAACTTCAGCTGCTTGTGATTCTTTTCCCTTCTGCCATTCTATTTCTGTCCTGTGGGAGAAAAAAAATGACATTTAGCAAGAAACCAGCTTTATGTGCCTTGTAGCAGCATGTGTCAGTTCTCCACAAAGATTATGCATGTGGTTTTTGAAGCAAGCTCTGTCTGTGTTGTATTGAGGCCACAGCATATGATCATTCCTTTTCTGCTAAAGGGAAGGTAAGTAAATGACCACAAATATGAGAACTGCAAGGCTGAGAAATCAACCTACGGCACACAAGAATAATATAAGCAGAAATATTGTCCCAAGAGTGATTATTATTCCGGCCATTTACTGAATCTGCCATAATTTCAGTGTTTAAATTATTTTAATTTGCAGGAATGGCAGGCTGAACTTTTAGAAAATAGCTCTGAACTAGGCTGCATCGTTGTCTGTGGAAAAAACAGCTGGTGGATCTCAAATTGGGTATTTTAGTTTCCCACAGCTTCAACATTTATGATTCTTCCTGATACTAATATATGCAATTCAGGTTTCATTTCTGTGCTGAAAATAGAGAGTAAAATGACATCCAGGAGGCACCGATTCACTGCCTTGAGACTTGCAAGAAAATTATTTGAAAAGCAGCCTAACAAGGGATCTAGCTTTCACATCTCTCACATTATCTGAACAAAATTCCCCTGAATTGACGAAATATTTGAATAAAACATAATATTGGCAAGGCTCATAGTAATTTATAAATCCTGGCTGTCAAACGGGGATCCACAAGAGAAGGAATACTAAGCAGAAAATTTTGGTGTGTTTTCAGAATAAAATCGCGCTACAACAATATCTGTCATTGAGAAGTTTTCTATCCAAATCCACCCACAATCCTATAAAAAGACAAGGATTAGATTTCAAAGGCTATAAGGACACTCTGACTATTCTGGACTTGAAAACAGGATGTAAGTCATGTAAAAGGAAAGACTCACATTGTACTAATAACTTCTACTATTCTGAAGTGACTTAGGTCAGAGAGATATTATTTTTCGCTGCTCAGAAGCATGTTAATCTTACAATTTGTGTTTTGCAAATGTCAGATTCATAGGTATAAATGTGAACTAAAATACTGTCCTTGAATGAATTGAAATCCTAGACAATTTTACAGCATTTTTGCTGAGTGTTGCAGTGTAATAAGCCCTCTGAGTGTTGTTGATTCCAGAATAATTGGGGCATTATAGAAAAAAATTATAAGCTAACAGCCATACCCAAGAAAATAAGGACAAATTTATCCTAAATAACTCTGAAAAATAAGTTCATGCAAACATTTAACTTTATATGAAATGACACATTACTGTCTTAGAAATGGAGCTGTTTTAAGAAATGGATAATCAATAGCTGTATTAACTTTCCAGAAGACAGAACCAGAATGGGTTCCAGATGGGCTGGGGGTAGGTGGTGTGGGAAAATAAAAGGCATTGAATTCCAGTTTGGAGAAACTGGTCTTGTTTGTTAACTGCACTGAATGTTGAAAGTGTTTATTTATTGGTAAATAATGATGTAGAAAGATTTGATTTGATGGCACTTCTCCAAGCAAGTTCTTAAAGAAAGGAAGGACATTTATTTTAATTCTTGTCAAAGCTCAGAACAAAATGATTTAACTTTCTGTTTTCCACTAACGTTAAAATGACACCTCTGCTAGGTTATTTAATGATTTCTACACAAAATCTCCATTTCATCAAAGTTGAAATGTGCCAAAAAGAGAAGGAATTTTTCACCAAATGAAGAATTAAACTATAGTGTGGACACATTCATGAAGAACTTAATCTATAAAACAGGTAGGCCATGTTACTCTAACTTCTACCTTCACTTTGTCCTCTTTTGAGAAGAAATTGATATTTAGGTATAGACATTAGCCAGAAATGTCCATTCAAGGTTTTCTTTTAACTTGCTGTCTTTATTAAAGCTGGTAATTATTTGGCAACAAAGGAGACGGTTGATGTTTCCAGCTGGCATTTTGATAAAACGTTATAAGACTAAATGAAGCACAGCCATTGCATTTGAAAATCTTTGCTGTTATTTTAGCAGGCTCCAGTACAGCTGCTAATGCATCACATCCTGCTGCTGCCAGGACAAGGCCATTTCCTGCCAAAGTAATAAAGAAGTAGCTCAGGCATGATATAAATGTTAAAAATGTTAGTATAATCTAATATCACCCTCTACAATTTACATTTTATAATCACTATAAACATCATTTGGTGTCTCTTAAAAGCTGTATTGCTTTGTCAGGAAGTATTACCAATATTAAGTCTGTATCTGTGAATCTCTGGGCAAGGGAACAACCTCCCTTCTGTGTTAAATCTGTGGCCTCCACAGATCAACTGATTGCTGCTATGGCTGCCACTTGAGTCGTGATGCTTAACAGGATCCTCTTTTGGACCTCCCCAAATACTGTGTTCTCTTTCTGCTTGTTTGGCATTACTTTTAGATTTGTTTTTCACTGTTTCAATCATCTGTAATTAACTGCAAATTTTGCCTCATGCTTGAGCCATGTTTGGTGGAGGTGGGGAGTAAACAAAAGAGTTGTTATACTGATTTCTATTCCAGTTTCCTCTTTGAGGAAGTAACTGAAATCACTGTTCTACTTCCCACACCTCAATCCGTGACTTAAATTGAAGTAACTTTCCTCAGCTATGTCCTGACTGCAAATGTACATTAATTTGACATTTTGACCTCATCAAGAAGGTTTCCAATATTCAATCTTTGTTTAATAGCAAATCTAAATTCTTTTTCAAGTGCACTGCAGCTTCAGTTTAATCATTTCGACAAAACTATGGCTAGGGTTTGGTTCTACTCCAAACAAAATAGATTCCTCAGGCTCTATTCTTGCATTGGTCTGACACGTTGAATGCAAGTGGTTGTTATTTACAGCTGGCTGACAGCTGTGATACATTTGTAGCCTTCACTATTGCAGTGTATCACTGGCCAGGAAGCTTTTAGCAAGGAACATAGCTGGAACCATAACAAAATGGTTCAGTGGTTCTCTTAACACTCAGTGCACTGCATCTGACCCCATGAGTTTTTTCAGCCCTGCACTGGGAATCCTCCGTGTGCTGATGGAGCAGGGCTGGGCAGCACCATAGGAGCTGCAGCACAGCAGGAACACCAGGAACACAGGCCAAGACAGAGAATAAAAACTGTGAGTTCAGACTGCCCCTGTCCTCCAAACAGCCCGGAGTGGAAGTAGGACACAGGTCGAGGGGCATGCACGGAGCATCCTCCTGGCCCACTACCACTCTGCACCATTTCTCCTGCTGTTTTTCAACAGGGTGTGAGCTGGGACTCGTTTGTATAATTGTATTTAAGCCATTCACAATGCAAGGTAAAACCCAGGAAGACTTGGCTGTGTATTGACTGGATATGACCTTCATCCTTTCAAATATTATTCCTATGATTAGCATGCAGTTTATAATGTATTACTGTATTCTTCCTATGAATTACTGGAACTTTGGTTCTCTTTTTTCTTCAATATAAAGCATATGAAAGGTTTTGTCCCATTTAACTGGCTCTTTCGAGAAGTAATTTCTCTCATCTGATGCAAAAAAAGGTTTAACATGATGAAAGCACCTGAACAGTAACATTTCTTAGATTTTATTTCTGTTCTGAGGTAGTTCATTCAACATTAAGAAACATGAGACAACTGTAATTTCAATTTAACAGTTTTTTCTCTTTTCTTTTGTCCATTATCTTTTTTTATATACCCTTGTCTGAGAAACATACTCTGTTCTTTTGTTTATATGCTTAGTTCAGTTTCTAGTTCCAGCTAAAATAAGATGCAATGGGAAGTTTTATCTTGGTTTATATTTTTTGTATGCTTGTAGTCTAACTTGAGCTTTAAGAACTGTTCCTTAATTAAAACAGAACAAGTTTTTGGCCTTCATTCCAATTGCCTATTTTGCTTTTTGTTGCATTTTAACATTGTGAGCTTAGAGAGTAGTATAATTCCATTAGATGTCTGAATTCCATTTCCAATGCTGTTACTAAGTAGCTGTATTATTTAATGCTTATATGCACTTCTTTTAAGCAGGTGACAGGAAAAGTATTAAAATCCTGACTTCTTACAGCAATTAACTCAATAATGAGTGTAATAATGATTACTGGAAGGCATGAGAGGAATTCTTAATGCTTTCTAGCAATTAATGAAAAAAGTGTTCTAAGCTGCATGGAGAAGTGTCAACTGCTAGATACACCCTGGGGACTGCTGGGTGTCAGGCACAGTCCTCAGTGTGTTACATCTTTCTTGACTCATATGATTCTAGATCTCAAACTGACTTGAGCAGCTTTTGTGGAAAAACATATTACAAGCTGAATATCCCAAAACAGCCTTCTGGGACAAAAATGTCATCATTGAAAATTTCAGTTTCCTACTTTTAAAGGCAAAAGTTGCCTAATATTATCCAAAGGCTGATATCCTGTTTCACTTGATTTAGGTTACGATAACTGGTGTGGAAAGTATTTGTTTACAACCTCTCAAATAGCCAGGACAGCTACACAGTTATAAGTAATCTTATAAATGACATCAATGAAAAAAACAAACAAACAAAAAAAAAAGAAAACTGTGCTTTTACCTTTTCATAACTAAAATTAAAAAAAAAAAAAAAACAACAAATAAAACAAAACCAGAGAAACCACACCAAAAATTCATTCAGTCTGCCTGCAATCAGACAACCTCTTGTAGGCTCTTTTCTGGCCCACAGAGACAGAAACTTCTCTCTTCGTGCAGGCTTTATGTCAGAGGTTACATTTATGAGAAAAAAATCTCCTTTATTGGTCCCTTTCTGGAAGTTCTCCTTCTCTGACATCCTTGGAGATTGCTGTGACACTTCTCCCCTAAACTAAGGACTTTCTCACCCCTTTCAGCAGAGCTCATTTTTATTCAGACACATCCTGCACTTTACTGTTCTATTGTGTTGGTTATTAATAAAAAAGCAAACATTTCCCAGCCTGTAGCTGGTGGGATATGAAGTTTCTGTATTTGACAGGCGTCCTTGATACAAACATGCAGGGCATGGGCATCACTGGCACCTGGATGAGAACAAACAGTGTGGGAGGCACCTAGTTTGGGGTGATATTTGCATTGTCATGACTGAATTCTAGATCCTATCTGTCAAAGGTGTGGCAATAACAATATAACTTCAAATGCAGCAAGCTCCGAGGGGTATATCTGAAGAAGAAGTTAACTAGAGAAATTATGATGGCAGCTGCAAAGGAGGTTGTGCACTGAATTTCTGTGACTTTAGCTAATAAAGCTCTTGAAGTGTATCATGGTTCAAATGGTGAATATTTTGCTCTACTGTCAGAATAGTCCTACAGGAGGAAATACAGAGGAAATAAGCTTTACCTTACTTCATCTGGAAACTTTTCCTGAAACATATCAATCCTTTTAGGGAGACAAAATCCAGTCCACTCAGTAATGGGATGTCCTACCTAGAGCACATTTCATTTATGAAGGAATAAAGAGACAGTTCCACAAGTCAACAGTCACTGCTAAGTATTATACATCAAATAGGAAGAATGCAGTTATCTACTCTGGAAATAACTTTTCATATTTTTGTAAATTGTTTTTGTATTTTGTATTTTTGTATGTGTTCAAATGTCATTTTTTTAAACATTGTGGAAAAAACTAGTGACATTCATTGAGCCATTGGTTCTTTGTCTCTCTAATATAACAGGTATTTTTACAGTTCCCTTTGCCATCTCATAATTTTAATTTCACTTCTAAACTGTAAAACATTTCCAATGCATCTACATCATCACAAGTCTTTCACCCTATTTCACATTAGTTTGATAATAAGTCACTGGGGTAATAAATCACACTGTCCTGTGGGAAAGTAGAAGCAGAAAACAGAGAGATACAAACTATTCTTCAACGTACTTATTTGCTTTAACCTGAGAATTTGATAAAGAAAAACTCTTTACACAAAACTGCTGGAGCAAAAGGAAGGGGATGGCAAATCAGAAACTGTTCCTTCATTACAAAAGGTGAGGGAGGTGGTAGCACTGATGGAGCAGTGACATTACTCAGACATTACTCCTCTGTAACTGGAAGAGAGGATGCTGGAGCAATTTCTGCTCTTCCTTTGTCCTCTAGTAGGGACTGTGTCTGTTGTCTACACTTCCCTGTTATCTTGTGTTTTCACAATGTGCAGGATCGTTTACAAACATCAGATACATCTCTGCTGTCTTTTCAATTCCCTGCTCCCCCAACCAGCTCTGCCCAGCTCCCCAAACCAGCTCTTCCCAAAGCTGCATTCCTGCACTGATGAGTCATTGACCTTCTGTGGTTTGTGTTTCCATCTGAGCTGGAGCCTCTGCTCCTGGCTTCCCTGGCATTCCTGGGGGCTTTGTGATGTTACTGTAAAATCCAACAGGGTTCTGGCATGCAGTGACAGATCTTCAAAGGGCAATCGTGTCCCAAAGCTGAATATTAGCATAGCAAGCCTCAGTGCCTTAGCATCCTGCACAGACAGTGTAGAGAGATAACCACTCCAGAGAGAAATTCAAATTGGTGAAATTGGAATCTTACTCCTGAACCTTTTTCTGAAGGACCCCAGCTCTGACTGTTAATGCTAGAAGAAGCCCAAGTTGTGAAGTCTCAGTAGGCTATACCAGCCTTTGAATACACAGCCCACATCCATCACCCTCCACCTTCTGCCTCCACAGCCTCACAAAGCAAGTGTAATTGTCCTGAGGAGCACTCCCTGCACGATTGCTGAGCAGCACTGACAGCCTCCATGAGCAGTAAATCCTCTCCTAAATTAGTCCAGCCAAGAACCTGAATTCAATTATTGAAGATACAGAGAAACACTAACACTTGAAGGACACACTTTAATCCCAGTTAAACCAAAGGAGTGAGTTTTCTGGACTGGCCATGCTACAGTATCACTAGAGTCTTTGTAGGAGCTCTCAAAGCAGCTTTGAAGGACAGAGATTTGGATAAACTGTGCTCAGTCATTGGTCATTCTCCCTGGCAATCAGCCTGAGGCTATCAGGCGGTTCAGCTCTTTAGTGATTAATCAGCTCGCAGCTTGCCAGGTAGTCGCTTATGCTAGCTCAGGGGAAAGAGACGAGAAGACGCTGACCGGAGCTTTTCCACGAGTTCTTTATTGGGGGTTCCGTGAAGGGGTCCAGGAACGGCGTCTTCTCACGAAGTGGGCAGAAGTAGGGGTTTTTATAGGATTAGGTAGGATTGGGATAACTAGCCAATAGTCTGAGGTCTTGGTGATTTGACCTATAGTCTTAGGACATCTGGAATGTAGCCAATAGTGTTACAGGGAGATAACAGAGGGTCTTAGGAAGTAGGGTTTAGTACATGACTAAGCATTTTCTCTCCACGGGGGCCTTGCTATATGCTCAAAGATAGCAACAATTCTCCTGCTATTTCTCACAGATTATTTGGGACAGACCTTCTCACTGAGCTTTTCTCACTTTATTCACAACTTTATTCACTTTCCTAGAGTACTTACACAGCTGTTCATTTCTGTGTGTAATGAACTTCTTGTCTCTGATTCTAAGCTTCTACTTTATCTAACATCAAAAATGCTCCAAGCTTTTGATCAGTTCTCATGGACTATAAATTGTTTTTTAAAGGGACAATATGGAAAAAAAAGTTAAATATTCATATTATGTAATATTTATAAAATAGTTATGCTGTTTTCTGAAATCTGAGCCAAATATCAATGGGTAACTTAAATTCTCGTATACTAAAGCCCCCCCAAATGCTTTTGGATTTCTAGGTTGCAATCTTGTTATATCCCTTTTTAATATTCCTTCTGCTGGTGTGGCAACAAACCTGCCTTTATGTAATAAATGCCTATTACTGTTTCTGATGGTAAAATCACTATCATTCACTTATTATTTAATTTTAGTTTACAGATCCTAGCAACAGCTCTCTGATGCTCCTGTCCTTTTTGACAGGTGGAAGATAACTTGTGCAGCAGTCTAATGGGCAATAACAATCAAATTTGTTAAGACAGAAGCACAAAACTAGAGCAGCCGAAGACTATAAAAATGACACATTAGGCCAATGGTCTTTCTAACTCACCAATCTGTAGCAACCAACAGCAGATGTCTTGTGCTGAATACAAAACCCAGTGATCACATAGTGTCATTTTCAGAGAGTGATGCACCTTAGTCTCCTGTGAATATTTCTTGTTGCATTTGCCCAACCACTTACTGAATCCATATATACTTTTGCATTGAACAACTTTATCTCTAGTGTTTTTATAGCTTATTTACTCACAGTGTGGAAGATCATCTCCTTTCATTTGTTCTGCATTTGCTGCTTGCTTGCTTTATTTAAGAGTAATACTGCTGTCTCCTGAACTGTAAAACACAAATTGTTCTCTGTTTATTCTCTGTCCTGATAATGGCTGCAGAGGCCTCCACTGTATTCTCTCTCAGCAGTTCCTTGTGCTGGTCCAGACTTTGATCATCCCTGCTGCCTTTCTCTGAACTCATTCTAGTCCCTGGGATAGAAGAGTCATAACATCCCAGAATACCCAAGGTGCTGGCATATAGGGAAAAAAAAATGTTTCCTGTTGTGTTCTCTATTTCTTTCTTTATCATATTTTTATCATTTGTTTTTCTGACCTGAGCACTTGACCACCTAGTTGACATTGTAATAAAATTCTCAATTCCAGCAGCAGTCAGAGAGGCTGTTACTTTACATACAAGATTTTCCTATGTGAATCATCTGCACTTTAATATTTTTCTCACTCTTGGTTTTGTTCCCAGTACTCATGGCCTTTGTTCCAAATAATTCAGTGATGATTTTGAAAATCTTGTTTTGGTTCAGATCATTTTCAGCTGCTGCCTGCTTTACATGTTGGAAGTACATATACAATTATTTGATGTATATCAAAGCTTCCAGGCAACTACTCTATTTAAATTCTCATTCAAAGGCATGCCTAATTTGAATAGAAAAGGTTAATATCCCCTCTTTTTATGCAGAGATATATTTCAATTCAACCACGTTTTCATCACACAAGACAGTCCTAAGATTTCTACCTTAGACAATATGCAGTTCTTTTTTAAAAATAAAATGTCCTTATATTTTTTCCTCAAAGAGATTTCCATTTGTATTTTTCTTAGTTAGGTCTCTCATCTTTTGTTCTGTTTCCACTTTGCTTTTGTCACTGAAAAACCTTCATAACTATCTACTTTTCCTTCAGTAGCATGTATATTCCATGTCGAATCTATCAGTATGAAATTTCCCTATTTTCTGGATTCTTGCTTTTTTACAAAACTTATGTTGTCATCTGACAACCTATACTTAGTCATGCTGTAACGTATTTTTAGAGTCAGGAATCTGAGGCAATGCAGGGTTCACAGACCTATATAACACGCTATATTGACACTAACGCTCCTGTCATTGCCTATCTTGTACATTAACGCCTTAAGCATATGGATGTGCAAAAGATTCTCTTCTGTCAGTACCAGAGAGCTGGAAATTGCAACAAAGGCTTTTTCCCTTTCTGTCCTGTATTCTTTCATGATGAACATCTTCTATTCTGACTAAAAATTCACCATTAACTGCTTGGTGATAGTACTAAACATTCATTAAAGAAACCTCTCTGGGGAAAAAGGCTATCAACAATTTTGAAGGCAGAACACAAAGTATTTCAATAGAGAGAAGAAAAAGGCAGATATTTCCAGTCCTGAGGTTAAGAGTCAGAATTCTGATTCAGACAATTGTTTTCTATTTGAGTCTGTTTTTCCTCTCTGTGTTCCTGCAGTAGCATGGAGAAAAAATATTGTAATGTTGTGGGCGTTCTGCAGAGGCTTATTCATCTGCTTCAGTGAGTCTGCTCATTTTGCATCCAAGCACTCAGTTGCTAAAATCAGCAGACCTTCTCTTGTATATGTCTAGACCCTATCTGGTATAACAGCTGATATGAGAACAAATAGAAATTTAAACAGCCTGTATAGATTCTTAAGAAAATTATTAGAATAAATTATCATGAATTCTAAACACAGAAACACATTTGGTAACTGACACTGACATGAATAGTTTCTTTTGTGCTGACAGATAAGATATTTCCAATAGAAGAATTTGTGTGTGTGTGCTGCTAGATGGGAACTTTTGGTCTTTTCCTCATGAAAGATAGTGTTAATGGAAGGCCATGCTGGGATTATGAATATACCACTAAACATACCTTCTACTTGCAAATATTATAATAACATTCCTGGAGATGAACATCAACTAGAACCTCATGAAGCTTCTATACTGAACCTTAGTTTCCTCAGATGAATTTACCAAATCCCAAGAGTTGGTTTACCTTCCTGGACTGACAGCTAATGTAAACGCTCACTGATTTGGAGACAACAAATCTGCACCAGTTTCTCAGAGGAGATCTCTCACCTGAAGTCTCACTAGGTTTGTGAACTTGTGAGAATTACGGTTTCTCTTAGAAATTGTGTGCAAAGGTAATATCTTGACTTTTTATCCTTTGTTATTCCACATTTCAGAACTGGTATGCCTGCCATGCAATGCTTCATATTCAGCTTTGCTTTGCTTATGTGCTGACTGTCAGCTGTGCTTATCCTGCAGTTTGAGGTCTCTTCCTCTGTACAAGGAGACTCAGACTCACCCTCTGAACAGATTCATTAAATGATGATTGATGTGGCCACTAGTAGAGTCAACACTGGTGGTGTCTTTGAAAAGACACCCAGTTTTACACAACCAACCTATGTAATAATCCAACTAATTATGCCCTTTCAAGAAAGACATTTGCATGTTGGGGTAGTAAGAAAAAGTGGAGACAGTTCAATTGCTGCTGACCTCAAACCTAGAAGGATGTCTATGAGAGGAAAGGGCAACACAAAGACATTGAGCTGTTGGGCAAAGGGAAACAGCTGGAGTCAAGGATTTCCCTGGGTGGTCTGACAGAGCCACACAGTCTCCCCCCGTGGGGTAAAACTCCCTTCAAGCTTACAGGTCTACACTGCACTTTACAATATTGTGTACATTCATCCATTATGCCAACATCAAAGGTAATTGGAAACAAAGACAGGGAACAGAAATAGCCTTATGTTTATTCTGAAATGTTCAGTTTGTAGCAGGTTGTATCAAGAGAAATTAAGATCAGAGAACTAAGGTAATTAAATGGCACTTGCACAGCAGGTTGTTTCAGGTCCGACTCTTCAAAATCTGCCTTTTTGCTCATGTGCTCTTTCATCAGTGGCCTATTCCCCACAGTGAGATTAAATGAGGATTTTGACCTGCTTTATCACTTATGTAAACAAGGAGATTCAATGAGTTTCAGCTTGTTCATTGCCACCTGGGGCTTGACCAAAGCCTAGTGAAAATCCACGAAAAGGCTTCCATCAGCTGCAGTAGATTTTGGATCCTGCCTTTGAAACTTTGAATAAAGATGACAGTGAGAAAGGAATACACTTCTGACCATAAAAAAGAATGGATCATGCATCCATAATTTGCTTTGGTCAGTTGATGACTGACTTTTAAACACAGAATTGAACACAGACCTCGTGATGTTTCTAATTGTGCTATGAAGTGCCTTGATAAATATTTGTTACAAAAAAATAGGAATTAAGTAAATTTAATATTGGTAAAAATGCATTACAGTGGAAAAGTGGAGCCATTTGCACTTCATAATCTTAGTTCTGCAGAAATATAATTAAAGGCACTACCAATCCATGCAGCATTCTGCGTTGTTAAATAGGTCAGTGATGTGGATTGGGCAAGGGCTTTAACGTTCTTTTGAAGAGGAGATTGGGTCTTGGGGCCATTCAGTTTTTTTTTTTTTTAAGAAGGACTCTAAGAAACTCTCAGTAATAACATGAAAACAGATTTTAATTTGCTCATATAATAAATAGCTGTTTAAAGCTACAAGTCCAACCTCAAGATCTTATGCACAAAAATGGTTCATTTTAAGGACTTAATAAATTTGATCGATTTTAACTCCAGGCCATGTTTTAGCAATAATAATGCAAATTAAAATGCACTACAGTAAAGTAACAGCATGAGGAGTGTCTCCATTGGAATTTTACTGTGCTGGTTCCCTTTATGTTGAATAGTTTCCAGAAATGGAGATGAAGACTGTATTATCTTGAAAAAAATGCCAATCTACAGTTGCTAGGAAAGGTATACTAGTCTTGGAATTCTGACTTGACTAAATTCCCAGTTTTCAAAACCTCATTATTTTATGAAATTACTTACTGCAACTAAAAATATCTCTAAGGATGCCTGTTGAGACACAAAATTGACTTCAAAAATCCCAATAAGCTCATTAGGTGTATTCAAAAGATTACCTGCATTCATTATCTGTTCAAACTAAATTAACTGACTTTTATTTAAAAATAGAAATCCTTTCTACAAGAGTGCACATTTTTTCAGTGGTGATTACAAGACTGAACATGTGTAAAAAAAATTTAGAATACATATATATGTAAGTTATTTCCCCCACAAGCTGTTTGTATCTATTTCCTTCCAACGTAGTTTGTAAAAGCTGCAAAAGAAATTAGGTGCATCAGTTCTCAGACAGAAGCCCCAGGTGTCTAACATTCTGCCAGCACAGTTCTTCTCCCAACACAGTTCTTCTCCAGAGCTGTTCTCTGAACTGTCCACACTGATGCCATCAAACCAGTCACAGGCAGCTAAAAGGTGAAGCCTAAGAGACTTTCCCAATTACTTGTGTAAGCTCCCACAGATCACCAGGTATCTCTGGCCTTTTGAGATTGTATATAGAACTAAAGAGGTTTAAAGCTCCCAAGGGAAGAGACTAACTTTAGGTATGTGGGGTTGAAACTGGTTATAGTAAAGAGGCTTATTTTTTAACCTCACCTCAAGTAATTAATTATCATCCTTCTCTTCTGGGTACATGTAAAATAAAAATATCTGCAGATGTACCATATAGGGAGCAAGTGTGACTTTTTATTAGATCCTATTTCTGATAAACAGCAGAGATGATAATCCAGAGTTTATAGTATTAAGTGTGTTGTAACTGATGCTTACAAAGTTGTTTTTCAGATATGTGAGCACTAAGGTTTTGAGGCTCTGTTTTAGAGCTGCGATGCAATGTTTCCTCTTACTTTGCCTATGACTATGCCAGAAGGTCAAGGAATTTGGTAAGATTTCTTCTGTGATTTTACAAATATGAAACATTACCTCTTTGTTCCTTAATGTTGTATTGGAGAGAGTGAATGATTAATGTAAAAGAGCAATGAGACTCTTTGAATGGAAATGAAATGGTAGTTCACCATAAAGAGAGTTCAATAGACCCCTGTGACTCATCAAAGGGGTATTTAATATGCATTTATTGCTAAAGCTGCCATAGCAGCAGGAAACTTAAAAACAAGATGTCTTAAATATGGAAAATTTGTGACTCTGCACCATTTTCTAAAATTCAGGTTCTTTTGCTTCAAATGATAAACTGGGAAATAACTTCTATAATAAGAGACTTGCTGAAAGACTGTCCTAAAAACTACATTGTTCTCTTAAATTGCATGGGTGCAGCATTGGTACCCTTAACTATCAGATGTCAGAGACACTTTACATCATCTATAGGCTCAGGAAAAAATGTAAGCCAGAAGCTATAAAAAATTTTAATCCTCTCATCTCTTTCTAAGATGAAATTCTTAGAATTTCTGAAGAAAATGAACGAACAAACAAACGAACGAATGAATGAATGAATGAACGAATGAATGAATGAATGAATGAATGAATGAATTCTGAAGAAAATGAATTAAGAAATTAAAAGATGCCCCTTGAATGTGATTTTGATCCAAAATGAGGCAGTTTTGATGCCACATCATGTCTCAGAGTTGTATTGAAGGCTCATATTTCATAAAACATGTCTCACGGCATTCATGGTAGTTTGTGCTGACAGAGCAACTCCAGTGCTTTGGAATGTTGAGCAGCAGAAAGAAAATGCTGTTCTCAGGCTTGACTGAAACACTTTTTTACTAATTCTAGAACCTTGGCAATGATTAAAAACATATCCTTCTAGCAATTAGTCACCTTTAATTCTTCAGGAATTAAAATCCATAGATACAAAAGTAAAACACAAGCAATAATGATGTCTTGGATTTCTGAGTTACTGGAGAAAAACAAAGTAAAAAATGACCCTTAACTCCTATTTTTCCCTTCCTCATTATTCTAAAGAAAAAGGCACTCATCAAACAATCTGGATTTGCATCATTACTGAATATTTTTTTAACATGAAACTGAGATACTTTTAGAAAAAAATTACACAATAAATTTATTTTAAATAAAGCAATGTCATTTAAGACCTCTATAGCTTTAACAGGGTTTAACTATGTACAGATTTAACAAGGACAATTTTCTGCCCCTCTCTAATTTCCTCACAGATGGCAAAACTAAATTTCATAGAATGGGTAGTTATCTGAAGTCTAAGGCAATGAAATTTGAAATCTGAAAGGCCTGAAGATCGTTAATGGTATTTGGCTAAGCACTATTTTTCTAATTTCTGTGAAAAATACAAGACTCTAATTCAGATTTTTCTCCTGCTGTATTGGTTTACAGGACACATCTTTACCATGAACACATTTTACTGCCTGATGAAGACTGCTGTTCTATCCCTAGGTAGTTTCAATTATTTTTTAAGGAATAGCTGTGAACCACAAAAATAAGTGATGAGGGAGAACTGTTGACATGAAACTGGGTGTGTTTTTAATCTAACTGATTGAATATTAATTTTTGCTTTTGGTCACTTCATATTTTCTCCCCATTCTCTTTTAGGCAGCTGTAGGGTATCCTGGAATGCTCACCACTGCCCATTGTCTTCCTTCCTGGGGGCTGCCACTGGAGATGTGCTGGCTGATGGCTGCGGTCCCCAGGCCCTTACCCTAGGGCTTTTCTTAGCTCAGCCACCAGCAGGGATAGAAGGGTCTCTAGCTCACCTTTGGTCTCTTTCTTGCAGGTAATCATTGCTTGCTGCCCTTCAAAAAAGTGCCCAAGCTACCTCCAAATGAATGACTGCTCACAACCTGTCTGTTGAAAAGCCATCGCAGGAGTTCCAGTCTCCAGTAGTTAGAGAACTCGTTCCAGTTTCTGTCCTGACCACACTGTCAGCTGGCTCTTTTCTTCAGCTTGACTTTCATCTGTTGACCTGAGTTCCCAAAGGATCAAAGCTTATGTGATTGCACAGCCCACAGCCTTCACCCCTACGCTTAAATCTGTTTCCCAAATCAAACAATTTGATTTGAGCTGAGGTGTTTCCTGTAAGACTGTAAAACCAGGATGCTTGCTGGAGCACCCACGAACTTAGTCCAAGGAGCCGCGCTTCATTGCTTGCGAGCAGCCCATCCAAACGAGTTTTGACTGGAGAGAGGCAGCAGAGGCGCTGCCACGTAGCTCAGGAACACGGGGGCGAGGCTTTGTCTGTGTGCGCGCTTTGGAGGGAGAAGAGATCCTGTCAGTGCGGTGGTGAGGTCACCGACGAACCGGAACGTAGGTGGAAATATGAGAAATGCCGCGGGAGGCAGTAGAGGACAGGAAAACGCGAGAGAGGTGTGTTTCCTCCGGCGCGGAGGTTCCCTCACGGCGGACGGGCCCACGGGTGCAGAGCGCAGCGACGGCCGCTGGAGGGCAGCAGAGCTCCGCGAGCCTTGCCCGCAGCGAGGCGGATGCGCGAACGAGCATTGCCCGTGAAACTCCTCCTGGCTCTTCTAGTGGCGCCCGCAAGCAGCCGCAGATTGCTCTCCAGCCGCAACCTGGATCTAAAGAAACCTCCAGAATGCTTCATATGTTGTACGCACTTTGCTCAGCCACTTGAAGAGGGAACGTATCAAACAGCATCAAGAACAGCCATAGAAACGCAAAGCAACAACGCAGCTGGTCCCTTCAGTTTCAAAGTCCAAGCCTGCAATATGCAGGGCTGGGAAACTCAGAACTGAAACTTCTGCTCTTGCTGTTTTTAATCCCGTCTACTGTCATTGTATGCCCGTTAAAGATTGTTTTTTACTTTTTAAAGCGCTCTGAATTCTTACAGCCAAAATGTTCCACCCAACACAGTTTAGCTGTACAAAGTACGCTCCCTGAGTTTAGCAGACTGTACTATTGCATTATTTCAAGCCTAAGAAAGAAAAAAAAAAAAAAAAACCAAACCATATCCACTTGGCTATAGTTTTAAAGGTGAGAGGAGAAGCTGCTATGTGAAGGTACTGCAATAGCTCTTCTGTTTGTCTTTAAAAAAGTGCCCCTCTTAATTTTCAACTTGATTGTCACTGTTGGTTTTCCAGCACATTGATTTTTTTATATTTTTATGGGGGGAGTGTTGGAAATGATATCACTTTCCTAATAACTTTTCTAATTAATTATTTTAATTAATTTTATAATTAATTGTTTAAATGAATTATAAGAAGTCTCATTTTCCACTCTGACATATGCCACTGTAGGCAGCATTTAGCAAGTGCTGGGAGGAAAAGGTTAATACTGGAAGATTTGGTGAGGAGGGAATAATTCTTCTCAGGATGTCAGTGTGGGAAATATCCATTTATTATGCCTGGTGTTGTTTGTCCTCTACCTGTTTTGAGGAAACAGGGGTCCTGTGCAGGGATAACCCCCTCTCACACACATGAGCCTCCTGCTGGGAGAGGGAGAGATCATGGAAGCACAGCCTTGGGATAAACTGTGCACTTTAATATATTGGGGCAGGCAGTGAGCCCCTGCCCATCCTCATGGTCTGACAGGCTGAACTGAGTCTGACAGAGCCTGTGTCCTCATGTGCCTCTATTTCCTAGGATGAACTATGCCTGACAGAGCCTGTGTCTCTGCCACCCGGTGTTGTTAGTGAGGTAATGAAATAAATCCACTCTTGGCACTTAAGCTGGGGCTTGGTGCTCACCCCGGTTACTTCTATGCATTGATTCACACAATAAGGTTTGCCACAAGCTGTTCTGGGGGGAACACGGTCTGGGAAAATTACTGAAACTTTAAGTTTCGCTAAAACCAACCAGGTTTTAATCAACCTGGATATGCTTCAGTGATCTCAGACCTGGGCAAGAGATATATTGCTGAAACTGGACAGTGGGAAAGCAGAATTGATGAACCACAAAGGCACTCTGCAGAACCCAGAGATAAAGACGAAACTAATGAAGACAATTCAGCAATTGTACTGAAACCCTCTCAACCTGGAAAATAGATAATAAAAAGACTGAAAATATAGGCTAATTAGCATGAGAAGAAACAAATCAATCAAGAACCAATAGAAGATAGAATAATAATTAATGAAAATAATTATATAAATTATAGCCAATGAAAATTAATTTCTTTGTTTGCTAAACTGTACAAATAGTGAAGTTTTGAAAGTGCTTATGCATGTTCAGGGAAAGACCCAGCACACATCCAGTGCTGTAATAAAGTAATGCCTGCAATCTAATACTAAAAATAGTATTAGAGAGTTTGATGTATGCCAACATTTTTAGTAACAGAAGGGCTTGTGAATTTAGTAAGACAAACTGTTCCAAAAGAAGCACCTAGAGCACCTGATTTATCTTGGAGTGCATTTACTCATCCTCTTTCTTTTCCTTTTTTGTGGACCTTCTCTAAGTTTACGGTTTTGTAGTTGAGCTTCAAAGCTGAAGGAGCTGGGCTTTTTCAGCCTCAAGAAGAGACAACTGGTAAGAGACCCCACCAGTATCTGTAAGTATTTGAAGGGAGGCTTCATGAAGAGGATAGAGCCAAGCTCTTCCCAGTGATGCCAAGCAATAGGACAAGAGGCAATGGAGAGAAATGACTGCATGGGAGATTGCACCTGAATATTGAGGAAGAATTTCTTTACTGTGCAGGGGATTGAGCACTGAAACAGATTTCTCAGAGAGGTTGTGGAGTCTCCCTCATTGGAGATATTCTAGAACCATCTGGACACAATCCTGTGCCATGTGCTCTGGGATGGCCTGCTGAAGCAGGGAGGGTGAACAGATGAGCCACTGTGGTCCCTCCCAGTCTCACCCATTCTGTGATTCCGTGACTCTGTCTACCTGTGTTCTCATCCACTGGATGTGGATCCACAAGCAACAATCAGCATTTCATATCAGATGATTTTGTTATAGGATGGAAACGAATGCAGGATGGCAACAGGACAAGCAGTGGCAGCTGAGCAGCTGTGGTGAATTCCTGGTGACAGGAATTTCATGGACAGCAACGCTGCAAAGGATGCTAAAGAGGCTTCTTGCTTGGACGCTGCCTCTGTTTGTCCATTAGCAGCACTGCCATCAGCATTTCCTGTTTGGGTAACAAGCCCTGGCATTACCAAGTGCCAACCCTCCTTTTAGGCACCTCAGCAAGAAAGCTCAGGAACTCCCAACCAGCACTGTGGGTGGCTGAGTCACAGGACAAATTGAGAAGGAATGAAAGACCAGGCAAGAGCTGGGAATTTGGAGGTCACTAAAGACTCCTTGCAAATGGCAAACCAAAGGGGTGGATAAGGTGGGAACTGCAGGGAATTACTCCCTGTTTGGTGTTCTAAGTCAGTTCAGGGCTGGAGCCTAAGTGAGACAGAGGAGCTATGGTCTGATGTGATCTGATCAGGTCCAACTCCTGTCTGCAAAGAAGAGAGCATTCCGTGACACAGAAGGGAAATGGAGTCACTTTGAACGCAAGGTTGGAAAATGCAAGGGAGGGACTGAATTTATGTAGCTGTAAAACACTGAGGAAAATGCAAATTGTCTCACAAGCATCCTATAAGAAAGCTTTTTCTGGATGACATTGTTTCATTTGGCCTTATTTAAATACTGAATAATCTATTTGCATTTGTTAGAGGAAATTACTGTTCTAACCTCAGAGGTGGCTAGCTAAGTGCTAAATCAGTGTTGAGTATCAGATAACTGATTCCATTTTACTGATATAAAGTATATTTACTACAGTCTGGACTTTCTGAGATACAGATAGATAAGGTGAGAAAACCTGTTGGCTAGCAAACTATTTATTGAATTGTTGTGTAAAATATTATAATCTTGTATTTTAGGAATGTTCCTAATTTTTCTGGGTTTATAAAAACCTGTCTGCTAAGTGTAGTTCACTTTTTGGAAAATTTGCAACAATTGGTGCTAACCAAGAAAGGCCAAGAAACAAAGTATAGAATTACAAGAGTAAATATTTATTCCTGTGTATGAGATGTCCCAGTCAAACTGGGTCACCCTGAGTGTGGTTTCACACAGGGCTCTTATACCCTCCAACCACTCCAGTACAACAAAATTTGACAAATAACTAAGACCCACACTACAGATTTCTAATAATTGTAAAATTTTGCCAGGCAACTGCAGCATTCTTGCTGCTTGTCTATTGATCCAGATATCCTTGTGGTCAGTTGTGCCAGATAACATTGGAAGGGTTTCAAAGACATATTAGAGTGACTAGAATGCTGGCTTTATCTGGATTGCCCACGGTTGTCCTTTTTCTTTCGTGGACAGTTCTACGCTTTCAAGAAGCAAAGTCCTTATTTCCACAGCTGGGCTGTCCTTTAGTTTGTTTTACTACAGCATGAACAAACTCAAAGTCTCCAGTAAAATTCCACTATCTGATTCCATTTCACTGTATTATGTAAACTATCACATAATAACAAAGTCAATACATGTTGATATTACAAAGACTGACTGATTTACCAGTTAGGGAAGTAAGCTTTCATAACACTACGTTATCATCTTTGCAGAAGAGCTGACACCAGTCAGTAATTGCAAAGTATCCCTGGTGGTTTTCATGGGATCCACACACACAACTTCCAACTGTAACTGCTCACAATTACGACTCATTATTTTTAGCCCTTTATTGTATCAATAGTATTTTTTTTTTCAGATAGAAGCTTCCTTAGCTGTTCCTTTCATGAAAGTTGAGAGCAAAGTACCTTTAATCATCCTCTTTACCTTTCACTGAACATTTTCCACTACTATTCTGTCTTTCTTGAGCTGAGGGAACTTAGAAACTGAAAGAGCTTTTAAAATGTATTAAATTATGAATTTACACGGTATCATTAAACTGCTTTGTTGTCTGTTCTTTTTCAAATCTCAGCATAAGGCTTATTTTTATCAACTTGATTAAGCACTGAAGTGAGATTTTTCTAAGGCCAAGATTTTGCTTCTGTGTAGTACTAGTCAGCTTAGTGTTGAAGATTTTTTATTTGAAGTCAGGATGATTTTCCTCACTGTGCATTACCTCTATCTATCCAAAATCTAATCTGCCCTTTTACTGTCTACTTATTTATTCAGCTGCATAACATCCTTCTGCAGATCTTAGCGGGTTTTTGTCCTCAGGTCCCTCAACAACAGCTTGGTATGATCAGAATGCTGTCACTTGAGTGTCCAGCTCCCTTTTCAAGCCACCTGTATGTTGAGCAGGTCCAAGCAGACACTGACACAGCAGTACAGCCGTCATCTTTGTGCCACAAGGACCACACATTCACTCCACCTTTAACCAGGTATTCATGCTGGTATTTGCTCTTATGCCATTACAGTTTAGTTTCTTTGACAGCCTTCAACAAAAGCCTTCTATAAATCCCAATAGGGTCTATCAGCCAGAAAACTTTCTTCACAAGTTTAAAGATATTCAGCGAACTACAGCGTTCCAAACTGCCATTGAGAGTTCTTTCTTACACTCCTAATCAAAAGATGTAATAGACTCCTGAAGGCAAGATCTCATTTCGGAACAACAACAAAAAATATTATAATTGAGAGGATTCTTTCCCCCCAGACTTCCCTGTATATAGCTGTTTCTTTTCTTTTTTTGTGACCTGAAAAGCCAATCTCAAAATCCAAGATGCCTGAGGATGTATGTCCATGCCTAGACAAAATCAAGCACTCCCAAATCATTCCAGTAGAGATCAGAAAATGTGTCACAACAATGAAGAGTTAGACTTTGAAGACATGTACGAACAAGCCTCATTTCAAAAACCTCATCTGGCAAGACTTCTGGCCCTGTGTTACATATGGTTTGTTTTTGGAGCGATTTGATATTGCAGTGATATCAAAGGTGTTTTTATATGGCAATATGCAGTCAGTTAAATCTTCTTCTCCCTTCAAATGTTGGTAAGAACACTTTATTTCAAAAGACACCTGGATTTCATAGGAAGGATATGAAAATACGCAACTATGTCACTGTAGTACTTTACTGAATGATGCCCGTGAAACGTATGCGCACACCAAACCCTAATAAAACACAACGGAATCGGAAAAGATGCAGAAAGGTTACTGGCAACAACAGCGCATCCTTCGGCCTGTCGTGTCGGCGTGGAGGGATGGCAAGCCGGCAAAAACCCGACTTTGCAGCTCCTCGCACAGCGCAGCCCGTTGCGCGGGGCAGCGCGGGTGCCGCACGGAGCCGGGGCCGCGGGCAGGTGCCGGGGCTCGGTAGAGCTCTACGCGCAGCGGGCGGGGCGCGGTGAGGTCAGTTCCGCCGCCGCGCGGGCGGGGGCCGG
>VXBU01010677.1:36515-90186 GCA_013400315.1 Bombycilla garrulus
GGCGGCGAGCGGAGGTTGCGCGGCCCGCGCAGCGCTGCCCCGCACCGCATCCCCGCGGCGCCGCGCTCGGACCCCGCGCACCGGCAGCGAGCCTCCGAGCCCGGCCTGCCGTCCGCGGAGAGCCGCCAGCACTGATGCGTGGGTGGGCTGGATGCCCAAGACAGGGAGGTTTTTGGTGCTTGCTGTCTCGTGGACGCCATCAGGCCGCTTTGGACTCGTCTGGACTAAAGCTGTTGTCCAGGTTTATCGTCTTGGTCATCCTCCTGAAGAAAAGCAGCTCTCGGGTTAGTAAATGTAGTCATGAGCAAAATGGAACATCCTGTGTTTTGTGTGCAAATGAGGTTCTTTTGAGTATTTGGGCATAAGATTGGCTTAATTGAATCCCATATTGAATTTTGTTGCAAGACAATCTATCACTGAAAAGTGTTACATTGGACACTTAAAGTAATTTAGACGTATAAACAGATTTTCCTCTAAATAGATAATCCAGTGTTATCATAAATGTAGCCAAAATGTCCTACAATGTACATTTAATTTAAGAAGTCTGTTTTATCTTTAAGAAGACTAGTGGTGTTTTACAGGATTTTTCTAGCAGTCTGTTGTGCATTGTTACTGCAGTAGGTGGTTACAGTCAAGGCTCTTTTCTTGCACATACAAACAGTATGTGGCTAATTTTAGCAGGAATGAAATCTGTGGAAATCAATTTTAACATCTACAAGAGTGCTTTCAGATCTGGGCATGGAGGGATATGTGCTTTTAATGGGACTCTTCCCCTTCTCCCATTTTCTTCAGTGCCATACTTCCTTGCTGTATTTCCTACCGGCCTTAGAACTCAAGAGTAGGGTAATGCTTTGTACTAGTCAGTATGCTCTGGATGTAGAGAAGGACTTTGAAAATCGTTGTAAATTGTGTGAAATGATGAAATGAGCAGCACAGATTTAAAAAAATTGATCATACATGTAATGGTAACTCTATAAACATCTCTGAGTACTCTCTAGAATACTGCTTTTGATGCAGTAGTTATTTGGTAATGCCTTGTTTAGCTTATTGCAGGAAAACCACCAAGCAGTTGAATGATATGACAGAAATGTGTATCTTTCAGATACAAATAAAGCTAGGCCTTGTTCCTAGAGCCGCAGGGAAGCAGACCTCCATTTCAGTAGAATGCTGCATGGTACATACATGTACCTGCGTCCACACAATGCCAAAAAATGTTAGTAGATTGGACAATTTTTCACTTATGCATTCAAAGAATTGTGGTTTCCTTTCAATCAGTGTTTTGCATGACTTTATAAGTGATAAACATTTTAAGTGTAATTGATTTTTTTCTGTAGAGTGAAAGAACTGTATATTTTTTCAATAAAAATGAGCTCTGAAAACTTGGTGCATGGTCCTTGCTCTTCTTAATTGCCTGCATTGTCATTCCTCGTTCATTTTGCTTTGAAAAACCTCACGTGAATTTCAGCTAAAAACCAAGAACTGTTATGACTGTGTGATTAGCTGTTATTGTGAGGCAAAATGGCTTTTTAAGAAGAAATACTTGTAGACAGAATTTCTTTGGTGCATTTGAATTGTTTGTTCTTAATACAAAATTAATTATTTTAATTAATACAATATGTAATACTTGAGTGAAGCACTTTGGCTCTCTCCCAGTCATTACGTCTAAAATTAGTGACTGGTAATTGGCAGCTGTGTAGTTGGGTCAGTAGAACAGTTAACTCTGCTGAACAGAGACAGTTGATGTTAAATGGTCAGTATATATATATATACACATATATATAATTGTAAAATACAGGTAAGGTAATTTTAAGCATGCACAGAGATTTAAATTTTTCACAGTGGCTCAGATTTTATACACGGCATCCTCCTGATGCAGTGATGCACAGTGACTTCCAATTCTCTTTGAACTTCATTTTCTTCTGCATGACTTATATGGGCTTTTCAGTACCAAAGCACACCCCAATTATTGGTGCACTCTGTGATCTTTGTGTGTGAGAGGTGTGTGCTTTGCAGAAATAAGGGCTCATTTATTTGATCACATAGGCTGAATGCATCCTGCTCATCACACCCTTTTCATTGATAGCAGCATATAATTTGAACTAAAGGAAACCAAAGCCCTGAAATACACATATCCTTCTTTGAAATGATGAACAAATTTTCAATGTATTTGAAGTAAATAGAAATTTCCAGTCTGACAGTAGCCACGTCAGTGGTTTGTAACCTACTGCAGTGCGAAAATCCTTGTACTGGTTAAATTTGGCATAGTCAGGCTGCAGAGGATGGTTCTTCCTATTTTCCTTTGTTTTAATGGATCTTTGTTTTTTAACCTTTATGTAGATGGGATATCCACAGTTTGGAATGCCTTTTAATTCCTGTAGATTTGTTAATCTCTTGTGTTTTGAGCAGCGAAGTTCGAGATATAATAGTGTTGTGTGAAAGGTAGAAATGTTTGTTTCGTTGAACACCTGACCTTTTAATGTCACTGAATTGCAAGTGTTTGGTAGGAGTGAATGGGAAAATTTGGTTTATCTTTCTTGAGATGTCTTTTTTCCATGTGCCTTTTTTTTTTCCCCAAACTAGAGTCTCTAATTTTTTTTAATGTTTCCTAATTTGGGTACTTTGTTGTATTTCTTAATATTTTTATATTTTGTACTTTGAATTAATTCCTGTGAAGACAGTGGCTGAAATTGATTTTGACACTCTCAGTGTCTCTTATTTCATTTTTTCATTCATCCGTTCCTGTGTTTGCCATTGAGACTCTTTGTAGACTTGGAGGTCTTTCTTTAATGATATCTTTGGGTTGGTCTGTGTGCACTGCATATGATCATAACTCAAAAAATTAACTATCTGTCTTTTAATTAAATCTTCTAAAGCGTGTTTCTGCCAACTCTTCAAATACCAAAACAAATCTTCAGGGGAATTCCTCCCCCTCCCCACCTCCCCCAGTGGTATGGGGTGAATGTATGTAATGTTTACCTCCCTGTGTACATTGATGATCTTGGCTTTCTGAAGTAACCAGAAAAATGTATATATTTTTTAATACAGGCATGAAATTACAATATAATTTTGGGCTTGTTTTATACAAAGTAAGTATAGATTGGAGCTGTTTGTATCAAAACCTTTGTTAATAACTGGCCAGTGTTCAGGATACATGGTGATAAACTGTGTAGGAAGACAGCAGAGATGTTACTTCAACATCAGCTGGTTATTCAGTTCTTTTTTTACCTTTTCCTGGGTCTGGCTGGGATGGAGTTAAATTTCTTGAAAGCAGCCTGTACAGTGCTGTGTTGTGGATCTAAAACGCACTGGTGTTTTGGTTGTTGCTGAACAATGTTTGCGCAATGTCAAGGTTTTCTTTACCCCCCCCATCCTGCCTCGCTCTAGTGAGTGAGTAGGCATGGGGTGGGCAAGAGATTGAGAGGGCACAAAGCGGGGACAGCTGCCCAGAATTGATCTGGGAGATAGTCCACAACATACATGTTATGCACGGCCATGAAAACTGGAAGCAGAGGGGGATTGTCTTCCACGGTGCCTGCTCAGAGATTGGCTGGGCATTGGTTTGCTTGTGGAAGGTGGTGAGTGATTTCCCTTATGTCAACCTCCCTGCTTCTTTCCTTCTGTTAAACTGCCTTTGTCCTGACCCATAAACTTTCCTGTGCTTCTTCTCTACTTCACTCTCCTTGATGCTGAAGGAGGGGAGGGTGGGACAGCAGCAAGCGGCTCTGTGGCTGCTTGGCTGCTGCCTGGGATCAACCTCTGCGCATACAGAATGCTGGCACACACCAACGCTTGAAACCTGCGTTCTGGCAGCACGGTATTTGTCACAGGTCTGCATGAAAGTGTTGTTTTGGGCTTAAAGCATGACAGACTTTCCTACGTGTAGCTGTCTGAATTAGGAAAATTTGGAAGGATTACTAAGCTGTTCTTTGAATTACTTCTGTTAAATTTTTCTGGCATAGTCTTGGGCTTGAGGAGCCCAGAACTGTTAAATTGAAGTGTTCTGAAAATGTTGGGCTGTGATTCTTGTATTTTCCTGCCCTTTAAAGGTTGTGGATTCCTTTTCATGTTCTCCCATAAAGTGAAATCTACAGAGTTTAAAAAAGACAAGAAAATTCTCAGAGTTTATACTTTTTTTTTTTTTTTGTGGTCAAGGACGTTGATGGCATAAATTCTCTATACTTAGCTTTCAGTTAGTTCACATGGAGGGCAGTTTCAGTATTAATGGATAACGCAGAAAAAAGCAAATACTGATACAGCTTCTCTGCTTCCTTTCAAATGCCATGTTACTTCTTTCTTAAAGCTGTATGGAAATGCATAAAGTGTCTTTGATCTGGATCTTGAGCTTATCAAGATCTCTTGTCATGTTTCTCCTGAAACAAAACAGTAGATGTCCTGAACATAGGCCTACCACCACACTCGTGTGTCAAGGAGTTAATGTTAAGTCTAGAAAGTGGTAGTAGCAGGGAAGGATATTCCATCTGAACTACTGCAAACACTTTGCTTTTCTTTTCTCTTTAGAATCAAGGTAATAGAGCACATAATATCATCCACATTAGAATTGCTTGAAGAAGATTTTCCAGATATGATACAGCAGTCATGTATACTTTCCTCCTTCCTGCAAGGCTGCCATTGGTTTGTTTTTCACATTGTGTGTATTTTCACAGCTGTCTGCATTGCAATGAGACAAGATTACTACAGTTCTAGAACTATCCACTAAGGAGTTTTAGTGTACACCAACCATCTGCTTGAGAGTAAAAAGCTTGTTATGTTGTCCCTAACCAGTTTGCAGATTTGTTTTTACTGTTGTTTGTGGTTAAATGAGAATACTTGGAAGAGCTCCATCTTTAGGGCAGCATTGCTACAGCAGTTACAGATATTGATGGAGTACAATGAAGATCATAGAATCACTGGGTGGTTTGTGTTGGAAGAAACCTAGTTCTACCTCCTGCCATGAGAAAGATTGCTTTCCACTAGGCCAGATTGCTCAGGGCTCCATCCAACCTGACCTTCAATGCTGCCAGGGATGGGGCATCGACAGCTTTTCTGTGCAGCCTGTTCCAGTGCCTCACCACCTTCACAGTAATAAATTTCTTCATAATATGTAAATGAAATCTGCCTTTTTTCAGCTTGAAGCCGTTCCCCCTTGTCCTATCATGGCATGCCCTTGTGACAAGTCCCTCTCCAGCCTTCTTGAAAGCTCCCTTTGAGCACTGGAAGGTACTATAAGGTCTCTGTGAAGCCACCTCTTTAGGCTGAACAAGCCCAACTCTCTCCGCCTGTCTTCAAAGGAGAAATGCTTCAGCCCTATGATCAGCTTTGAGTGGGTCCAGAGGAAAGCCACTGAACATGTTCCTTGTGTTGGGTGCCCCAAAGCTGGATGCAGCAGCAGTCCAGGTGGGGTCTCATGAGAGCAGAGTGGGAGAATTGCCTCCCTCAACCTGCTGGCTATGCTGTTTTTGATGCAGTGCAGAGTATGGTTGCTTTCTGTGTTGTGAACACTTAAGATGCAGGTAAACCTTCTTGGATCAGATATTTAGTCCTGTCAAGCCATTAGAGAGATCACAGAATTATTTAGGCTGGAAAAGACCTGCAAGATCATCAAGTCCAATCTGTTACCCAGCACTGCCAAGCCAACAACTAAATCATATCCTTGAGTGCCCAGTCTACATGTCTTTAATATCACTAGGGATGGTCCCTCCACCACTTCTGTAGGTAACCTGATCCAATTCTTGACAGCCCTTTCAATGAAAAATTTTTCTTAATATTCAATCTAAACATGCTCTGATGCAACTTGAGGCAATTTCTTCTCTTCCTGTCACTTGTTACCTGGGAGAGGAGGCTGACACCACCTGGCTACAGCCTCCTTTCAGGTAGTTACAGACAGCAATAAGGTCTGAGCCCTCTTTTCTCCAGGCTTGACACCCCCGGCTCCCTCAGCCCCTCCTTGTAAGATTTACTCTATAGACCTTTCACCAGCTCCATTGCCCTTTTCTGGACCTGCTTGGGCACCTCAGTGTATTTCCAGGACCACAGTTTAATTTCTTGATGAGCGTATGATTCTTGTGATGGGAAGCTGCTTAGGTGAACTCAGCACTGCTGAGTCCAAATCAGGCCCTGATCTCTGTAGGTAGACATGGTGAGGATGTGGATTTCAGAAGCAGAAGCCTTTTGTAGGGTGTATTGAAAAACAGACATAACCTCATGCAATTGAGTCTGTTTGTGACTGCAAGTGTGTGCAACAGTACTAATGATGTTAGAATAAGAAAGGTGTTGATTTGACTTCATGTATGTCTTGAAAGCCTAATTTGATTGTTTATTTTCCAAATAATAGTGGTCTCATAGTCTTGCCAAAAGCTTAAAGGCTGAGATCTTCTTCCTGTTAAATATAGTAGAGAGACAGAGTGCTGAAACCTGTGGGCCGAATATATTTAATGTGTTAATTTGATGTTTTACGGTGATATTACTGATCTCTCACTGCCTTATGTTGCATTGTTTATTTTGCTTGATTGACATTCTGTTTTGTTAGGGAGAAGTGAATTATTTATAGGCTTGTCCACATATATCGAAGTGATTACACTGTAATATTAATAGAAGAGAAAGTAATTAATTTTGCAGCCACAGATTGTTTTGACTTCATTACTTTGAGAACATGTGAAGCATAAATCACATCTTGTTATGAATTAGTATTCAAGACTGTTTGTATCTGAAACATTGGCCCTGATTAGAAAAGAACTTCCTTCTGTATGTCAGGAATTCCATGCTTAAAAATTCTTTTATTTAAAAACAAACTAATAGTTCTGTGTTTCTAGAAACTGTCATAGCCACATTCCATTTCCCTGCTATTCCCATATGAATGGCACTTGCAGTGTTTCATGATATGTTGTCTTTCATGATATAGTTGAGGACTATATATGAACTGAAATCTTACCCTGCTGCTCAGTTCTGCTATCAAGTATGTTATTTGGCTTATAAATATGTTTCTTAATGTAAAATTTTTAATGTAAAATCCTGTGGGAGAAATACCATGAACTCAAGGTTTTGATGCATAACAGATAATTGAATAAATTTGGGAACATTTTGGATGAGAGCAAATGTTAAAGGATTATTTGATTTGGTGTGTTTTAGCGTTATTGATAGTATGTGCAGAATACAGTCAGTGGTATATTAACAATATGTTCTGTAATTCAGCTGTAATCCACTAAGAGTTCCACTGTTAGTTCATTGTATTTCAGTCATCATTGAATCTTAATTGACTTAATCTTCTTCTTTTTATTCTGTAGTGCTGCAAGCTGATTAACTAAGAACATGGAATGTGATATGGATGCAGTTGCTTGAACATAATTTCTTCCAAAGCATATATTCTGCAGATTGGTGGCCTGAATAATTGATTGATAAGTTACATACAGAAGACTAATACCAAGAAAACATTCTGTCTTTTGCTGCTGTGTTTAATGAAAATGGTGCAGAGTTGCTTCTTCTGAAATGCAGTTGAAAAAAATGAGGGAATTTTTACCAAGATTGTACCCTGGCCAAATTAATGATAAAAATAGTTCTTTAACTACATCCCCAAAGCAATCTGATGATAAAACAAATCTCTCAAAAGGGGCAGATGACCAAAACTGCTGTTACCAAGGAACTGAGGCTGAGAACAATAAGTTGTCACTGATAAGCTGTATAAAATGCAGAAATGTTCAGAAAATTTCAGTGCAAGATACAGAAAAGCATAAGAAGCTTGAGTGGACTGAAGACAAAAATTTCATCTGCAAGAAGTGCAGTCATATTAAGCCACCAGCTTTCGATTTTGTTCCCGAGGGTGCCAATGCTGCAGACTATGAAAGACGTGAAAGAAAAACCCCAAGTAAATCCCAGAAAATGTTTAAAGTAAAAAATTTTCTGCCAGGTAAATACTACTGTGATAAATGCAGATTTTCAACAAAGGATCCTTTACAGTATAAAAAGCATGTGGGGCAACATGAAGACATTAAGTTTCTGTGCTCCCACTGTAGTTACGTATCCTACACCAAAGGAGAATTCCAGAGACATTTGGTGAAACACACTGGAACCTTTCCCTATCAGTGTGAGTACTGTGAATATGGTGCTGTTAGACATGACTATATAGTTAAACATACGAGAAGAGTACATGAAACACCCAGAAAACAGCTGTCAAATACTCTCATGAACCACAAGCAAAAGAAGCAGAGTCAAAGCACTTTATGTAAAAAGCAGAAATACAATAAAATTCCTTTCCAAAATGAACTTTCAAATTTGTCTTCAAATATGGTTTGTGAGATTCCAAGTAAAGCAACTAAAACAGTCTGCTTGTCTCAAAATGCTGAATGTAGCATCAACACATCATCGGTCCAGGATAAAACAATATTGGAGCCGTCTGAAATGAGTGTATGTGAGAATCAAAGTGTGGAGGTTGAGGTTTATTCTCCAAAAACAGAGCCTTTACAACCTGGGATGCCTTTAACAGTAATTGCACCATCTGAACTTGTAGTTCCTTCCAACTGTTTAGCTCAGATAGTAGAGCTTAAAATAGTGAATGGAGCACAACAGCTGGTTCTTAAACTAATTCCTATGAAAGAAGCAACTTACAAACCTGTGAACTGTGTCGAAGAAAAACTTGAGAATCAAGGTATAGAACAACCTGCAGAAGTAAAGAAAACTTCTGTGTGTCAAAATGAGTTACTAACTATGGAAGTGAATGTAAACAAATTATCCAGTGTTAGTAACCAGCCTAATTTGGATAGTATGTATGACAAGAATTCTGAATGTTTTTGTCCTGATTCTCAACTCTCAGGCTATAGCTCTGTATCTATACAGAGGGAAGATACATCAAAATTATGCTTTCATTTGGTGAAAGATATTGATGTCCATTCAGGTGTTATAGAACTTTGTTCTCCATCTCTGGTGATGAACAGTACTGAAAAAAAAAGTGATCTTAAATCCTCAAGGGGGAAGGTAGATGGAAAAGGTAGCTTGCATAGTGATCTGTATTGTTGTGAAGAAGGTGAAGATACATACCATCCAAAATATGCTTCTATTTCTGAAGGTAGAAGGGCCAAGAATGTTTCAGTAGAAGCTGCTCAGGAGGGCAAAAGCTTTTCTGCTCTCCATAAAGAAAAGGATACATTGTCTGTAAAGAGGGTTGACAGAGAATGTAGAAGTCTACCAGTCAGCTCTACTCAAGCACATTTAGCTGGAAAGGGTTTTGATAAAAAATCTATTACATCTTCTGAAGAGGGAAGAAACTTTCACGTTCCTAAAACTCCAACTTTTGAGGATATAACTTTTGGCTTGAGCAAAGTAAAGAGAACTGAAACCATAAGTCAAAAGAGTAGTCACCTTCTGAAATCACTAGAACTACAGAAGATGGAAAGTAAAGGCAGTCCGTTTGAAGGACCTGTTATTTCATCTGTATTTTCTCTTAGCTCTGGAGCTGAAAATGTTCCAGAGGATGTCAGATGGGATGACACAGCACGCAGGAGGAAATCAGCAACATTGCTGTGTAGAAAGATTGCTCAGCTCATGTCTGCTGCTGAACCTAACATGAAATCCATGCCCTTGAGAGGTCAGGCTTCTAGTAAAAAGTTGCTTTTGCCTCAGCAAAGTTCAGCAAGCTGTGAGGGAGCTGTTTGTGCCACTGAAGTGGAACAACCTGCGGCTTTGTCTGAAGCACAGGGTGGAAGAAGTGTGATTAGTAGTGAAGAACACAATGAAGATCAGCTCTTTACATTTGGAAGAACTTCTAAAAACAGGGTAACTAAAAATTCCCATGTTGCTACCCCAGTGTTTATCCCCAAAGGGACAATGCTGAGAGTGCTGAATGCTACCAGCAGTCAAAGCTCATATGGAATAGAAAACAGGAGTGAAACATCAGCTGCTGTGCATCGCAATGAAATGTTTCTGCCTCGCCCGGTCCCCGTCAGTGTTTCTGAGACACTTAGCAGTAATTCCCCATGTTTGCCTAATCAGAGTGAATCAAGTGCTGAGTCCCAAACTGTATCACTCAGGCAAAGACCAAAGCGAGAGGCAAGTGCTAAAAATAACAGCAAGCAAACTGGTGTACCATTTCAGAAAAACAGTGATGTGAACAAGCAAAGCAAGTCCTGCTCAAAAAGTCAGCAAGGTCCCAAAAATAAGGCAAAGCAAGCAAGCGTCAGAGAACTTTCTAAGAGGAAAACAAGAGCTCAGTTGGAAACCACTTCAAGTTCTGATATGTCATACCTGTTGACAGCAAGACGTCTTCGACTTGTTCCTCTGAAAACGAATCAGTTGATAAAATGTCCTCGTCGTAATCAGCCAGTTGTGGTACTAAACCATCCTGATGTCGATTCGCCAGAGATAATTAATGTCATGAAGACTATCAACAAGTATAAAGGTCAAGTCCTGAAAGTAGTTCTGTCAGAAAGGACAAGTAGCTGTCTTGGTGTCAAACGTTATCGAAAGCGTCTTACTCTTCAGAATGCTGAGACAGGAAACCAAGCAAAAAAGCAGAGTATGCTAAAAATGAAGCTAAAAAAGACCCACAAAAACAACTACCAAGTGGTGGAAACTTCACCAGCTGAAACACTTCAGTGTCTGTTTAAGTGTTGGTTTTGTGGAAGAGTATACATGGACCAAGAAGAATGGATAAGTCATGGGCAGAGGCACTTAACAGAGGCGACCAAGGGTTGGGATGTTCTTTCTCTTCAAGCAAAAAAACGTTAAGTGAGAGCCTAGGGGAGGTTCCCCCTCTTGCTTTTAATGAGTGACACTAACTTGCTTGGAATGGAAGATGGAAATAACTGCTTTATTTTGTCAAAAGTCCTCTACTGTTAGCAAAGTGAAGAAGAGAGTAGAGGTACAGAGAGATAGAAAAGCTGATAGTGAGGATTAAGCGCTACTTTGCACTCTTGTGTTTGAAATTTGTATTGGAGGTCAGCTTCATCTGTTCCACAGGAGAAATTTGAAGAAGATTTTCTATGCAAACATCTTTCTAGTTACCTTAGGATACTGTGCTGTATGTGGTTTGTGGTAGGTCTGTATGGATTAAAATCTTAGATGATGAGATCTTTGTAAATTTAACAGGATTTAGTTTGCTTTATTACAGCATGGTGTTTCAGAGATTGAGCACATCTGTACTGAAATGCACCTTTGGTCCTCTGTGGACAGCAAGTGTATGTCATAAGTTACGCATAAAAAGTAAAATTTAAATGCAGCACTCTGTTTCAGTGAAATAAAACCACTTCTGCTGACTTCAGAGGAGGTACAAAGGTGTAAATGAAAAATCTGTGGAATAAGTTACTCCTGCTAGGTCAGATAGCACTAAAAAAATTAATTTTGTTTAGTACTGAGTCTTTACCTAGACTGTATTGTGTAGATGTGAGGAGCAGAATACTATCAGGATTCTGTACCATCAAGCCAGAGATACCATCAGGCTTGGGCTGATAGTGAAAAGCACGTCTCTATATGGCCTCAAGGCTTTTCTGAAATAGTATTAGCCAAACATAAACCCTCTACCACCTTGTGTGTGATAGAAGCATTTACAGACTCGGTGTTTGGTTGGAACTCTAATTGGTGAGCTTATGTACTGGGGAACTTGTCGAAGACTTTTCAAAATGAAAAGTCACATTGCACAGCTTTTATATTGACAGTGTTGAACCAGATTTTCAGTGCAATCTTTCATCATGCTTAAGAATTTAGACGTTACAATTTATTTTTTGTAGGCCTCAAATTCATACAAGCATGTGCCTAGTTACAGATTATGTCTGATGCATACTGACTTCAGTTCAGTGTAAACATTACCCAGTTGCTTAAACACTTCTCTAAATCAGGGCCAAATTCCATTTTTTTAGTAAAAAAAAGGGATGGATGACACTTAAGTTGTTTCTGTATGTGAGCTGTGGATGTTTGTCTTCATCTTGTCAATTTTAATCATTTTAGAATCATATAGAATGAAGTATAATGAAGCACATACTTACAATTAAAATAATGTGTTACAGTTTTAGAAATATGAAAATCAATACTGACTCTAATGCTGGATGTGTGTTCTATGTTTGAACTGGGACAAACTGGCAGTCCCTAACTCTTTTCACTGATGGTGCATTTTTGTAAACAGTTTAGCTGGGAATATTTTTTTATATACTCCAGCAGATTATACATTGTTTTGATAAAATATTTATCATATCTACATTGGAATGTAAATATTTTAAAACTACATCTGACTGAGGTTTATTTTCAAAACCGCTTATTGCTTTCCCATAATTTTGCAATACAGTGTTAAAATACTTCCGATAGCTGGTGCTTAAAGTCAGATCTTTTTCATCATGTACACATGGAAAATTTTTGTATCATTTGTATCAGACTAATTTGTTCCACAGAACAAACTTTGTTTTTCCTGTTTTGTCAATAATTAGGAAATGACAGTTCTCATTTTGTATTCAAATGGAATTATATTTTTTTAGATGGGTACACTAGAGGGTTTTTTTTCCACTTCATATACTTTGATGCCAAACCTAACAGTGCTATTTGCATTTTCAATGGTGAAAATAGTTTCCATTTTAAAATTATAGTGTATCATGTACAATAAATACTAAAATGGTTAACATGAAAAACCCCATGGTTTGCATTCCTCCTTTGTTTTAATTCCTTCAGTCCAGGTTACTGGTTGAATTAATTTTGTTTCTGTAGAATAAATAGTTTTGAATTTGATTTGTAAGAGTTGTCACTGGCAAAATCAGAACATTGCTCATGAAAGCTGTACTGGGGAGGATAGGGGAAGTGTTGCTGCTCGGCTTTGTGAACTCTGGGTGGTTNAAACCTTTTGTAAGTTAAATTGTATTGTGGTTATGAAATTCTTAAAGCAGATTATGTCATGCTTTTTTTAATGAACTCTGCTAAACTCTATTTTAGCAGCTTCTGTTTTGTTACTTTTATTAGATAAAATTATGTCAGAATAATTGCCTTCAAGTTTAACAGTCTCATCAGTTTGAGAGAAATAATTTACAGTGGATGTTTTCTTCCCTTTTGATGCAGCATTGAGAAATAAAAAGGTTGCAAGAAAATAACAATCAACTGCTAAATTGTTCTAGAGCTAGTTTGTGTCATTACATAGTACGTCATAAATTGGGCTGAAATGTCATGGTTTTGGGCTTGAGTAGTTTTGTTTTTCTTGTTCCTCTTCTATAAGGATAAAGTAACTGAGGTTCCTTTTTTGGTATATTACAATAACTTAGTCAACCTTCTGAGTGTGGTTAGGAAGATTATTGATGCTGTGCAGAAAAATCCCTTCACATACATATGGAATTAAAGTTTGCCTTCATACACATAGAGAATTTAGCTAGGCTTCCAAAATTCAAATGGTATGAATAAATATTTCTGTACTTTTTTTCTTGAAAAATTATCACATTCTCATGTTCTTTGCTCATACACACTGGAGCATGTTTTCTTGCTGATCTTGAAGTACATCTTCTCTTCCTACTTATGATTTTTATCTCTACATTTGTACATGGTATGAATTCAAAGTGACTGTTTGCATAATGGTCTTACTGTGTAAGTGTTTGAAGGCTCAGTTATGGAATACAAGTATCTGCTACTTAAGCTAAAGAATAAGTGCTCATTGAGTAACAGAATTTACATAATCACAGCTAGATTTAAAATCTCCAATGCCTATAAGCATCAGCTGACACTAACTTCAGTGGCATCTGAGCACAGCTTGTTGTTGAGCAAACATATGCACACCACATGAAATTGTTAGACAGTGAGAACTCTGACACACACTGTTTCATGTGTATTTTTAAAAGCAAGGGTATTTATTTAATGACTGTGGTATACTTTGTTAGGTTTTGCTACTTAGCAGAGTTTCAGTGACATTTAGGTAAGCAAGGGCAAGTTTCCTTTTCATCTTAAGTTAGAAGGTAGAGTGCAAGATAGGCAAATGGATCAGTCTTTGTCAAGATATCAGGAGTCAGTCTTAACACCTTCCTGTGAATTAATATGTTGACATATTCTTTACTTGTATCTTCAAAGTAAAAATGCAGCAATCAAAAATAGAGTAGATCTGTAAAATGTTTCATTATATTATGGGGAGCTCCTTGTTGAAGAGGCGAATGTGGTTCTTGAGACATTTAAATAAGTGTTCTATTAATATCTCTATGGATGGATCAGTGACAATAAGGCAGAAAACGTCAGCATGACTTGAATGGATACGTGAGGTAGCATTGTTCTCTGTGGTTTCCTGACTGATCCTTTCCGTCAATGAGAGTTATGGGAAAGGATTTGTAGAAGTCAATGATCTCTTCCACGGAATTAAATTTCTGGGGGGAAAAAGATAGTCATCAGTGACTGAAAATGAAATTGCTCGATGGTTTAATCTGTAACATTAAAAGACTTGCAAATGACAGTATTAAAATAGGTAACATTTTGCACGGAATTATGATTAGATTAAAGCAATTCTAAAAGGAAAAGCACCATATTTTGATCCTCATATTTCTTTTTTATGTCTCTGTCATGTGCAGGACAAAGCAACTAGCTCCTTAGGACAAAAAGGGAGCATGTCAATGCAGTATCACCTAGAAAAGGTTGTGATGCCAAATGTGATGATAGATCTTGAAATAATGAAGCAACTATAAATTGTTACTAGCTTCTTCCTGCCACAATTTACACTTAATTAGCAGTACATGATATTTTACATTGCAAGTTTCAATGTATCATATTAAATTATGCTTTTTTTTCCCCATTCAGTTTATTGAGATAGTTGCTATAACATCCCTTTGAAGTGTGGAACGAGAAGCATCTTGTTCTGTCATACCCAAAACAATGACATTTTCCAAGCAGCTCCTAAAGCAATAAAGGTCTGGTTCAAGGTTGCTGACCTGATCAAACAGCAACAGAAAACTACCCAAGGTGCTTATTCTCATCTGCCCTGTGGAAGAATCCCATTGCAATGATTAGCAGTCCTTCAGTTTAAATAGTTCTCTTCCCTGTGTGTACCCTCTAAGCTCTCATAGCACCACAAAGCTGTCATCAAATCAGCGTTTTCCTCTTGTGCTAATACTCGTTGCTATTAAACCACCAGAACTGCACACAGTAATGAAAGCTCACTTTGACATTAATACTTATCACCTATTTATGTAACAGTTACTGTAAGCATGGCTCTTCATTGTACACCTGGTGGCGTCTCTCACCCCCACCTGATTCACACCTAGGTTGTAACAACAGAATCTGATTAAGGATGTGATTTGGTGAAACTGTTCCTGTATTAAGATGAAAATTATTTGATCTCAAAGCGAGTATGGTAATTTTTTAAAGTTTTGTTTTGATAATTTTTACTCATATGCTTTTGTTTTACTTTGATGTTTTGTTTTTGCTTATATTCAAAGTCACTATTGCTTCTGAAAACTGAGGCAAAAGTGTGGTCTGTATTTCATGCCTTATGAAAGTAATCCTTACTTTTTATATTCTAAATTAACTCTTCCAGCACCAGTTATTTTCCTGTTCTCAAATGTTTTCTGTTGATTGAACTATAATTGTTCATTTGCTTTGGAAATTTAAATAGTCTAGGTTAATGCCACATTGTTCATTTTTCTAGCTCTTTGGTAACAGGTGAAAAATGTCTCAGAATTTTATGTCCTTTGCTCTTTTAATGGAATTCCACATTTTGTTAGGCATAAAGACACCTAAAGACATAGAGATGAAGAAAATTCAGTATTTGATTTGTTTCCCTTCACTTTGTGAAGAGACTCAGCCCATCTCTGCTGTCGTAGGAATTTCCTATCTGCCGGTCTCCAGACTGTTCTGGGGAGATGGGAATAGGTTGCTCATGAAAAGTGTAGTTCTGAATTGTACTGGGAATGTGCTGTAACTCTGGGCTATGTTGCACATCCTGCATGAGACCATTCATCCCTGAGCTGTCATTTAATCTGTGGACAAGATGCTTATCTTGTAAACATCTCTCAGTTGAAGGTACTGGCTGTTAGGCGTGCCTCTTTTCCTGGCAGTAACTGTTGACATAACACTGTCAGTGGGAGGCATTGTGGAAGTGCTCCCTAATCTGCTTGGATGGGCCACGCCAGTTCGGTGGCTGCTGAGGGTAGGTGGAGCTGATCCATTTGGCTCACATGGAAATGAATCGAATGAAATGGTTGACTGCTCTGACTGATAGAATGATGAAAGGTAGCTGCAAATGCAGTGGTGAGGGTGGAGAAAGTATCTGTGGCTGAAACAGGGAGATCCACAGATAAGCATCAGGCTCTGCTCTAAACTTTATGAAGCAGGCACCAAGTTGAAGAGGAGCCTACTTCTGCCTTTCATTTTTACACTGTTGGGAGTTGAGACTGATGTTACAGACCTGCTAAAACTATTTTGTGTGTGGCAGATCTAGTTTTGAAAAGGAGATTTAAAAAATGTAAATTTTGTGTTATGATCGGCTTTAAATATGAGCAAGGTTTGTATTTCATCATTTCCAGAAGAACTATGCCCATGATAAAAGCCAGTGTTACAGGGATCTCGGGATCTTTAATAGTGAAATTGTCTGGAGTTGAGGAAGGCAACAGCCAAGTAAAGGGAGTAGCAGTTTTGAATGTAAATTCCTAAATTCCATGTATGTGTCATTTGGGGATCTGATTTTTATAGCTTTATGTAAATTGGCCTTTAGAAAGCTCAATATAGTATATTAAATACATACATGGGTGTGAAAATCTGTGGCTAAATAGCTAGCAAAAGATGCACCTCCACTAAGAGAGTAAGTGATTTTCTTTTGTTTTAACGCTTCTATTTATTATATTAGAGTTTGATACTAATTTAGCTGCATGGAACTTCAGTTACTTTTATGAAAATCTGATAATCAACCCCTTTTCACCCCTCTTATAACCTTATAGGGCTACATGGGATCTAATGATAAAAGCACTCATGAGAGTTAAATGAAATACATTTTAAAAAATAACTGTTAATTTAAAATCTGATTTGATGATACAATATGTTAACAACTTGTAGGCTGTGTAGTAAAAATCAAAAGTTGCAATAAGATAGGGAAAACTTTGAATAATTATGTGTAAGGAAAAATGTGTTTCTAATGGATGAAAATAGACTAATTCAAAAGTGAAAACACACTGCAGAAAATCTGTTAAGATCGAACCTCTGAATAAAATCACCAACTGGGGAAAAATATAATAGGTCTGCACAAGTTTGCTGGCATTTAGGTTTCTTTCCCTTTGGCTGGTGAAGAGGGAATATTCAGCTAATCTAGATAGAGCAGCTGCACTGGAAAATGTGGTGTGACAAAGAGTATCCCTGCAGAGGGACAAAGCAGAGTGCTCTGGAAAGCATTTTAATGGGTACTAAAAATTACAGGCAGCAATTTACTGTAATTCACAGCCTTACAAAGTGTTTTCACTTTCTTTGGAAAAAAAACTTAGATGAGCTGCAAAAATCAAGGTGACAGTTTTCAAGAAAGTGCCTTTTTGGGGAACCCTTTGAGACTGCCTGAGATGGAAGAAGCTCTTCTGAGCAATGTTTGTGCCACTGATTGTTCATTACTGCGTGATGTGCTTTGTGCCTAGTTCTATTTTCATGTACACTGCTGAGAAATATACATAGGAGTGGAAGATTGCCGTGTTTGTGATTCCCTGGTACAAGACTTAGTTGACCAGCAAAGCAATTCTGATTTTTTTCTGTTGTGCTTGATCTTGTGGGAAGATTTGAGTTAAAGAGAAAGAATCCTCAAAGAAGAAGGCATAAGGTAGGCAGTCATGATTACAAGTTTGGCCTGGTAGAGCCAAGTCTTGGATGCACTGTGTGTTGTTAACTAGATGCTTGGAATCCTTATTTTGGAGTTATACTTTGTAATTTGACTTGTCAGTCCAGACCCACTGTTTAAGATATGTACTGTCTGTGCAGAAGTTGGAACAAACAACCAAGTCATATATTTTGGTATTTCCTGAGATGGGAGGGATTGTATTCTCTTCCTTTTAGTTTAGTAAAAATTGTTGAGCACTGTTCAAGTAATTTTCCAGTTACCTTAATTGTTAAAGATGTTAATGTAATGAAAATTTAGTTCTATGTCTTTATTCTCCAGTGAGAATATGCATATACTACATATGTAGTGTGCCTTATTTCTGCCATTGTTTCTGTTCTGAGCCTATTTGTATTAGAGCCATTACAGGAAGACTAAACAATGTCAGAACCATGGAAAACTAAGCTTGCTTTCTCCTAAGTCATACTAAAATTCCAGGAAGTCATCTGGGAGTTTCAGTTCAGAAATACAGCCAGTGCTTTATGGAAGATGGATGTTCACTACAACAGCACCAGGATGGTGGTACCTGCAGTACAGTTCCTGATTTGTGCAACCATTCAGCTTCCAAACTGTTTCTTTGCTTGCATAATGAAGGATTTTTCCCCCCTTTATCATTAAACCAGTGTCCCTGAGGAGCATCAACTTGCCAATAAACCTTGTTCTTCTTGTGAAAGGTCATGAATTGTATCCCATGTTTTCTAATAAAAATTCTAATACAAATTTTCAACCCATCAGATGCCTTAAATCGGCTCGGGTCATTTGTGATTTCAGGCTCTCTAAAGTCTATCTATACAAAAGGTAAGTTCTGAAAAGTATCGATGTGCATGAAAAGGATATAATTCAAGATTCAGCTACAGAGTCTTGGCTGCTTCACCTAAATTGGATTTGTGTCAGTGATTTATATGGCTAATAATGCATCGGAGGTTGTTTTACATTGTGGGTTTTTGTTTTGTTGGTTTTTCCTGTTTTTTTTTTTTGTTTTGCAAGTATCACATTTTTACAGAGTTGACTTTCAGTTTTAATATTTTATTTTTTCTTGTGTGAAAGACTTGCAGATACAATGTTTATTATTTACCTATATATGTAGAATAAAAATTAAACTCTTATCATGACTATAATTTAATTTAATTATGTAAAGAAGCATTGCTCGTCTAAAGGGATTTTATAATTGAAATTTACTGTATCTGAAGGACTGATTGCTGGGGACCCACATGATTTAATTGCTTCTGAATATCCATGACAACTTGTCCTATTGCTTCATCGCATCAGATCCTGCTGTCAGATACATGGAGCTGTATATATTTGAAAATGCTTGCTTAAATTATCACAAGTTTAAAAATAAGCTAAAATGATATGTATACCAGAAAAGGTAGAACTTCTTCCCTTTTTACTTTGCAGGTGCTACTCACAGTGGATAGAAGTATTGTAAGTACTTAGGAAATTTTTACATTGATTTAAATCTGAATTTGAGCATGGTATGTAAAATTAGATTTTAAATTATTAATGTTGAAGCTGCTTGAAGCTTGACACATACTTAAAATGAGAGTATTGTAAAAGAAACTTTAAAGAAACAGCAAGTTTGTTATATGGGAGAGTTTGTAACTAATATTTAGGATGAAGAACTTGTGAAGTCTAACATAAAAGCTATGGGCTGTAACAGCAGATGGGATTTTACTTACACTCTCTCCTCTGAGCCCTGTTCCCAACGCGTACTGTTGGCTTTCTTCCAGAAAACGTACTTTAATATTGTATACTCTTCTTCCATAATAAACAACCAAAACGTATGGTTCAGCCTTTGATTTCTTTGAACAATCTCTAACCAAGAATGTCTCATCCTGTATAATACAGATTTAAATTATGGACTGTACGGTTAGTTCACAACAAAGCTTGTAAGCCACTGTGGGCAGCTTACAGAAATCTTTCCCCAAGAATTTATATCCCAGGTTTTGAGCTAAATGTACTTACAATGTTTTTCTGTAACAGTATCTTCTCTGCTTTATGGCGATCATATTCTCCAACGTACCATTCACAGTTTTTTAAATCCTTAATTTTAAGATAGCATAATCAGCGTATAGAAATTAACAACAACTGGCAGAAGCAAAACTAGATTGTATCTAATCTGCATTTAAAGCACATTCAGCACAGTATATAATGGTAATGCATCTATATCGAGAAGTCCTGTTAGGAAGTGTTAATCGAATTAGACATTTAAATTCTTATCCATGGTTTCAAGAGCTCATATTGGACTTTCTCAAGGGTGCTGAACACCCACAGCTTTCAGACTGAGTTGGGGAGGTGCCATATAATGTTAGTCCTGTTTCCTAAAAACTTGTATTTTTATATTGCAAAGCTGGTCTTTACCTTTTCAGTGGGTTGGGTAAGAGATTGCATTTCCTGTTCTACAAGCAAATGTTTTGATTTATTGTTGCATGCTGCATATGGTGGAGGAGGTGGTGGCTTCTTCAATGTAAAATTATTGACACTTAATGTGGAACCTGTAAAAGTAAATTCAGATAGGAAAAAGTTGCATTCTTAAAAGTTATAATTTTACATTATGTTTTACTTAATAATTTTGAGAATAGTACATTTAGAGTACTGTGATATTAACCTTTAAAATTTTTACAGCTGTCAGTTATGAGTGGTCTTGTGCTAATGCAGCATCAGTGATTTCAGATTGCCGCCAGAGATTTAACACATTAGTTTCCTAATTGTTTTTAATTTACTTCAATTTGACAGGTTATTGTGCACATAGCAAAATAATAAACAGTTAATAAAACAGCAAATGCTAAATAAAATACTAGATATGGGACAAGAATAATGGTTCATTCTGTTCTACTTTGACCGTTTGAATCCCTTTTATTGTGTTGGATTCCAGTTGCTGTTATGTCGGATCATATTAAAGCCCCTCATTATTCCATTGCCAGCTGGCATTGTTTCTGCCAAGCTGCTGAAACCTCAAATGATTCAGAAGTTCTGCCATGCTGATGAATTTCAGTCTGCTCTGTGACTTGTTTCAATTAACAAATTCAGGACCAAGGGGTTAGGTTGCTCTTGCATTAAGGTGTTGGTCTTTGGCTGTGTGTGCCTGCTCCATGCAGTGCTGAAAATAGCTGAAATCCTTCTCCCAAAGCAAATGTGATTTGCTGTCTGTGGGTTTAGGGCTGCCCTTTACTAGCTAGACCCAGCTACCCAGGTCTCTGTGGAACTAAGGAAGTGCAGGGCTTGTGTTAGGAGCACAAGAAGTCATATAATATATATAGGAGACTCAGGGTGACTCTTAGGATACAGCAGAAACAGTCTGAGAAAAGCAAGCGCTTCCTTTCAATGTAAAGATCAAATGTAATTTTCACATATGTGACATGGAGAAAAATTGCTAATTGAAGATAAAAACCACCATATCCTGCTGTATAAAAGAAAACAGATTTTTGTGTTTCATGCAATGCTGGTAGGAGAAGTGATCCAGTGTCCATTTTAAAAGTAAATGAGAAAAATGTGGTTATCAGTGGCTTCGATCTTTTCCTTCTGGTTACTGTCACCAGAGACAGTGGTGGTTGCCAGGGTGGTATTTCATTGCTTTATTTGTTCATGCTTTATCAGTTTATTATTGTTATGCTGGTACGTAGTATATGACAATATTAAGTTTTACTAGGAAGATTTTCTTTTACCAAGGGGAAGCGATTTTCACTGCATTTCACTGTTGCATTCATATGTGCACCATGTTCTGATTTATAACTGCATTACCTTTGTTTTTAAAACAAGACCCACTGATAGCAGTAGACAAAGTGCCATGATCTTCAGCAGGCAGTCAGTCTGTTCAGTAATGAAATCACCCTTCAAAGGGCCTGGCACCAGACATCAACCTTTTGTTTCTGCAATCACTTTGACTTGTCAAAATGTGAAATATTATTACTATTCAGCAGTCATAATATAACTGTACTATTATTGGATCATGATTTTAGCATTTTTGTTCACATTGCGTTTTTAGTGGCTATCCCCAGAATATTTTTCTTTAAAGAGACCCCACTGCTAGGACGATAGTTGCTTTGTGCTGTGTATGTTTTGGAGATTTCTTTTTCTGGTGTGTTGTAAGGTGTGGGACAAGAAGGGTGAAATTCTCTTGCAATGCTTATGTACCAAGTCTGACTGAGATGTTGCTAAGAACAGCTTGTAAAGAAATTAGATTTAATAAAATTAATATTTGTTCTTAAAATATTTTTAAAGCCAAATATAGACTTTAAGGCAATTATAGGGTAGCAGGGGAAAGGTATTTGTTCTCTCCCTGTTGGTTCAGGAGGGTAAGGAATTGACAGAAGAAAAAGGATACTCTGCTGTCCCAGAGAGCCTGAAGGAGCAAAAGCCCTGGTAAGGATGGTAGGAAGTGTCTGAAGTGGCAGCAGGAAACAGAGACTTAGATGAGCTTTATGGATTATGTAAAGATGGATTTTTAGAAGGTACCCAGCACAAGAAGGAAGTGGCTCAATGGAGCCCATCAGAATCTTGGAGCTGGGGCCTGTAAAGCAAAGCTGGGGGAGGTGGGGTTGGTTAGCCTGGCAGTGACCAAAGTTAATTTGAATCCTTCTTGATCTGAACAAATAATGCAGTCCATATGTTCTTCCTGGTGGTATTTGCTTTTACCGTAAGTTCGTGTTATGCACTCATAGGTTCTTGGCATAGCTTAGGGGTTTGGTTTTTTGATAAAAAAGTGCATTTGCAGAGGCAGTTATAGGAGAGTATAAGTATGCTATGTAGTCAAGGGCAGAAGGAAGTGCATTGAAAATCGACAGTACAGACATACAAGCATAGCAACCTGATTCTGTTTCTTACTTTATTTTTCCATGTTTAGTTTAGCTTTCAAAGCAATCTCTGGTTCTTACCTGATCTGCAAATGGTTTTAGAGCTCCATGTATATTGAGGGCTAGGAAAAAGCAATGAATAAAATAATGTCAGAAAAATATTTCTTTTAGTGTCAGTGTAGGAGTTAAATTAGAGAGCAATGCATAGCTGTGCTTCCCCAGGATACCCCTTCCTCTTACTGATGGCAGCTTTGGGCCTTCCCAGGTTTTGGGTGGTAATTTTGTATTACAATAGCTTGAAAGCAATTCCCAAAGATGATTCTTGTCATACATGAGGGTAAAACATAATATATCACTGCATGGCATCAGAAAGTGGTATCATTTTGCTGATTATTGCATAGTGAAGTATAATTTTCAAGGGCAGAATGTTTAGTCCTTGAAGCATCGAGTACAAACTCATGAAATCCTATTCCTACCTGGCTTCAGGAGAATGCTGTTGTGCTTGAAAAGATACTTCAGGTTTCTTCCCCAAACTTGTAACTATTAGTAAAAAGAATAAGAACTTAGTATTTCCTCTTTTTATGTAACTGACAGCATCTAGCAACTACTGTGAAATAAATTAAGTAAATTCATACATGAGGGTGAGGCAGTTTAGTAGAAAAACTTAAAGGGCTGTAATCAGTCTGGCTGAATGAGTCATCTAATGACTTCAGTGGGAAACATTTGGATTAATATTGAATGTTACATGGGGGACATGACAGGGTTTGCTGATGCCAAATATGGCTTAACATAATAGTAAATAATGTAGAATGTTGAACTAGAAGTATGTGGAGAGTTCATAAATCCTTTTTCCTGGATAGGATAGGCAATGAATTTATTAATGCAGTCGATTCTATTTCTTGCTGAAAATCAGGATATGGTGCCTTAATCCACAAAAGGAAATGCCAGAGGAAATGATGAACTCATTAACACAGAATGTAAGCAGCATGAAAATCATGTAACCTGTATCTGTCTTCAGAGTATTTTGGACTAACAGTCTTTGTCATCTACCTTTGTGCACATGGACACAGTGAGTGGTTTAAGCCATTTTTTCAAAACTGTATGAACGTCTAAAGAATTCATATGTTTTTAAAACATTTTTTTAAAAATTTTTTAGCTTTAAAAGCATAAAGTTTTTAAAAAACTTTATTTCAAATTCGCATCCTCAAATAATGGTAGAGCAGCAAGATTGAGACAAGGGTGATATCCTCTGTGTAGATCCCTTTTGGATGTCCTTCTCTTGGTTTTTTAGGCAACAACACTTATTTTCCCCCAAACCTTAAGACATTTCCTTAGGACAAATGTAAAACCCTGGATCCCCAAATAGCTGTAGCTAAGGCCTAGTTAAGTTTCCTTTTTCTGCTGCTCATCAGCAACTGTTGAGGTCTCTCTAACTCTCCCCATTCTCAGCAGATGTCTACCTGGGGGATATCTCTTGTTTCAGTTAGAATTTTAATGATAGAATAGTTTGGTTTTGAATATAAAGGAAAGGCAACAAATTATATTATTGAATACTGACCTTGCTGTCTTCCAGGTGCCTGTATAAAACGATAACATAGTAAATATTTGTTTTTGGATTTGTAACTTGAATTTACCCCAACAGATCCAACTACCCACCAGTTTTAAAATAATTTATAGACATTCAATCATTAACACCTGATCACTTTGTCAAAAACCTGGGATGAATACTGATCTTAATCTGCTTGCAACAAGAATTGAACATTTTAGGGGTGTAAGTGAACATGTGATTTACTGCAAAGATCACCATTTCATTATGAGTATTGTGTATCAATTTAACTTACAAACCGGTTTTCCTTCATTGTGTTCTTGTATTAAATCGAGATTGATTATGACTAGAGAGACACTATCCAAAGACTAAAGTCAGTCACTTCTTTTCAGGCTCCTTGACTAACAGTACAATTATTTTTACTGTCATGGCAGATATTTCATTCAAAATCACTGTGTGGAGAGTCTTAATCCAGCATATTATATTAAAAATAAGATTGATAGGTTTCTAAAGACTGGAGTTTGATTTCAAAACTTTCACTCTAATTCTGTATTATTTTGATTCACAGATCAAAATTATGGGAATATCAATTATTTTGTTTGTTAATTTGATGCATCTAAGACTATAATGCATAAATATTAAAGAGAAAAATAGTTTATTCTTTGTAGATGTTGCATTTTGAGCCTCTCTTATAAGTTACGTTTACCTGTTACTCAGTAATTTCAAGTTTTATTCAGGCTGGACAAGACCTAGCAGGTCCCAGCCCAAGTTCTCGCTTAAAGCATGGAGAACTGTGAGATGGGGTCTCAGAGCTTTAACCAGCTGGGTCTTGCAAACCTCCCAGAATGCAGACTTCACAGCCTCTCTGGGAAACCTCTTTCAATACTCTTATACTTAATTTTTCTTCCCTATTTCTGATTGAAGCCTTCATAATTTCAAGATTGTTACCTCTTGTATTTCCGCTGTGCACTCGGTAAAGCACCATTTGCCTTATTAACAAACATCTCTCAGACACCGAGTGGCAGCTATGGGGTTCCCCCAGGGCTTTCCCCTTTCTAGGCAAAGGCAGCCCAGTCCCACCAGACTCATTTCACAGGAAGGTACTGCATGTCCTGGCTGTCCTGGGGACCCTGTGCTGACCCTCCCTGCTCTGTCAGCTTCGGCCTTGAGAGTACTCCAGGTGTTGTCTAGTGAGTGATGAGTAAAAGGGAATAGTCCCTTCCCTTGATCTCTTGGCAATGCTTCTGTTGGCACGGCTTGATATGCTGCTGGCGTTTATGGCTGTTGAGGATACACCAGTGGCTCATGTTCAGCCTTTGTTCCCCAGGTCTTTCTGAGCTGAGCAGAGGGTTTAGTTCATTCTGGGTAGCATTTTGCCTTTGTCCTTTCCAATTTCAAGAGGCTCCTCAGTACCCTCTCCTGCTGCTTGTCTGGGTTATGGTGAAGGGCAGTCCTTCCCTCAAACCTATTGACCTGCTCTTTGGTGCCTGAAACCCTGACAAGGGCACACTCTGTCTTCTCCTCCTCCAGGTCACACCGAAACTGTTTAGGCCTTCATGTCTATATGAATGGAAGTGATCAAAATTAAATTTTATTTTTTCCATGTCATGAGACACACAATATTTCTCCTTCAAATGTAGCTAAACTAAAAGCCTGTTAAGAACTGGAGTATTTGTGCAGCTGTGCAGTATCCAGCCAGGAATATTAATTATAGCTGTAAGATACTTATCTTTCTCGGAGTTTTAATATTTGGTTTGTAATGAGTCAGTATCCAGGACAAGACAAAGCTTTTTTTTTTTTAATATTATCTTCCTTGCCAATATATCATTTTTTAAGCATTAAGTGTTGATTACGATCTTGCTATCAAACCATATTATTGTCACCATCTTTCAAACTAAAGAAGCTTCTAACCAAGAAGAATGAGTTTTGGGGCAGTCTCTCAGTCAGAACTGTGGAGAAGGAGATCTCAATGCATTTAAAAGTTAGACAAGTCTGTTAGATTTGTACTGCAACCTGCTGTGAAAGGAAACAGTTGGGATTAACTACTATAGATTCCTTTCTTCTGTTCCCTCTAATGAAAAAAAAAATTATAGCAATTCAGTAGGAACACATTAGTGCAGGAATTAAAACATTCAGTGAGAAGCACAAAATGCTATAAATGATAACCTCTTTCCAAATTTTACAAATGTGCTTTAGCACTCTGCATGATTGTAGGGACTGTATCTCTTAATAAGTTTTATAGGAAACCACTTGACATAACTAAACTCCCTTATTGCTAAAACCATTTCCTCTACTTAACTTCATTGGTCTAAGTAGACAGTGTGTGGAGAAGGAGAAGCAAAAGAGAGCTGGGGGATAGCAGGCACTGTTAAAACTGGATTTAAGATTTGTCCATTTTTGTTTCGTATTGAAATGGGTCATCTTATATTTGAAGTAGTTATATTACACTCCTCTATTGACTTTATGATTTTAGTTTTCTGCTTGTAAAAATGTAGATGGAATCTCCGTTTGTCTGAAGAAGAGTGTCTCCTGCTGCTTCCTCTTCACAGGCATCCACATCAGGCAGTTATGAGAGACACTTTATGTGGGTAGTTGGACAGTAGCTTTCCACTGTACCTATGTTTTTATTTCTGCAAACAAATTCAGAAACTTATCCCATTCAGGAAGTAGCAGTATTGAAGTTGCAACACACATTAAAGGTGGACACTTTTATGACACAAAACTATTATGACTCTTACAGTTTTTTTAACTTAATAAGCTGAAATACTATTACAAAAGAGGCTTTGTAGCTGTGGAATGTGTTTTGCTTTTATGGTCCTAATACATACAAAGATGAATACTTACTGTATTTGATTCCTTAACAGATGAATGTCTGAAAAAGAATAATATGCAAAACATTTAATTATGATAAAATAAAAATCACTTTGAGTACATCATCACTGAAAACTAACAGCCCCTGACAAGGGAAGGATTTTGTTACTGCTAGAGAAGTTCAGAGGCTGGTTAATTTTTTACATGAATTATTTTCAGGAGAAGTATCTTGGACTTCCTTAAATAAAGAATAGCATCCACTGAATTCATTATGGCAAAAGACAACTTTGTTAAGGATTTATACTGGGAGGAGGGGAAAAAGAGGAGTATTGACTTCAGCACTTTTCATCTCATGCCGAAAGGTCTTATAACACTCTTTAGAGTCAGCTATAAATGCAAGTAAGTTCCTTGAAGACTGAAGAATTGAAAAAAATGGAACACTCATAGAGCTGAAATGGAAAGCGTAGAGGAAAGTAGGTGCAAACCAGGGAAAGATGAGTGGAGAATGTTCCTCATGGCCCTGATTAAGTAGGTGTTAAGGTATTTTTCTGCCTTCTTCTGATATGCCTGATCAACAGGAGTACCATAATTTCCTGGGAAGGAAATACTCTCCCTCCAAAATAAAAAACATGAGGTATCAAGTCTGACATATTTGTTGGATGTTTTGGTTATGATGAATGCTTATGCTTTTTAGCAGCGTGTATCTCCTAATAAAAGACAGAGGGCCAGATTTTACAAGCTATTTAGGAACATAAGGTGTGAATAAGCATCTAGTAGTTTTTGGAAGGCTCTGAGATGTAGTCTCTATTTAGCCTGTCTCCTGGACTGAAAAAATATGACGTGACATATTTTGCTAAATCAGTCAGAAGACAAAAGGAAGAACTGGTATAGGAAACCCTGAGAGCTATTTTTCAACAGCGACAAGGGCTCTCTTCCTTATGTCTGTGTTGAAAACATTGATCAGCATGGAGGCCTGAGGCAAGAAATTTGGAAATGATCTGTATTATTCAAGAAGGCTAGGAGAAAGGAGATGAACTGTTTTGGTTTGGATAGTTGTTTTTGTGTTAGTTTCTTCAATTTGTTAGCTTGGTCTCCAGGGCCATTACTTAATGTATGAAAGCCCATATTCAGGACACTGGGTGTGTGGTAAAGTTCTGTGACTTTAAAGATGTGCCTGCAGGACTGGCCTCCACCTCCAAGGGACATGGTCCTTGCATGGCCTGCTTACCATGGGCATATAAAAGTTTCAATCACACCAGAGCTTCTAAGATACATTCCAGGACCCTGCACTTGCCTATTTTTTATGAAGATATTTTTTAGAGTGTATAAATAATGATGTGTTGAATTTTATAAGTGTTCCAAATTTTGTTGGAAAACAGACTTGCACTCCTAAGTCACATCTGAGGTTGGACAGCTTTGCTTACAGTCTAGCAAAGGACTGTAAGCTGTAGTGCCATACTCCTTCCCTCTGCAGCTCTTATGTATATTTTCTCCTTACAAAGCTGTAACTAGACTGAGGATGGGTGAGAAATATTTTGAGTGAAGTGCTTGTGGGAAATTTGTCAAGTGCCTTCCCCAGACATTGTGTGGTCTTATTCTGTTCCACTTCTATCTTACTCATGTGATAAAAACCCCTAGTACAATAGGCATGACATGTATTTTTATTACAGAATTTGGCTTTATAATAGGACCTCTTAAATCCAAGTGCTCTGCATACTGATATCTGCTGGCAACACAGATTGTAACGTTTCTCACAAAGCTTTCAATCTGTATTGCCTTACGTAGGGAGGGGATCAGTCGTGGGATTTGGAACTTTTAGCTCTATGTCAGGTCTTGCATCTGAATATGAAGCTACTTCATTTTAATAAAATGTCTTAGTAACCAATTGCTTTTGGAACCTAATCCATGAAAAAAATTAAGCACCATTCAGGAAAAAAAAATCTCACCCCAAACCTCTATAATTAGAGCTCACTCATTAAGTATATACTTCAACAAAAAGATTATTTCCTTGATTTGTAAGCTTATTTTCTCCCCAAGGGATTTGAAGTGACCTCTGTAACATGAAGCAACATTCCATCCTGATGAGCTGAAATTGAAATAATTTAAGGAAGGGTGGACAAGACTGACACAGCTTCTGGCTGCTGTAGGTTTTTGTCAAGAGTCATTTGAGCATCATACCCTGTGGCCCCTGGATTTGTGTCATTCCTCTTCCCAGTGTCCAACACTGTCCCCTGTTATGAATGTGCATTTTGGTCACACAGCAAGAGCACATGCACATCTGCTTATGTGGCAGTGAGCAGAATGTGTTCGTGCTCATCTGACCAGGTACATGTTGTGTGGAAAAAGCAACCAGACTCATAACCTGGCATAAGCATGTGCTGGCTCATACAGCTGGGCACAAGGGGTTTGTGCTTCAGGTGGCTCATCCTCACTGCCATGTCAGGATGCTGAATGACCACAGGCATTGTGTGGCTGAAGAGTTCAAAACAGAAAGGGCAGGAAGTGTTTTTTAGCCTGGATTCATTGGTCTCAGGGACTGAAGCCAGACTTCTGCCTACAGATGAGTCATTTCTTTTGCTGAATATAATGTCTTTGGGATGTGGAGTGTGTTTCTGTATCTCTGGTGCAGTCAGTGTGTTTCTCCATCACTTGATTCACTAACTGTGCTAGGCAAATAGCATTTTTGTATTTAAAAGTTGGTTGCAAGACCTCTAAATATTATTAAGGAAAAAAAAGAAGACAAATCTTAAACAAAGTGTTCATGAAACTTCTGTCTACTTTTCTACTCGTTTACTTCATTATCATTATTATTTTGTCAGTTGTTTTTTCTTTTAAATACCAGTGTCACATTACACTAAATACTACTTCTCTCAATTATTCACAGCTGTCTAAAGAATAACTTACTTAAGTAAAAGCAGAGGTGTGATGGAAGTAAAATTTTGTGGTTTGAGCAGGGAGAGTGTTTTGATTGTCAGGGAACGAAGATGAGGAATGCACTGTACCTTGTGACTTTTGCTGATATTGGAAAGGTGGGATCTTGGCTGAGTGTGTTCCTCTTGTGAAAGACCTGACTGCTTATTCTTGGCACTGGAGGAAGGGGTTGATATTGCTTTGGCAGCATCTTCAGAGGCCTAGAGAAGTCAAAGCAGAACTTGAAGAGCTATTAGAGAATAAAGGAGGTGCAGGGACTGTGTTTTAAGTGCAAGTTCTAGAAGTAAGAGACTGGTATTTTCTGAGAGTATTTCAGTGTATTTGTGCTGAGCCAAGCTCAGATCCCAGAGCTCTTCAGGGCCCTTCAACAGCAATAGGAATATTGGATAATATTCTACATTTGCAAGACATTACTGCACTGTGTTGCACACCACTAAATACTGCTTTTGTGTGCCTCACCAGTGTGTGCCAAGTACAGCTCTGCAGTGCAGGTGGGTATGGCTGCATGTGTGCTCCAGCCAGGGAGCACACTGCAGTTTCAGACACATCGGAAAGAATGTTCTTCATCCCAGAAAACTCACAGGTAACACGGGCCTGGTGTTTTCTGATGGATGTGAGCACGCCCTGTCTGTGCTCTGAGACCAGGCAGGCACAGCCCCGCTACAGCCGCAGGCTGGAGCACGGAGAGCTTGGCTGGACCAAACTGGAGGTTAATCCAAGGTGGTTGGAACTGCCTTCAGTGCTGGGCTCCTGGGGAGGGAGCCTGTGTGTTTGCACAGTACAAACTCAGTCAAATACCCAAATTAAATCAAGTGAGAGAATTAAGAACCATTCTGGCCACCATAATACAAACAGAAACAAATAGTGAAATTTTGTGGAATAATGGATTGAGAATGTTCTTATTCCTGCATTATTACAGTTTTGAATTTGTGAAATTTTACTGCCCTTTGATGCTATTTCATATTTTTTAGAGTCAAATCTAAATATGTAATGATAATCATATTTTAAAATTATTTTTATCTTTTAGAGCAGGCATGGAGGAATAAACCTGTCATTCCTAGATGACCTTTTGAAAGGATTTTTTAAAATTACAGCAGTTATTATTTGAGGTTGACCAAGTCAAGAAGAGATTATTTTTATTTGTGGGCATATCATAGGAAAATATATTTGTGGAATAGACCTTTGTCTATCTTCTGTGGGAGTAAGTGAAAATATTCCAGTTGATTTCTATACATTATTTAGATGTGTAGCAAAAAGCACTGGCAAATTCATTTAAGTGAGAATGAAGTCAATAATATCACAGTGAACAGAGCCTAAGGCACCAATAAAATTGGTGGAACATTTTTTTTCCCCAGCAATTTATATCTGGTTTGAACCACATTCAATATTTCTAGGCTTTTGACTTGTCTGTAGGCACAGCCAAGTTGGTTTTGAAGATGCAGGCCTGAGCTCCTGCTATGAATACTTCGAGCCCGTGTTTTGTTCTCCCTAATTCCATATCAGAACCTGTAAGTCCAAAGAGAGGCAGCAGCAAAAGGATGCTGGCTCACTTCCAGTCACCTCATTACCATGAGCAGCACAGATGGATGTGAGCATTCATTAGCACTGAGTTCCCCGGGGACCACAGGTAAGTGATCTCTGATGTGATCTTACCGTGGGGGAGGTGTAGGCTCCTGGAAAAAAAAAGGAAATAAAAATCTCTGTAAGCTTTTTCCCCCCTCTTGGTTTACTAGAGAGAAATGTGAAGAATTTAGATTAAATAGACATGCCTGTGTCAAGAGTCAAAGGGTTTATATGCTCTACAGCACAAAACTTCATGCTATAACATGCCATTTTAAAATCACTGAGGAATAAAAGACATCCTCATGTGAATGCAAGTGAATGAGACTTGTAAGACTGCAGATAGGAGTTCTCTTTCCTTTAGCTAGTGGTAGCAAAATGGCAGCCTGCTTTTAAAAATCTATTAAATGGCAAAATAACAGGTAAAAATTCTAATTGATGAGAGATTCTGCTTACCTGGTATCCATGTATTTTCAGTCTTCCTCCTAAAAATAATTACAAATAATTCTTAGTAGAGTGCTACCCATATGATTCACAAATGAAGTTACAGCTTTATTCTGGAATTGTTTTTATTATGGGGGGTCCAACCCCATTCCTTGCCTTCCCATGGCTCTACCTCCAGAACTCTGGTCTTGCTTTCAGAATTAAACATTTGAGGGTTATATCTATTCAGGTATTGTAAATTTAAATATTTTTTCAGAGACTTTATATACATATGTGTATATGCTTATTGAGCTAGGGATACATTTTTTGTCTGTTTTTATTTTTGTACAGAAATTTATAAAAAATACTGAAAACCAATGAAATCAGTTCTACTTTTTTTTCAAAAATACCAAAATATGATGGATTATTTAGATTAACATCTTACTAACAAAAAAAATCTTACTTTATTTTTTCTATATGGAAATAATTTTCCTAAGTTCTACATGCTGAAATCCTAACATGCAAAGGACATGCAACAGATCTGAAGCCCTCCTTCAAGTAAACCATAACAAATTGCTTTGAATAAAATAATGATACCTTAAATGTTTATCATTTCTAGAAAATACTGCTGAACAGAAGTCTTCTGTGCTATTTGTGCCATCTTGTGGCAAGGCCACTTAATAGCACTGGGCATAAGAAAAAATGTTAGGATATATCTAAAGACAGTGTAGCTATTATCTAAAAATAATAGTGTCCCCTATAAACACTATTCACTCAGGAAATACTAAAAATATGTATCTGTTGCATTCTCAAACACCAGAGTTTAATTTACCTTCCTACACTGGCTTTGGTTCATCTTAACATCAGCACACATCACATCAAGACATGTAAATCCAACCTGCTAAATCCTGGTGGAATTCAAAGCTTTAGATAAACTGGCAAACTGTCCTTGCCTTCTGAATTCTGCAGATTTTGAAGCTGGCTTACTCGAATTTATCTCAATTCAGCTTTTTTTCCAGGCTACATGGGATTTCCTCACAAGAATCAATCCAACCTTTCATTTTCAGACTATATAGTGTTTACTTTCTCATCATCTGTAGGAATTATTTCTCTCTACATTTTGCATTAGAGTGTGAAATAAGAGGGGAAAAAAAGCAAATACTCTTTTACATGGAATTCTTTGAGTTATTTTTCTGGCTGATTAAATGATAATACTTTCTAAAAATCAGCTGTTACAGTAAACACAAAAGGGTCACATTTTCTTGGCTTGGCAATTGCAGTCTTTTTGACCATATTACCCTATGGTTCAAAGATTTGAAAATGGTTTAGTGATTTAATCCTTCAGTAGCTAACTTCATGCTACATTCAAAGTAAATATAATATAAAAAGTGTATAGAACCCTACATTTAAAATAATCTTACAACTGAGTAAAACTGCCAGTCAGAGGATTTAATATTTGGACACTTCATTAGGTTCTTGAAGAATATGATAGTCGGTCTCTGATTTCACCCCAAGAAGCAGAATAAAAATTAAAGGTACATTTTTGACTCAAAATTAAAGGATTTTGAAACAAATTTAGGGTTAAAGGTAAAACAACAGAGAAAAAAAAATATACTAGATGATGTACCACACAATTAGCATATTCTGAGTAGGTGAACATTGTCAGACAGCCTTTGTAAATATTCATGCTAGGATGTAGATCGCTAGCGGAAATTGCTGAAGTTGATATTACTAGTTAAAAATAGTTATTAGATTATGTTTTACAATATATTCATGGAAAAAGCCTGAGAAGGATAGGGAGTGAAAAATAATTACATTATTAGAAATAAAGCAGAGCAGGGATCTTGCAGACTTTTGGTGGAAGAGTTCAGGAGACATTGGCTTCTCCCTGCCCCTTATGTCCTTACAATTTAGCGAAAAGGAAAATCTGATTTTTAAACTGAAGGGCTTTTTTCCCTCCCCCTGTAGGAATAGGGAAATCCTGAGATAAAATATATCTCCTGTAAATAATTTCTTCAGTGTTAGATGAAACAGTATTGCAAAATTTGCAGGATGATTGTTTTGGAAAGCAGCTGCCATTCTGAAAACCATGTCTATTCTATCATGTGTAATTTCTGCCTGTGTACAAAAGGTAAGTATGGAAGTAGCAATTACTATTTCTGTTTGCAGAAATGGGTAGATTTCTTTTTTTTAATTATACCTGTTACATTTGGTGCTGTTCTCCCCTCTGGATCCAATGTGCGAATCTGTTAATAAAACAAAATAAAGATGTAGTGTTAGCCATCATTCTTGAACCTGTGGCCAGTAGAAAGGGTGCTGCTCCTGGCTGGGATGCCTCAAAGATTTGGTAGAACCCCAGCAGACAACGAGTGAAAGCAAGAGGTGAGGGTATCCGTGCAGAGTGAAACAGGAACGGCTCACAGGAACTTGGGCCGCCTGGTGCAAGTGAATGTGATGTGGCTAAGACTTTAAATAGACTGCACTTTGGGGGATATTACAGAAAAGGGGAAATCTATTTGTGAATAAGGTTTACTATACTTACAGCTGAGGATTGAAGGGGCTGAGATGGGTTCTCGCTCGTTGGGGAAGTGGTACTCGAGGGCCTTAAGCAACGTTTATCTGCAAAAGAGGAATTAAAATCAAGCCTGAGTAATTCAGTAATATGATAGTTGAAGAAGGAGGGGTTATAATGTTCAAAATGTATTTTTCAGGTCAGGTCTCACCATTTTTATAACATTTTATTTACTTTTATTTTCTTTTCTTTTTCAAAACTTAACAACCATTTTAAAGCAGCTGTATTGAGGACATAAGCATGACCCTGGTAACAGCTTTATGGTTAACCTTCCCACTGTGGTTATAAATAAAAGACTTCATAAGCTGATAAACAGTTAAGGCAGACATTTGACCGTAACTGTGGTTAGATTACTGAATTTGTTTTTCATTTGAACTTTTGCTCTTGGCAGTGCCGTCGTGTTGTTCTGGTTTTGCAAGGGTCGTAGGGCTTTTATTCTCTAGGTAGTATTTTAATTTTTACTTTAGTTTTTAATAAAAACTGCATCCCTGGCCATAAAAAAAAAAAAGCTCAGGTTGTATGCTAACGTGTGTTTTTCAGTCATTAATTTTACATCTCAAGGGCACTGGTATTTATCTAGAAAAGATGGCAAAAATGTTAGCATTGAATTTTACCCTTTTGCAATATATTTTCAGTGCTTTCCCTGCTCTTGTATCTTGCCACATTATAGTTACTCAGCATAATGCACAGGCAAAAAGCAGCTTTTTGTTTAATGTGTTTTACCTGAAATCACAAAACAAAAAATGTCTTTTGGCTATTTCGGGACAGTCTTACATAAACAAGAAAATATGCTGACTGCTACATGAAAGGTTTCACTATTAGCCAAGACAAAAACTGGATTTGGAATTCACTTCAGATTTCCAAATAAAATGGACAAATTAGTCTTGGAACATAATGTATCTGGTTGTTCAGACTGAATGTGATTCTTTCACGCACTGATAAATTTACTCACCTTAAAAGTCATCTATTTTTTTTAGACATCAAACAAACTCCCACAAAAAAATGAGTAGAAAATGTCTTTGCTGACTTTGACGTGAACTGGAGCAAGCTATCTGGTTTATGGTTTCCAGTCTTTCTCATCTTGGAATCCCCCCCAGTTTTTAACTATTTAAAACCTCTAGAGTGTTTATATTGGGTGGGAGCAATGCCCAGCTAGGATGACATTTCACTTCCATAAATGGGATATTAATTGGCTCTATATGTTTAGGTATTAAATGTGACTTATAATAGCTTTAGTAAACCAAAAGGTGATTAATGCAGCTACCTTACAGGGTTAAGAGTGCTTGAGAAATACACTCAAAGTAATTGCTTATTACTACTATTTAAAACATCAGAGAACATCTTTAGAAAGAATACTACATCATCATCTAGTGGAAAGTTTAGTGTGTTCTTTAATATGTTTTCCATCTTAAAGGTTTCTAGGCTTAAATAGCAGTGAGATTTTCTGAAATGGCTGTGGGTTTGATCAGCCAGTTTTTGCACATTCCATGTGGAATGGGATAATAGAATTTATCCCACAAAGGTGATATTAAAATTATAAAACAGTGTGTAACTATTAATTTAGCAGAATCTAATGAAAAGGGGTAACTGTTGAATAAGAAGAAGCAGACAAAACTCTTCTCATCTTTCTGCCTACCAGTGTTACTTTCCAGTTGAACCATTTAATTAAAAAAAAAAAANCTGTTGAATAAGAAGAAGCAGACAAAACTCTTCTCATCTTTCTGCCTACCAGTGTTACTTTCCAGTTGAACCATTTAATTAAAAAAAAACTCCAAGTCTGTACTGTTCCTATATAACTCTAGGTTTTGCTTAGTTTCCACAGAAGATGTTACCTGCATATTCAGATTCTTGTAGAGGTTTGGCAGGAAGGATTCTCAAAGAATGAATGGCCTCCAGCATTGAAGAACTTACAGCCTCATACACATTTTCTTCCTCCTCGGATTGCTTGGAGGAAAGCTCTAAGTCACTCTTGCCCTTCATTGTCAGGTATAGGCTCTGGATAGAAGAAAAGTTATACAGATAATCCAAATAAATAAGTTCAAGGTTGATTTCAGTGTGGAACTACATGATTGCCATAACCAGACATTTTGATGCATGGGAAATTTTCTGATGGAAACTGAAGGGTTGGAAAGTAGTTGAGGAAGTGGTTTGAGTACCTAAATTTTTAATTCAGATTCATGAGATAGTCATTTGGGAGACAGTTTAAATGTCTCTCTAAATTTTGCCTCTCTGCTCTTGAAAATATAATGAGACTGTTTAATTTATGGTCATTGCAGACATTTGAAACTGTATCTTTTATAATAATATTATGTATGTGTTATTTGTATTGTACTGAATGTTTACATATGTTACTTGCAATAATATATTAACTAGCTCATCATAAATACCATGCTTCAAAATAAAAACATACGGTGTTTTGGAGAATTTGTGCTAACAAATTGCAGTCCATGTGAATGTGATACTGAGTACCTATTGAACAGTGGAGTCCATGGAAATATGGTGCTGAGAGTGAGTCAGGATGTTTCTGGATGTGTCTATACACTTGTATAGGTTTGTTCAAGGTTGTGTTCTCAAGTGCTGCTCCACCCTTCATCCTCATTGTTTACTCACTGAAGCGTAACTGCTGGCTTCCTTCAGCACAGAGCTGACATTGCTGCTGAGGAAACTCAGCTGAGGGTGACCCATACCCCTAGAAGCCATATTTTGTTACCAGCAGCGAAGGTGCATCCATGCACTTGGATCTTTGATGTTTCCTTTATTCTCAAGCTTATATTATTCTCAAATTTATTCCCTGATGTTTGTTTTATTCTCATTAGTAATGGGGAATCAACAGATTCCTGACTTATCTTCTTCTACCAGTTAACTGTCTTTTCAGTTCATGCTTTTTCTCTTGAGTGCTAAAATTTAAACTATGTTTTACTCTCCAAGCACACTAAAAATTGATTATAGTCCACTTTATTTCACTTTATTATGCTAATGACTATAATTATATATGTTTTTATTCTTCTCATTAAGCAAATGTACTTCTTTAAATCTTTCCTGGATTGTCAACCAACTTAAAAGACTTTGAATTTCAAATACCCAGTGTTACTTTCCTGTGAGCTTACTCCAGGATGTACGCATCTTTGGTACAATATGAGGCAGACCTCCAAGAAGTGTTCTTTACAGTACATTGCAGGGTGAGGTTTGTCATTATGACTACATAAAAATGTCACCACACCCTAGACAGACCCCTGCAGGGTACTTGGGTTTTCAGGCTCTTCTCTGCACAACTCTTTCCAGTTCAATAACAGACCACTGTCAGCTAGGCTGAGCAGCTGTTTTTTCAATCAGTTGTGCAAGAACTTTCATCTAGATGAAATGCATTTTCATCTAGACCAGGCATGTACTTGTGAGACTGTCTTCTGGGAAATATCAGAGGCCTAACAAAAATCAATATATATCACATTTACTGTTTTCTTTCTCATTATTGTAGTCATATTTCTGCTGAAAAGGAAATTAGTTTTGGTTTGAGGAGTTGATGAGATGTTCTTCATGTTCACATTATCAATTCTTTACTTAATCAGACGTATTATTTCCAAAAGATGCTTTCAGATTGACTTTGTTTAATAATCTCTCTAGGTACCAAATAAATCCTCAGGATTTGATTTCTTTCTTGGAAGAAATTGTGATTATCACTGTTCTTTTCCATAATTTTAGGAACTCAGGGCTCTGGAAAATTCCCAAAGATAATAAATTAATATTTCAGAAATTTCTTAAATAATCCTTTAAGTGCGTTAGCATAGGTGAATAATTTCCTGAGCATTCTTTCCCCATTCTGCTCTGTGCTGCTTTTGCCTTCTATTTGGTATTAATCCCATCTAGCATCTGATTGTTCTTAATCATTCTGAAATCTGACGCAGTCGAAGTATTGATTGCATCAAACTTCTTTTGTCATCCTTTATTTGTCCAGCTTGCTTATTAAAACATAGACCTGTGCTTTATTTTCATCTTTCTGTGATTTAAAAGGTATTTACACTCTTTTCTTATACACCTAAACTGAAACTTAAACCCAGATTTTAAACACAAATGGAAAGACATTGAAATGTGCACTGTTTGCTTTTCAGCTTTTATTTGTATTGCTTACATATTTAATCTTGAGATTTATGTCTTACATCCTTGTTCAGCTTGACTCCTTTAATTTTTACCTGATCTTATGATAAAGGTGTATTTTAGATTCAGCCCATAAATGGAGAATGGGTGAGTAAGTCACTTCTCCAGTCAGATCCTACTAGATCCCTCTAAAAAAAGGTAAAAGTTTTCATCTATATTTCACAATTGTCATGTCTTCTTTTGCATTAAAAACCAGCGATGATTGCATTTTTTGTTAGTATTATATCCCAGATGATATTAACATACATCAGGAAGTGAAAGAAAAGTAAAATTTTAGGAAGAACATGTGGTACTTACAGAATGATAGGTGTTAGCCGGAATAGTTCTCTTTTCTGTATGAAATGGAGAAAAGCTGTCAGCAGGTCCCATGCTGTAGTAAATTATGCAATAGCTAGTAACTTATTTAAAGGAATAAAAGTCTGCCAACCACAGATTTAGAGTATTTATTTACAGTATTTTAGAGATACTGAAAAAAGGACATGAAGCAGGTCCACCCATGAGTTTGTGGACCTATACAATGCATGAGGAAGTAGCTGTGTGGAAATGGGATTCACAATCATGAGCATGTCTAAGCCCGCCCAGCAAACACCCAAAGAAGGCTGTGCTTGAACTCTTGTCTCCCTCCTGAGTTTTGCTTCTTGGTGAGAACTTTGAGAGCTATAGGACTTCTGGTCTGGAAATCCCTCTGTGAATAGAAATGGGTTTTGTTTTCTTTGTAGCAGAAAAAAATCCCAGATCTGAGAACATTCTGGCTATCAGGAGTATATATGTACTATATATAATAATACAAATCTATTCTTGATGGTGTTTGTCTGCCCACCAAGCTGTCTCATGGTAGAGCCAGGAGAGCATGAGCTACAGCGCCAAAGAGCTGGTGAACAGAGGCTCCCAACTTCTGCACCTAACCTGATTCACAATTTAATCCAGTGAGTCTTTAATGTGAAACAGACATGGTATGACCTTGCCAGTATGTGCTCTTGTTCTGGACTGTTTCAATCCTTAGGCTGCCTGTAACCTCATAAATCTTGTACCTCTGGCTACATAATAGCCTTGTTTCAAAAGCAGAGCATCAACGTCCTTCTATCAAGATAATAACAAATAATTACAGCATGTTGTAATGCTTAGGGAAAAAAAAGGGATAATTGTACATTGAAATACTTTTATGCTAAGGAGAGGTAAAACCAGAACTACGTTTTGTCCAGGGGTTGTACTCCACGGCTGAAGGGTAGTAAGGATAGCCAGCATCCCACAACTTTCCCCTACAGCTGTGTTTTGGAAGAGGCAAGTTTCTGCCTAAACAATCTCTTTGCATTTGTCACTCTCATTCTGTGAGCCTGGTATTGCATATTTTTGTATACCCCAGCAGATGGCATTGAATGTTCATCTATTCGGTATATGTAGTACTTTAATCTGTGCTCAGAAGGTCTTTTATGGGTGACAGGGAAGGAGACTTATTCATGCAAGCTGCTTGTCCAATTTTCTGTTTAGTTATACTGGTGCTAACTAGAAGTAAGCCCAGTTAAAGGTGGTGCCAGGATAATAATAAAAAAGGCAGTGTCCTAATTTGCAGCCTTTGTACTTCTGTTCATAAAAAAAGTGTGGCTGATTTATCCTCAACAATAAAAAATGAATAGCAGTGGTAAACATCAATGCTATTGCCCATGCATTTCAGGGCTTAATGCTAAAAGGGGACTGTTTGACACAAGCCTTTGGGGTGATGTATTGTTATTCAATGTCAGTTTATGATTTGATGTCCAGGTCAGTTTATCATCTCTTCTGTTATGCATGAATCACCAGAGCTGGGATGTACTCCATCTGCCTTGTTTTTTCTTAGGCCTCCTTCGCCCTGGACCAGTGAAGGGAGCAGCACTGGTGCTGCTTGTCTGTGGGTCTGCCCTCTACATAAGGTAACTGCCCAAATATTTGCTCTGTGTTAGCTGAGGAGTGCAAACCAGTGAGAAAACCACTCTTCCTGTTATTTAAGAATATGATTTTCATGATGAAGATGAATATTTCACTCTGTCAGCCTTGCTGTACATGTCAGGCCTTCAGAATGAGAAGTGCTGTGCACTGTCCAGCTGTTAGATGAGGTACTGTCTAAAGCTAAACACCTAAGGGGAGACTATTTCTGCTGTTTTCTGTCATCCATCCATCCATCTCACTGGAACATCCAATTCATTATAGAACCATAGGCTAGTTTGGGTTGGTAAGGACATTTAAAGGTCATCTAGCCCAACTCACCAGCAATGAACAGAGACTTCTTCAAATTTTCTGACTTTTGCTGCACTGGCTGCTGAACAAGACTGAAAGAGGACAGAATCTTTGTGCCAGGTAGCTACAATTAGCTGGACCTTCTGGCATAATTTTTTTCACTACAGCTAAAGATTTAAAGCTGGCACAAGTTAGAATCTCCGCAAGCTATAGGGACTCATCATGTTTTATTCAGTCTGAAAATTTTTCATTGCTTTGCTGCACTGCCTGTGAAATTGATAGAGATTATCACTTATAATAATAATAAGGTGCTACCTATCTGTGGCATACATGTGGGTGTGTTACTGCCAGTTGACAGAGTCTGACATCAAAGGACAAAATGGAAAAAAAATCTTCTCTTTAATTTGCAGTGGAGTAAAACAGTGTGGGCATTTGTACACAGAAGTCCAACGTCAAAAACATATCCCTTTAAGTGGGAAAGCAGAAGGTAAAGCTGTTCCCATTGGCTTCACTGAATCACTGGTTTTTTTTTTAGTCACTGTTGTGTTTCAGCCAGTGGCAGAAAGCAGTAAAGAATTGTGGGTTGTGATTTAATAAACCCTGTGATCCTGACAGTTTTAAACACTTCAGTAGAAAAAAACCCAAAGCTGGAAATGCTGCAAGGAAGAACTGTGCAGACATTTTCAGTCAATTTTTACTGTCTTGCCCAAAATTATGATGCAAAACCTTGTCCTATTCAGGTATACAGGCATCTTCCTTAGGCCTGTAGAGGGGCTAGATAAACAAACTTTCTGAATAATATAGGTTTAATTAGAGTGCCAAGTAAAAGATTAGGCAGGTTTCACTTCAGAGATGTGAAAAAGGCACGTAAATAAATAGAAGTTGTGATGAGTATTTGGGCTAAGGCCGCCCATCCACAGACAATAAAAGATCTGCAGTTAGATGACAGATTACTGGGTTTTATTTTTTCCAGAACTGGTTTTCCAGCCTAAATCTAAATCTTCTATATTATACGGATATTGAATGCATTTAAGTGAACTTCACATAATACTATAAGCATATGGTACATCAAATACATTTATCTGGCTAGTTGTGCCACTTTTTAGTAGCATAATTTTATATGCTTTGCATTGAATGTCTCAGCTCAGCTACAGTTGTGAACAGCAGTGACATTTACGAGCAATTTAAGTAAGTGCAGTGTTTTACTTTCGAACTTAATGTAGTTTAAACACATGCTTGCTACTGACCATAATCTGTCATGGAAACAGATTTAGAGACCCTATGTCATTGTCTTCTTGTTTTGGAACAGAAAACAGCAAAAAGAGGAGAGACCTTCAAAGGTAGCGGTAGAGGGAAAAAGCAAGTTCCCTCAGTTGCTTTCTAGAAGCCATCAGCCAAAGTAATGTTTTCAGTCTGCATCAAGAGAATAACTTATTTCTGGCTTTTTGCGGTGCATACCATTGTGAAGCCAAACATTTTTGGCGCACAGCAGAAGTAAACAACTTTTTGTTGTCAGTGTTACTGGGTATCCTCTTTAGTATCCATCACTTTTCATTTTTTCTACCAATTCATTTTAATTTTTATGATCCTAAAGTGTTCAGATCTGTCAGACTTTTATTGGCTCTGAGTAAGACATAGGCTAGATAGACATGCTATAGTACTTCCTTTTCCAGCAGTGAAAGAATTTTACCTTTCAGGTGTATATTCGGATTCATTACTTCATGTACGTTTGGGCAAGATCTAAATACATAAAAAAAGGAAAAAAGTCCACTTAATTAAATATTAGAAATTACCATTGTTCTATGAAAATTCTCCAAGAGTCCAGTTTATATTAATAAGTGGAAGTTACAAGGATAATAAGTACACTTGAGAAATTACTTGGTAGATTTTGAATTTCAACAATATTGGGTCAAACCTTACATTTTTGTTCACTTACAGCTCCAAGTTTGTTGCAGAGAGCTCTATTCAATTTTCAAAATTTCATTTTGGATATAAATATTGTAACAGCCTTATTGATGCTTTAGCATATTCAGTGTATGGATGGAGGGATGAGTTTCCTTGGGGAGGTAGGAGCTAAAATTTCCACATATAGCTGTGCCACTCCACATGGCTCCCTTCCCATTCTGCCAAATAAGTATAACACTTCCCCTAGTCCTGATGTGGTATCTTCCATCCTGCTATTACTCTGCCATGGAGAATACGCGAGATATTTCGGGTGTGGAAGAACCCCATAAACCTTACTCTGGTGTTGGTTCTCTCACCATGACCCTTTTTACACACTGTCCAGCAACATTTGTGGATCATTGCAGTAGCAGTACTTAGTATTCTGAAAGAACATCAAAAGTTATTTTGCAATGAAGATTTGGCCAGGGATCACATTAAGGCTGTATTAATACACACTCATTTTATCTATAAATAAGCATCCACTGCTGGAATTGCCTAAAGTTTGGGAAATACAACCACAAACCTCTGAGTTTTAGCTAGCCCTCTCTTACAATTACAAAATAATTTAGGTTAGCAGCAGCTTTTGAGCACAGGGTGAAACTGAGTGGTTTCCTGTTTGGTGAGCAAGCTGTAAACCACTCAAGTGTGTGTGATAATAGCATGGACACATCAATAATAAAACTTTTGTTTATATTACTTATGAATGATTTAAAAAGTAATTTATTTACTTACTTATTTTTTGGCAGAGCTGTTTTCCTGCTGTTTGAATCTGCTGGGTGATATTCTACTGTTTTTCTGTTGGCTCTGACAGAATTGAACAGAGTTTACTGTTAGAGAGCAACAATAAGTGGGAAAGAAATGCGAGTGCAAGCAGAGTTCCAAAAATAACTTTTAAAACTTTTCAATGCACATATGTAAATGATTACCTTCCTCTCTACCTTAAAAAATTTTCATTCTCTGAATATTTTCCTGTTTTTTTGTTTTGTTTTCAGCTATTTGGAAAAAAGAGCAACGGTTTCCTGCTGAGGGAATGAAAAGCTGGAAATTGAGTTCCTGCATCCACTGTTTTGGTTACACTAGAATAGGGTACTTATTGAATTCAACTGAATAGGAATTAAAACCCAGGGGCACCTATCCAAGATCTCTGTTGCTGGTAAAATAGTTGCTAAACACCAGCAGTGTAGCTACCGAAACAACAGAGCTCAGGTCTTTTGGCCTTTCTACTTCTGATTGCTCTTGAGCATCTCTTAGAAACACAACTCCTTATTTTACTCAGGTGAAATTGTGATTCATGAATCCTTGAAGCAAAAACTGAGATAATTTTTACTTTTGCCTTTTGAAGATTGGAATATTTCAGCAAAAAGAGTTAGGATTATGTCACAAATAATTCCTACAGATGAAAAGATGGTCATGTCCTTTTGGACCTACCCAAACTCATTTAAATTCATAGCTCCTATAATCAGCGTTGCCAAATCAGGTTTCAGTTTTTCTTTACAAACATTCCCCAAAGCCTAATTGAAACAAACAAACAATCAACCAACCAAACAAAAACCACCCACACACACTTTAATCAATATTTAAATGTACACTGTTAATGAATTTTTCTAACAGTCATGTTAGACAGTTTATTATGGAAATACTAAAGGGCATAAATGCAAAGATGCAAATTTTAGAACAATGACAAGATATGTTTATTTTCAGCTGTGGATTTAGCAGGAGAGGTATGCTTGAGCAGTTGCTATAGCTATAGAGAATTTTGGTTAAGTGGTTAAATCTGTATTGCAGTTATATATCTCTAGAGCATGTGGAATATGAACAGGTAACTGATTTCTGTCATCTCAATGCTCTTTATCATTCATGTATAACTCTTTTGTCTTTTAAAAGAACAATTTCATTCCTTGCAAAACCCTTCCTCCAGCTCCCCCAAGGCAGTCTGTATTACAAATGCAAAAGGCTGTTGCAGGAGTGTTATACATACAGTGAACATAATTTTTGTGTGTTTGAATTTACGTCATTCCACCCTGCCCCTTCCTGGAGCAAATTTCCCAATATGCACTTGCAGAGTGACCTTCTGCAGGTTCTCCTTTGCCTGCAGCAGGGAGCTATTTAGTCAGTTTGGTAATTTTTGTCTCCATGTGAGATGTAGCACTGAGGTTTTACTGCACCTCTATGTGTCCATCAGAACTACATACACATTACTGGTGACTAGTAGCAGAAACGGCTCAGGATTTATCAGAAACTTATCATGGCTGAAATCATAAGGATATTTAGGACCTTTTGAATATTCTATGTTCATAAAATCCTGACCTTGCTTATAAAAATATTTTTAACCATTTTTGCTTTTAAATACTGCTATACTATTTTTTAAATTCCACATGTCTAATTACAGGGCCAAAGCATCTTTCCTTCATAGAAGTTTCTTCATTCTCTGGTCAAGACTACAGCAACATTGTTTCCTCCCGCAAAAATGTGGGATTTTTTTTTTAATGCAATTTAGGACACTTTCACCTCTTTTTACTTAAACAAAACATAGAATTTAATTTACCTGGGTATGTTCTATAAGATTTTCCATTTATGATGCTCATAGATACAAAATCCTAAGTGGTGTGTTTGTGATAGTATGGGCTAGTGACACAGACAGAGCAATTCCTCTGAAGATTCAAGTCACATTATGTATGGCCAGAAGATATACTGGGGAGAAAAAGTCAGGGGAGACTTCATTTTAGGCAGTGATTGACTCATATTTAAATGCAGACCAATTGTAACGGAGCACCTACAGAAATAAAAATTACATTTATATTAAAGTCAACTGAATACATCTTGATTGTTCTGTTGCGATGTTATGATTAATTTATGATGAATTGGTAGTATAAAAGTATCTGTTTCAAAGATCTTATAATTTCCAAGAGCTATGAAATTTTTAGGTAAATTTTAAGACACTCTATTTGAAAGCTTATTTCACAGCATTTAAGGGGATTGTTACCAGAGTAAATTTTACTTATTAGGAACAAAAGTTGGCTAAATAGAGATGATTAAAGAGACTAAACTCCATTTCATCTTATTTTGATTGTCTCTCTTTTCTTCTGTTTCAACAGTGAAACAACAAGAAAAAAAGTAGTGGTCATATTTACTAGCTCTCCTCTGACTACAGTACTTTGTATGTAACACTGAAATATTGCCTGATGTTTTGTTCAGTCAGTTACTACATTGCAAAAGCCCGGCTGTATTCATGTCAAATCCTTCTTCATGACAGATGGTAAACTGCCTAGTCTGGCCCAAAATATCCAGAAGCACTTCCTTATTGCTTAAACATCATTTTGGTTATTTGGTTTTTACTTATTTTTTACAGTTATTTGCATATTTATTTGGTTTTGTAAATATATTTGAGAGCTCCTATTATAAGAACAGTCCTCCTGTGACAGATGCATCACAATCATAAAATTAGTCTCTGTCCAAAGGATGCATAAACCAAGGGAAAATAGGTGTATGGAAGTGAAAAATGGAGATAAAACAACAAGCTGAAGGTAAAAGGAATTTTTCTAGAAGGAAAGGAAAAAAACATGGAGCATGTACTCTGCGGTGACTGTAGACATCTAAAGGGGGTCAGTCCCCAGTTTGAAAACAAGGCACCTCTCAGGTCTGTGGAGAGAGAAAACCACATTTGTATTTCATATTTGCATTTCAATTACTACTATTGAAAGGACAATACTATATTTTATGGGCTATTTAATACAACAAAAATATCATACTATTTAGCACTCTGATTATATCAATCCATGGCTTAAAGCAATTTTCTTAATAAATTGTTGCCAGGCTGACTATTAAGAGGTCGATCTCATTCAGAAACCATCCTGTTACCTGAAACAGCTACTAAAGGGGTGTCAGTGTGATTGGATTTTGGGACACTTGGCAATCACAAGGTCCTTCAGTTACATGGTAGATTGAAAGTGCATTGTACTGTTCATTTTTTTTCTGGTTCCATCTATGTCTGTAGATGCTTTTACTTAATAGCAGGATTTGCATTGGGAGGGTGTTTAGCCGTCTCTGCTGTGGCCCAGATTAAGCAAAACTCCAGTCAGGATGGCAGAAGTAACTTTGAAATAATTTAAATCTAAAAACAGTTAACATAGCCAAAAACTTCTAAGGAAGTGCACAGAAGAGAGGTCACTTTTGAAAATGACACCTGCAAGTAAGAGAGATTATGAACCTGGCTTGATTAGGCTAGGTCACTCTTGCAGATAAGCTTGGACTTCAAAGTTGGCTGAACACAGACATGCCCTTCTGTTTTGGGTGCCTGGGTATATCCTGCCTGGCTTGAGAGGCTGTTCAAGAGAGCTAAAGGCCTTTTTCAGAGCTTGGATTGAACTCTGGCTCATGCCTGTCAAGTTAGACACCTCAAAGCAGTGTCTGAAATCTCCAGCTTGCTGAACAGGGAGCTGCCTCAAGCTAGCAAAGAGCAGCTGCCTGAAATGAGTCTTGGTGGCTGCTCAGGCTGCAGAGGAGGTGCAGCCAGTGCTTGCAATACACAGCTGGGAGCACTGTGCAGACACTTTCCTCTGAGGAAAATTGAGGGATAGCTAACCACCATCTTTCGTATGAAATAATCTAGTAGTCAGAGAAGGTATGTAGCTTTGTACTGTGACCATTACTGCATCTTGCTTAGATATTTTTTCTCCGCTGAAAAGAAAAGAGATGCAAGAACCCAGTGTGGACTCTTTTGCCCCAGCTGGGCACTGCACCCCTTGGATCTTCCCTTAGAGTTTGCTTATGTGCTGACAAAGAAGGGGAGGTTTTCTGCACAGTGCCTGGGCAGGTGATGAAGGCTTCTCACCAGGATACCCTGCAGTCCTCATCCTGTGGGTGCTATTCACAAAGAGGGCTTGGATTTCCCAAAAGGTGACCCCAAATGTTCCTGAACATTGCAACTACGCACAGTAACACACACAGAAGGACAGTGTGGGAGTTTTGGGGAGGCACAGTTACCTCCCTACATATCAGATAATTTTGCTGTACAGGCTCCGGCTGGGATGGAGTTAATAGTGCTGAGAACAGTCTGTTGGGTGCTGTGCTATGGATCTGTGATCAGAGCAGTGTTGACAACAGACTGTGTTTTGGCTGTTATCAGCACTTGCACAACACCAAGGCTTTCTCTTTTTTTTCCTTGTTCTGCCCTCCCGGTGAGCAGGCTGGCAGTGGGCAAAGCCAGCACAGCCGACCCCAGCTAGCCCCAGGGATATCCCACACTGCACAGCATGTGCTCAGCAAGAAAAACCCAAGTGAGGGTTTTTTTTCTCTTTTTGGAAAAAAGCCACTGCTCAGTGACTGCCTTCACACCACTTGTTTTGTTTCAGGTTCTTTTTTCCTTTTTATCCTTTTTCTTTTCCTTTCCTTTACTTGCTAAACTGTGTCTCTCTCAACCCATAAGTTTCCTTACTTATTTTCCATTTTCCCCAGCCAGGGGTAGCTTGCTGCAGGCACATCAGCAGGTAGGGATTATAGGAAAGGAGGGAAGAGCCATTTGCCCTTTCAGCTGATCACAGGGGGTTCAGGATCATAGTTTTGACACTAGCATATAAATATCATCCAGGTCCAAGGCAAAGGCCTGACCACTTTTATATAATCCCAGCTACTACCCTAAAATGAAGCTTTTTTGTTCTTTTAATTTTTAAAGGTCAGTTTTATGAATCAGTAATAAGATCATCCATGGCAAACTTGTACTCACTATTGTGACTTACAATAAATACTCCATAAAACAGATGCTCTTCTGACTACCACATTTAAACTACTATAGTCCTCTAAGTGTGTCATATCAGAGGACACTTGTTCTGCTCTTTTTATCTAAAGTAAATGCTAGGATCATAATAAATATTAAAGTCTCTATTATATTAACAAAATTATGTAATTGACCACTTGCAAAACTAATTAGAATTTATGATTGGCACAATTAATTTGGATTCTCTTCTTCCTAAAGGAGTGCTCCAAGTTTCCCTGGCAACCTGTAAAATGTTACATGTAAATACAGAAACCAATCAGCACAGTATCAGTTCAGGTAACTCCACAGAAGCACAAGCATTTTGTACAGCAAGTAATTATTGAACTAGTTAAATTCAGATTTTAGAAATGCCAAATAGACACAAAACACTGTAGTACCAAACTGCAAAGTGGCAACACCATGCAAGAATCATATAATCATAGAATGGCTTGGATTGGAAGGGATCTTAGAGATCTCTAGTTCCAACCAACCTGCTGTGGTCAGGGACAGCTTCCCCTAGACCAGGACACCCAGGACTCCATCCAGCCTGACCTTGAACACTTCTAGGGATTGGGCATCTGTGGGAATCCAGGACACAGTAATATCTCCTGTGCCTGTCCTGAGTGGTCTTATTCCTCAGGAGAACACAGTTTTCAACTTCATAGAAAAAAGCTTCCAGGACTTTGTGAGAAGTTGAGTTTTATTAATGTATATAGTAGATGATATTGTAGTTTATAATGAGGTGAAAAAGTAGACTTTGCATTTTTTAGCATGGTAATTAGTTGGAGCAAGATGGAGGATTTTTGAGCGCTGACTCAGTTTCTTCCTTCTTCATCTACTCCATTTTCTGTAGTTTTGGTAGCACAGTGATTGGTTAGACAAAGTTACAATGCAGATGTTACATGACTGAAGAACAATTAGGAATTGGTAGAAAAATAAAAACATAGTACATGTCAGGTACATTGTAAAACTTAATTGGATAAGGTATCTATATAAAAGTCCATGAAACCATCCATTTTGCGATTTTTTGGGCACATATCACTGAAGAGTGCTGAGCCTGTTGTCATTTAAAGCTCTGAACTGTGATAAAGAAATAATAAAAAACTGAAGACCAATGCCAGCGAGTCCCCCATGTCTCATTCCTGGTTCCTGATCCTGGCACAGACTTTTCACAGAGGATTCCCGGTAAGGGGAGCCCACAGAGGTGAAGACTCCCACAAATGGTGCCCCTGTGTGAGGGGACAAGCAGAGTCCCACAGGCATCCACAACTACTTGAAGTATTTCAGTGCCTCACCCCACTCACACTAAATACTTTCTTTCTAATATCTAACTGAAACCATAGTCTCTTCCATTTGAAGCCATTTCCCCTCATCCTGCTCCTACATGCCCTCATAAAAAGTCTCTCTCTATCTTCCTTGTAGGCTCCCATCAGGTACGGGAAGGCTTCAATTAGGCCACCCCAAAGCCTTCTCTTCTCCAGGCAGAACAATCCCAATCCTGTCAGCCTTTCTTTATGAGAAAGGCTCTCCATCCCTCTGATCATCTTGGTGGCCTCCTCTGGGCTCACTCCAGCAGGTCCATGTCCTTCCTGTGCTGGGGACTCCAGAACCAGCTGCAGTACTCTAGTTCCACATTCAAAACCGCAGAAGACAGTGAAACTAGCTTTATCAGGGAATCAAGTCCCTAGTGAATGTATTATGAATGCCACTTCTCTAATACTGGTTAGCACAGGTATTCAGGCTGACAGCTAGAGTACACAGAATATACTTCACTTGTATTTACAGTATCATCTCATGTGGAAATATTGCAATGAATCCTACCCAGGTGACTTTGCACTGGATGAGCGAAAAAAACAGAACAAATGGTAAACCATGTGGATGAAGTAAAGGTTGACACTCTTCTAAGGCATGTTTCAAGCCAAAAGCTTGCAATCTTTCAGGAGGGGAAAATATTTCACTTGATCTCAAGTGCTAATACTGACAGAGACTTCTCCTTTTAAACCATTACTGTTCCAAAACTGATACTTGGTTTTTGTTGTTGTGCATGACACCACACCTTGCAAAGAAATGCCAGGAAAAGATTCAGTGCTTGGCATGGCTTTCTTCCTACAACTTTTGTACTGTATCAGATAAAACACATTCACACAGCAACAGAGTAATATGGGTTATTTCAAGCCAAATTCTGCAATATAATCTGAACCACTTGGCAAAGATTTTTTTGGGAAGATGTGTCATGAAAACTTTGCCTCTGAATAAAGTGATATGAACAATAAGCCTGCCTCCTCCCTGCATTATCCTTCCTGTATGTTTCCCTAATGGTATACATTGCACATGGCAGTATTATAGCTTAATTAATAATATGTACTTGTTTAAGCATAGCAACTCTTATCTCAAGTCCATACATTTGAGACCAACCTGCTTTTACAGAATCCACAGCATACTGGAAGGCACTCACAAGAATGATCCAGTTAAGCTCCTGGACCACAGGACTATCATGGCTGCCCATAACCATAGGTTACATATGTCACAGTTAAGACCATATATCATAGTTGAGAGGGACGCAATACTGTTAGAATACTAAACTTTCCTCATGCAGCATCACACACCCTTCTGTTTCTTTCCACAGGCAGCATCAGTCAGCCCTTCTCCTTGGGCAGCACAACAAAGCCTTCAGAGGACTAAGCTTTGCTTCTGCTTTTATTCCCCAGGCCCAGGAGTAATGCGCACATTAAGTTCAGACCCTATCCTTGGGCCACAAACACATGGTCCTGTTCCTTCTTTCTTCTGCACGACCAGCTAGCTCCTTTCTGTCCTGTCACACCACTACCCAATCCTGTTTGTCCCTCATATAACATTTTACCTTCACTGTGTCTCTCCCAGCCGCCTGACCCTTCCTCCCCTCACCACAGCCAGCAGACTCTAACTAATTCAGGACCAGCCAACCCCCTCTTTTGTAGGGCTTGTCCTTATTGGTTACAGCTGTGGCTTTTTAAGGCTAATCTTTTGTAATTATTATAGCTGCCCACACAAGACAACCCAATTTTAGTCAGGTTCCTGTAGTCTGAACTACAGGTAAATTGCCAGGCAGTGACTGGCTGGCTGAAGTGATATTGTCAGGAAAGACAGGGGCTGTGGGTACCTGAAAGGTGACCACAGATATTTGGCACTTGGAAGAATACTGCTGGGAGGCCTGGGTACCTGTAATTACTGTTCATGTTACTGTGCTTGCTTATGCCAAGTGCTTTCTTATCTAAAATAACAGCTCTGCCATGGCACAGTATAGAGCAGAGATATCAGGCAAGCAGTGGATTGAAATAGAAATGCTTATTAAGAATGAGTAAAAATTGTCTCTCACTACGTTTTGCTAAACTCACTGAAAATCATGTATTCTACGAGAAGATGAGTAAGACTACAGAAAAAACAAATCTATCATGTGGACAGTGTTCAAACAAGTAAATACTAAACTGAGTGGACATGACTAAGAGAATTCTTTAAGTTGTTAATAGTGACATAATAACAGTAAAAAAGATGCTTTTAAAGCACTGGTGGTTTGTGATCATAGAAATAGAAGTTACTGAATTACAATGCTTCATCTGAATTTGTTCATGGAATGATATTAACACTTTGTAGAGGTTTAGGGTTGTATCACTATGACTACACTAATTTTTGCATTCCCTGGCTTCTGTGCAAACCCTTGAGATATTTCACATCTAAATCATAGAGGATTTCTTCTGCAGTGAAGAGCAAAAGTGTGAATTGGCAACAAATGTGTTTTAATTTTCATGAAGATCCTTGTAACAAAAGCCGTCTCAGAAGACACACAGAATTTGAACACATGCCATCTAAAGAAAATTCTACCTACAGTGTGTCTTTCTGAATGTTCATATATATATTTTAAATTATTTTCTCTTTTGTCTGTCTCTTAAGCAGACTTTTTCCGTGTTGGTACATACCAAATTATTTTTACTCTTTAATTTTGCACAGCAGAATATGTTGCTTATCTCTGTCTCCGCACCTTGTAATGAAAGGTGCAAATCCCTATTCACCTGAGGAAGTCAGAGGGAAAAATATTTAACTTCTTAAATCTCTACTAGTCCTTGACATCCTGGAGTTACCACCTGCCAGACACTTCGGGGACTGCTTAATGTGAAAAGGGAAGCTAAAGCCTTCTAGTGTTCCACTATTTCCTCTCACCTAGGGAATACCTAGGAATCCCAGTCTCAGTAGTCAGAGGAGCTGAAGGTTTATTATCTCCCTCTTCCATGGATGAGCAACATCCTGGGAGCAAACAAGAAGTCAGATTGATGATATCAGATCTCAGCAGATGTGGTGCCAGAGAATCTCAGGGATGCTGGGAGACCCAGCACTGCCCAGGGTGCTGTCATTACGTGTATAGCTCTTTCTACCACAAACCAGAGGCCAGAGCGTGGCAATCTGCCCCATAGCCCCAGGCAAACCTACTGTTTCAACAGAAATTTTTCTTAGAGTAAAGTGCCTGGATCAAAGCTCCCTCCTTATTCCCATTATGTTGATGGTTTGCTACTTCTCTGCAACAGCAAATCATAAAACAGCCTGAGCCTACCTACTGCATATGACAGGCAAGTAACAAGGTAGAATTTGAAGGAAATGCCATTTTGTGTTCTTCCTTGCTACCTGCTGTCAGGAAGGAGCTAGCAGGTAAGCAGCTTTTAATTGAATTTCACTCTACCTGAGTCAAGGTGGACTAATCTGCATATAAATGTAATAATGTAAGTCCTTGATCCCTCCCTCACAGACACAGAATATAGCCTGAAATATGGCTCTTAGTATCAAGGGAAAACAAAATTACCCTGCCCAAGGTTGGAGAGAAATATGTATCCAGTGAAAAGAGCAGGGTACACTGAAGCATTCCACAGCTATGTCCTCTAAACCTATATCCACATTCTTAGTATCTGTGAATCCAACAGTGTCATACTGTATTTACAGACTGCCAATGAAATCCAGTTTATGGGAGGATAAAAAAGATTGCTCCAAGGAATTTCTCCTGCATCACAGGAATGGTTTCCATGCTGCATTAGAAGTAAGGAAGTGGTAATTCTTCCAAGTAAAAATGTAAGCAAGAAAGTACTTTCATAGCTGTTTCTTTCATTTATAATTATATAGATGGAGGTTTTGAATCATCAGCAAAACACAAACAAAAATAATTAATTTTATTATTTTT
>VXBU01010677.1:90213-120319 GCA_013400315.1 Bombycilla garrulus
TTTTTTTTTTTTAGGAAAACAGCTTCTAGCATTTCCTAAACACAAAGTTCTTCAGGGAGAACAACAAATCATAAACCAGTGGTTTCTGCAGGGGATTTCTGACTGGAAAACTGTATTTATTAATTATATGAAAATTCAATAATATTTTGATGTCTTGATTTAGCAATCTGTTGAACTCACACTGAAAAATCAAATGTAAGAAATGCTTAATTTGGGAGAAAGTAAAGAGGCTTTGCTGAATAGATTATATTTACTTATTTAAACATTCATTTCACTCAGATTGGGGTCTTAAAATATAAATTACATGGCTGAATTAACCTGCTGTTGACTCAGTCTCAGCACTCATGTTTGAGAAGAGTAGCTTTTCTCTGGCTGTAGCTAAGTGCCTCTGAAAATAAAAAACCCACCAAAAGTTCTCCACTTCAGAAGAATTCTCTCTTCCTCCCTCTCAATTATCCATCTTGACATAAAAGCTCATGTTCTTGACCTGTCCTGCACTGCAATTGGTGTCTCTTCCTGCCTAATCCTAGACTAACCCTCTTCTCACTTTTGGCCACTTTTGTGAATCACTCTGGGAGTGTAAATTCTACAGAAGTCACGGCTGGATGCCTGCTCATGCTGCTGGCTACTCCATCTTGTGGCTTCCTGGGATTTCAGTTCACGCTGCCTGACGGCAGCAGACGTGCTTCAGTGAGTGGCTGGGTGTTTGTATGAAAGGCTTACTGCAGGATGGGGACAGGAGGGGAATAGGCCTTGCTGTTTCAGAAGCCTTTGTGAATAATGCCTGACTCTGGTAGATGGCACAGATGAAAACCAGACATGTTTCACAAGCAGCACGATGTTACTTTTAGGAAGGATTTCTTAAATCATCTTTCACCTGCAGCCTGATGTTTAATCTTTGTCTCAGTTCTTCCCTTCTTGAAGGCCATTCAACAGAAACAGAGTCCAGGAACCACAAAAAACTATTTTGTAAATAGTTGGATTTGCCTAAAGGATCAGCATAAATTTGTTAAAAACAAATAGTTTGTCTGTGATGCCTGGGGATTTGAAGATGATAAAACTTGAACAGTCCTCAAGTTGTCCATCCTTTGTGCATGAAGTAATCTTGTAACTAGACTGGGAATGGGGCTTGACTCCACACTGGGCTAGTTAATATCTTCCAGTTAAATGTAACTTTTTTTTTTTTTGGTATTTATTTGTTGCATCTTTAATTGCTGCCAGATATTGCTTAGAGGAGCAGAGGACAAACATGCTGCCTTTTTATCTGGGGAGAGTACAGTGATTAGGCTACTTTCTAAAACTGGTAGCGCTAACTTTATGTCATAACTTTCCCAAAAATTCTGCTTCATCTCTACTAGTTCTGCAGTTCATGGCAGAAAATTATTATTACATAATTTCCTCATCAATTTAATTAGTAATCTAATAAATGCCAAATAGGTTTATGGGAAAATTCCCACTAACTTTCAAAAGGTTTGATCAGATTCCTGTAATTATTTTCTTTGCAATAGAAGACTGTCAAAAATAGGACTGTACACAAACTGCTTTTCTGACTTTCCTTTTTCAATAGGTCAATTACTGCATTACTGCCCTTATTCTAGCATGCTGGAGAATACTAATGTGTAGATATGCATTCCAAACAAGTTAAGGAATTTGGCAAAACGAACTAAAGATTGACAATGCAAATAAAGCTATCCCTGGTGTCCACTGTTCAGATTATGTGCCTAGCAAAACCCAGCTCTGACCTCCAGTCCCAAATTAAACAATCCGAGGTTAAATGTCAAGAAAGTGTGTGGAAAATATCTGCAAATAGAAACTTATGCTGGGAAAATCAGTCAAATGAGAACTGATAGGCTCCACTGAAAGAAAAACTATACTTCACCAGTGTCTTTGGTGAAAGCTGAAAAGTGTTGTGGTGGGTTTTTAAGTAAACTTAATCCATTTACAGCAAATGAAAGTTTCGTTCAATATACATCCAAAATTACCATTGTTGGTATTCTTTCTCCCATTCCAATATGGGACAGACCCTAGAGAAAGACATCCAGGAGATCCAAAAGGAAGGCACCACTTGTTGTCTTCTGCCTTGGCTATTATTGCATCAGACTCAGTTCTTCACTGTCTATATAATGCCCTCATAATTTTCACTGGCACAGTATAAGTGCAGACTCTGCTGCTTGTCCCTGACGGTGTTTAAAATGATACCAGCTGATTTACTCTCAAGGCTAAGATCAGTGGTCCTGTACCCAGCCAGCTTTACTGTGATTGTGTGCCCAAAGTGGTGGCTTCAGAAAAGTCCTGTGAAAGACTGGATAATTTTCCATCTAGTTCAACAGATTTGCTAAAGCCGATACTTTGATCTCAGCTTCAAACATGACATTAGTAATATCTAACACTCAATAATGTCAGTTACAACTAAAACCTCTTTGGAAGGGGCATCCACATTCAGTATTTGCCCATGCTAAATCAACCAGAGACACATACACAAAACCCCATCTATTTTTCTGAAGGAAGAAAATTAGATAAGCCCTTCATCCTTGCTTTAGGTCAATCTGCAACTCATTCCTGTTCATGCCCAGAAGTAAAAAACTCAAGAAATCTGTCTTAATATTTTTTTTGCCATTGATGTGCTTTAACAGCTAAATTAATTCATAGCTCTTATCATAGGCTATACTGATCTATAAATAAATACTGATCTGTGCCTTTTACTATGTTTATTTATTCCCTGAGTGGAACTTAACTGTACTTGAGTGAAACCTTTCATAAACCTAACCACCATGCTGCTCTTGTCAGCCCACATCCTAATTCTGTGGGGTTTATCTGACACAGTTTAAAGCTATCCCAGAAATCTATGCCTTTAGCCTCAACCCCATTTCTGAAACTAAAAGGTTATTCAGAGGCTCTTGTCACTACTCATCATTTGCTGCCAGGACCCTGAGGGCCCTAATAGTTCTTAAAGACTCTGACCAGCCAACCCTGGGGCCATTGGCCCAGCCCAGGATTCCAGTTTCAGTCCAACGGAGCTGTCAGGCTCTAGGCAATGAATTCACAGAAATTCCAGGCTCCAGAAATTCCACAGCCATGCCAGTGTCTGTCCATGGACCCTGCTGACCGATACCCCAACCCACAAAGGATTTCCCAGTATGATTTTGATCCTGCCCAGTTACCACAGTGCTATGTGTGACCCTTACTGCCCTCATCAGATAAGGTGACCCTGACCAGCAAACTGACTTCCCATGTTACCATTGCCCCTGCCTCACTGCCGGGAGTTTGATGTGGACCCTGGGATGAATCTGGTTATCACTGCCTGGCAAAACCCTTGCTCTGATAGTTCTATCAATTCCCTTGACTCCTGGCCCTGGATCCCTTGGGACAGTTTTTATCGGAGGTCTATCAGTCCATTAAAATCTACCATGATATTTAATTCACTTCATGCTCATTTAATTCCCTTACCTCTGCCCCAGAAACTACTGTGTCTCAACAAACCATATCCATTTGTAAAGTCACCTTTGGAAATGTGCATTTCTTGTCCCTATGGGTCTCACTGTCATTCATCAACACAACCATCTTCTCACTGCTTACTCTCTGAGAACTTTAAACTAACTCTGATTCTAGTAATAATTATAATACAGCCTCAAACCAAGAGAAGTTCTTTTTCCATAGCAGCAGCAGCAGCATTCACTTAACCTCAAATGCCTTTCAAAGAACTGTATTAAACAAGCTCTGGTTACTTTAGGCTCAAACTCCAGTCCCAGATCTGATTGTGTCCCAAATTTAAACAGTGCTCCATAACCCCATCTCCACACCCCACCCATCCACTGGATTTACCCTTCTATTGGCTGTTTTCAACTCAGCCTCCAGTTCTTTGCACAAAGCTACAGTGGCCTGGCAGAGACTTTGGGGTAATTGGGTGTGCTTGAGACATTTGGCCAGACTACACATAAAGGGAAGAGGTAAAGTTCACCTTGCCCAGCTTATTGGATTCCTTTGGGTTATTAGCTCCTTGTGACTCATTTAATGTTTTCAATAATTTGTCCTGAAAATTATTCAATTTCTAAAAATAGAATTAGAGTGATATTGCATATAATAAGGGAAACAGAAAAACAAAATCAGGAAATGCAATTCCTTTGCCAAAAACTTGAGCACTGATGCCTGCTAAAGCTCTAGTCTCCCAGCCATGGTTCCTGTCTTGCTTTCCCAGAAGCCAGAGATGGCATATGCACCTTAAAAACCTTTAAGTGCTTGTGTGAATTCAAAGGTGAAATTCTAGGCACACAGTTTTTGAAATATAAATGTTTAGCATGTAAAGGAAAGCAGATGGGAAGGAAATAATGAGTGCGTTCAGATCAAAACCACAGAGCATCAGATGCCTTACCAGTTGCTGGAATGTTGACCTTAATAAAGCTATGACAACTCACACAAGCTGAGCTCTGCACCACAGAGCAGGGGGACTCATAATGGCTTTGAACTGCATACTTTCCACTTCTCCCTAATGCAGGCTACAGCTATGTCAAATGTACATAAATTGCTCAGAATGAAGAATAGAATGAAAAAGAATATTGCACTTGGGAGGGAAAAAAGATAATAAGAATTACAAACATGTATTTGCTCCGATAGAGTAAAATAAAAACTAATATTTAGTACAAATGTATTATAATTTTTGTCTACTCCCCCAGTCATGGACCATCTAGAAAAGCATTTTCCAACATCTCATAGAGAGGCATTACTTTAAAACTTTCACCATAAACTGGAAAATTCAAGATATCTTGATAATAGCAGATGGTTATGAAGTGAATATGGAGCTGTATGTCACTCCTGGGGATTTATGGTTATTCAGAAGCCACTTGAATTATATGCTCATGGTTAATAACATCAGCAGAGCCACTCCAGTTGATTACAACATTATAGTTACTCCATGGTTCTCTATTATACTTTTCAGTTGCAGTAAGAAAAGGGCAACCAAATAATCCCTCCAAAGACATTGTACTGCCCTTGTTAGAAAAGACTGAAAAAGCTTCATAGCTGCAGACAAAATGTAAACCCCATTAAGGAACAAGAGATACTCTTTAATATCTCTTGCATGGAGCAGCTGAATTGACAGTAATTCCAGCCTGGCCAGATAGCAAATATTGTATTGCTTCTCATTGTGGGCTAATAAAATGGAATGTTGCCTCTTGCCTAAAGAAGGGAGGGAGGAAGGAAATGGGAGGTGTAATGGGTATGCAGAAAGGATTCTCAGGAAGCTTTGAGCTGTCTCCAGTTTAATTTAGCTTTTGCTCCTGATTTCATCTAATTCTCTACATTTTTGTCCCTTTTCATTTCATTTTAAAGGAGAGGAAACATAAACAAAGCCAAATACACTAGAATACTTTGTTTATGAAATAATTCAGACAAAGCAAAATAAAGCTATTTCACCAAGAAAATCTTAAGGACATTTTTAAGAGATCTTTTTGTCAGCAAGGCTGCAAATTATTGGCTTAGATTTTTTCATTAAAAGGACAAACTCTTCAAAGTAGGCTTCAGATGAAATAAACCCCATGACTAAAACTAGAATTCATACCCTCCAAAAATCCTGTTCTTAAGATACTTTTTCAGTCCTATTGGCTCGATGCACCCTGTAGACAATGGACCAGCAGGAGTTTTCCTATTGTGTCCCTTGCCCATCTCTAGATCCTTTAGGCTCCAAAGTCAGGAGATGGAGAATGGCAGAACCACATTATCTGTGGTCAGGGATAAGATGGGGATGGGGGACGGGTTCATGGATTAATTTAGGCAATACTATTTCAACATGTATCAGTGGGATTTTTTTAAAGCCATATTATGAAATCCGTGCTCTACCCCAGCATGAGCCAAGCTTCCCCTGGATACAGTGTCTCTGTGATGAGGAGCCTATTCTCACCTGCTCTGACACACTTACAGAGTGGCAAAAGCTGCAGTCTCACTCTTTGCTCTCCCTTCACATGCCAAGCTATGTGCTTGAAGTATTTAAGTTATTTCAGAACAAAGTCTGGGAAATAATGACATCTTTCCTTGCAGTAGCACTGGCCTTTTTGCAGCCTGAACATCATACTTAGTTAGGATATGGAGTCGTTCCTCAGTGTACAGAATAAATATTTCAGAGGCCTTGACTGATCATGGGAAAGTTCTACCTAGATATGCTAATAAAGGCAAGTCTTATTTTCAGCACCTTACCAAACTACAGGAGGTATATGTCTGCTCCTTTGAAAAGGATAACATCTGAAAAATGTAAATAATTCACAAATTCTAAAATGTCTCTTTCATCTAAATAATATTTTAGAGTGTAGCTGTATTTAAAATTGCAAATTAGTGTTATAGATGACTTCCAATTTGTTAAAATGTACACATTGATAAAACTGTTGAAAAATTTTGGATCATAAAATCTAGCATATGTTGAAGCTGGCATCTTAATTCTAGCTGTAGTACCAGCTGTGGAAACTATGCCTTTGAAGCACTCACAGCTGGGGTTGAAGCTCCTCGCTGCAGACAAAGAAATACACTGTCTTTAAACCGCTGGCTTTAAATTTGCTGTAGCTTAGCTGGAACTTGACTTGAAGAGTTGTTTCTCAATGCAGAGAGACACCTCTGTATCTGCTTTAGAGGCAGGTGATGCCATATCATCAGTCTCAGATGTAGTTAAAACCAGCTCCCACGGCAAAAGTAAGCCGCCAGCTTGAAAACAGAGGTTGAAATTCAGTTTATAACTATGTTACACTTAAGCACAAAGACCTTGGCTTAAATTTGAGCTCCTTTCCCATGCAAAATGTCATTTAATCAATTGCAATATTTCTAATGTACCTGTAGCCCTCCTATTTGAATTTGTATGCCTGCAGCTCAGCAGGATATTTTCCAGAACAAGCAGAAAATAAGACCTCTGGGTTCAAGCTCCTTGGTGTATCACAGCAGGGCATTCTCTGCTGAGCTGCCCCTACCTGTGAGCACTTCAAAGGAGCAGTCGCAGCAGGGGTTGGGGCTGACACCAGAAGTGGTGGTTTGATCTAACATGGGAGATTTCACCAGTCTTCAGCCTTGAGGACAACTTGTTCATTTAAGAAATGTATTTTAAAGTGATACATTGCATGGCTGTTATTAGACCTTGAAGAGAGTAATCACAGCTGTGTGCTCCTTCCTTCTGGTCAGCTTTGTGAGAAAATGAAGTGAAAAAACAGGAGCATGAGTGCACTCTTCCAGAAACTCTGTTTTAACCCCATTTCTGTACTGCACTGCAAGAGCGAGAGTACATGGAGGGTGAACCACAAAGGTTGTTTGTGCACTTTGATGTTATTTTATGATGTACAAATAGAATTCCATTTGAGATATTATTTTCATTCATGGTTATTCTTAGTTAAAAAATATCAGGAATAATGGGTTATGTCTTTGCTTTTTGTACCAGAGGACTGACTGAAGCAAGATTTTTGAGAGGTTTTGGGAATATCTTTTTATTTTTCTTATGATAGGCGTGCATCACTTATTTTGTATTATTTTACTGACTATAACTCCGATATGATAAATTCTGAGTGATTTTGTACATATGGGATTTTTTCTACCAAAGTTATACTGGGCAAGTTCACTGCCATGTGTTTTGCTGCCAGCTGAAGGAACTACAGTAGTTCATTCAGTGATTAATACATTTCTGTATACACAGAATGTGTGTCATGGTGTAAATTAACACATGACCATTCTTTTGGATCTTGTTAAGCATCCAGAATTATAGACTCACACTGGGTGAGTCCTGCCACTGCTCAGTCATGGAATCATAGAATAACCTATGCTGGAAGGGACCCACAAAGATCACAGTTTAAAAAAAAAGGGTAAGTTAGGATAGAGAGCTGCCTAACTATATATTTGACATTTATAAAAGCTGTAACAATGTATATATGAACATATATATACATATATATATGTATTTATATGTATATATATGTCAGTACCTCAGAAATGGTTCTCAATTTTCTAATTTGTGTTTGCCCTTCTTGTTTGGAAGTCCAGTACCTCATGAAAGTCTAATTTCCTTAAACATGAAGTGGATTTTTGTGATAGCTCATAAAATGAGTGTTGATGAAGCCTTCTCATTTAGCTAAACTTGAGCATTCCCTTTTTCCATCTGAAGAGGAAAAAAATCTGCAAGTGCAGCATGGGAATTATTTTTCAGACAGAATTACCTGATATTGAGTATTATACACATTTTTTTTTTTTTTTTTGTTTTCTGCTGTAAGGAGCTGATCAGCTGGTAACCCCGTTTACCTGCCAGAACACAAATTTGTACTAGGTTTTATGTCAGTGCTGCTACACACACACACACAAATTCGACTTCATGCATAAAACCTGCCTCCATATCTTTAATTTAGTTAACAGAGGGGCTTCAGTCAAGGTAAATCTGCTAGAGCTAGTTTTGAACAGAGAGCCTTTCCTGCTCATGGAGGTAAGTCCTCCAAGATTGCTTTCATCAAGCAGTGAGCTGCTGTTGGTATGTCACTCCCAGTAGTGAGCTGACTAGCTGTTTAAGCTGAGTTAGCTGTTCCTTTACAAGTCATGGTAGCGCAAAGATGTTTCTGCAGTGACATTTTCTTGGTGACGGGGTGCCTAAACATAACCACAAGAGAAAATGAAGTAGATGCTGAGGTTTTCTACAGAAAAAGACACTTTTTCACAGATCCTTATAATTCCCTTTAGGTTGGTAGTCAGAAGCTGCAGGTCCCCTGCTCTCTGTGGAAATGTTGTGAGGTGATTCTCACTGATAGATCCAAGTCTGAATAAAAGAGTGCCATACCTTAAAAGATTTCACTAACCCACCCTCTCCCAAACTATGACCTCTTGCTGCTGCCAAAAATAACATCTTCTAAAGTATGGCTTCTGTTGTAGCCTATGTGATGCAAAACCTAGGGGTTTTGCAAACCTTTAAGCAGGAAATTACATGGCCTCCTTTATGTTCCCTGTGAATTTGAGTTCTTCCCTGAAGCCAGCAGATGAAAAATGTGAAATGTGGTTGTGCCCCTGGAAGAAAACTACAAATTAGCAAAGTTCCATACTTGAAGCAAAATTACTGTTCCCCAAACTGCACAGTCCCTATACCAATCACAGGGTTCATTGCTCTATCAAACCCCACTCCGGGAATGTCAGGGACATTAAAGTAAGTACAGGATGTGCTAACATCCCTTTTAACATGATGTTAGAAGAATGGGAAAATAATGGGAAAAAAGAGCTACAGCATAATAGAATGTGCATATATGATTCGCCCTCACAGACAAGCTGAATGTGAGTTAGACAGGAGGTCAGTAAAGAGTATTGGAAACTGTCTGAAATCTAGGCCTGAAGGATTGTGATCAGTGGCACAATTCCAGCTGGAGGGCAGTCACTGGTGGTGTACCACAGGGGTTGGTAAGGGGGCCAATACTGTTTAATATCTTCATTACTGACCCATGTGACAGCGCAGCCTCAGCAAGATCTCAGGAGATGGAAAACTGGGAGGAGTTGTTGATACAGCAGTCAGTTGTACTGTCATTCAGAGGGACCCTGACAGGATGGAGAAAAGGGCAGAGAGGGAACTCTCAAAGCTCAAGAAATGGAAATGCAAGCTCCTGCATATGGGAAGAGACAACTCCATTCACCAATCCATGCTGAGGTGGAAAGCAGCTGGAAAGCAGCTTTGCAGAGAAGGACCTGGGGGTCCTGGTGGACACGAAGTTGAGCACAAGGCGGCAAAGAAGGCAAGATGCATCTTCAGTGTTGCCAGCAAGGCTGAGGATGGTGTCTCTGCACCAGTGAAGCCCCACCTTGAGTATGGAATTTGGGGCTAACAGGTAAAAGAAAAGATGGAAAAAGATGGTAAGGGACCATGAAGATGATCAAAGGACCAGAGTCTCTTTCATTTAGAGAGAGCCTGAGAGAGCTGGAGCTATTCCCTCTCTTGGGAGGGAGAGCTGGTGCTGTTCCCTCTTGGAGAAGGCTTGGGGGGGATCTTATCAATGTTCATAAATACCTGATAGGAAGGAGTAAAGAGGAAGCCAAGCTTTTCTCTGTAGTGTGCAGTTACTGAACAAGAGGCAATGGACGCAGACTAAAATACAGGAAATTCCGTTTAGATGCAAGAAAAAAATTCCTTGCTCTGAAGGTGGTCAAACACTGGCACAGTTTTCTCATAGTCTCTATCCATGAGGGTACTCAGAACTCAACTGGACACACAACCCTGGACAAGCTGTTCTAGCTGATTCTGCTTGAGCAGGGAGGCTAGTTGAGGTAACCTTCAGAGGTACTTTCCAACTTCAACCATTCTACAATTTTTTCACTTACATATTACATCAAATTTAAGCTTGGCAACTGGCAAAAATACATTTTTGTGTTAGTAATCAGATGATCTGTTAAAGGAATTACATTGTATTTAAAGGAAGGCCCTGTGGGATGGGCTCATCATTTGGAAGCACTGAAGGAAATGTGGAAAAACCCAGGGAGAAAGTAGGCAATGTGGAAAGAGTCAAAGGGTAGAGCATGAGAAATATAAAGGAGAAAGAAGGTAAAGCTTTAAATCTGAGACACAAGGATCTAAAACAAAAGACTGATTTGGGGAGTTATTTTCCTTTGTCAATTTTCGTAATTGCTCTCAATTACCTAAGACATGTTTTGAAATAAAACACACATTCCTGGCAGCATATGAATTGCTCTGTTCCTCATAACTGAATTGGTTTGCAGCAAAGGGAATATATTTCAGTGCTAATATTTCCTTTCCGTGTGTGCTGTTGAATCCTGATGCAACACATACACTCCCAGGCAGCTGGTATGAGTCAATGTGCTTTAGATGTTTGCTACAGAGGAGAAGAGGGTGCGGATGGCTAAGTGCAGCAAATGGACAGTAATTTTGGGATGCTACCCAGAAGCAAAACCACCCTAAAATGAAGATAAAGGGATTGCATCCGTGGTACAATGTTGCAAGAGCAGTGTAAGCAGTGAAAGTGAGGTAACCTGAGAAGAAATTCAGGTACTCATTATGGGAAAAAGACAATGCCTCATAGCAGAAGAAAGATGGGTCACCTTGTTAGAAAATTAAATTTCTTTTGGGGAAAATATCTCAACAGCAAATACAGAAGTCCCTTTCAGTCTTTGCTCTCACTTCTGTCTTAATATTTTTGCAAGAAGCAGACAGAAATTTGGACAAGTATGGAAGAGAAAAAATAAGAAGTGGAGAAAGAAGAAAATGGAGAAAGTGGAAAGTTATTGAGTCCATCTCCCAGATGAATTGTTAATTTTGGATGGTTACACAAGAGAAGTATTTTTAGGGATAATGTAACACAATAATAATTTTGAAGTCCATTTATTACCCATGGAAAATATCCATTGGCTCCAGATTATTAAAAACATATTCTTAAGCTATCTACTAATATATGACTCTGGAACTGCTTTGAAAAACTTTGTGTTCTTTGAAAAGAAACACAGGAGGCAGTGTTTCACAGTGAAGGACATCCGAGTGGGATTTGGAAAGCTTGCATTCCCTGCTAGGATGTACTACTGAGTCCCTACATGAGCTTGGGTCTTGTCATGCATTCAGTGTATGTTAACAGGCTTCAAAATCAAGCCTCACATTTTTGCTCTACTAGAGGTCCCTACAAGCTGAGTCTAGAGTGCTATGCCTATTTCTCCCAGACAGTAGAAGATGCTTATTTGCACATGTGAAATTTGTTTGTGATTTCACTTCCTCCCACACATCCCCTCAATGCGTGACTTGAATGAGGCCGATGCCTCTTCAGCCTTCTTTAAAAACCCTGAAATGCCCTCCTAGAAAGACAGCTGAGGCTTATATACTTGTTATTTAGAGGTTTATACTCAGTTTATGTAGAGGCAAGTGTAGTGGAATTAAAGTCACCCTTCAGAAATCATCCTGGAGGGTAATTTGAGAACTAGGAGATAAAGTAAGACATGGCAGGTTCAGAAAGGACAAAAGTAGAAGGCAGTAATACATTAGAAGACATGAAAAGACTGTGGCTGATGCCATGTAACCCTTAGCATGAGTGAAATATAAAATTAACATCAATAATCAATAGTTCAATGCAATAACAACCAAGTATTGAGTGGCAAAGATAGGTTGGCAAACGTTCAGGGGCGGTACTTACTCCTTGTTCATGATTCCTGAGTCAGGGAAATGCATATATGCAAAAGAGTCTGTGGTGAAAAAATAAACATATTGATTATTTAGAGACTTAAAAACCTAAATGTATTCATTGTCTTTTTCATACTTTTTTTTTTTTCAGAAGAATTTTGTCAAACTAGAAAAGAACCTGTCTTGAATTATCCTCTATTCTGAGGAGAAAATGCTTCAATTTTGGCAGGTGTTAATCTGCAGGTGTTTGATGATAACTATAAGTAGCATCCAAAAGTGTTTAGTGTGATCATGTTTTTAAAAGTGGCCTTCATGATATCTCCATTTGTACATGGACAAATTTTCATTTATTGCCACACATCTCTGTGCAGTCAGTAATGGCATTTGTACATACAGATCTGCATTTATATGAGAATCTGGAAAATGAAATTTGAATTTTAAAAACCAAGCATAAATTTTGAAAGGTATCTCTGAAAACCATATCTCAACATTATGGATCTGTGAATCTCCTCAGTCACAAAAGAGGAAATTAAAATACATATGTATGCACACAAACAAACGCACATGTATATTTCAAAAACTTTGGTTTTACCATTTTGTTGAAAAAAAACTAGAATTCTAAAACCTGTTTCAGAGTTGTCAGTTCTTGTATTGTCAAGACTTTTAAGCTGATGACTCAATCAATTTTCCAATTGTCCGCTTGTCTCTGCCTGATATTTCCTAATAGAAGCCTCAGTAGTCACATAATTTAGACATAAAAATGGAATTTATGACTTTTCCATTTACTCTGTCTCTATCACTGTCCACTGCCATTACTTTCTCTCAGCTTAATAACTGCAATGAGAGTAAAAAATAGTCTTATTGTCTGCTCTCCTAATGTGCAGCAACTTGTCAAATGACAGAGACTTGCAACTGTATGTATATCAACTGTTTCTGAGCTTTCTATTATCTTCACCCTATTTTACATTTTCTTTTTAAATTGGCAATAAATTCACAGACAAAAATTCTTAAGCTTTCTATTTACCCAGGAGTGTGCACATTCAGTATATTTTAAAGTGCTTTAACCCAGTTTTAGCTGTTGCTGAATCATATTTGTAGTGAACCAAACTGTTTTATTTTTCTACAGTTAATTTTCTTCTGCTGTTGTTCTGTATGGATTGTATTTATTGTGTTTTTGGTATTCTTGGTAGATTTCTAGAACAAGTTGCTCTTTCTCTGAAATCACAATAATGGGTTTGTAATAGTGGAAATTGCCAATGATGGCTTGGGAATTACTGTGTTGGTAAGCAATGTTGGTAAAGCAGATGGACATCTGATAAAAAAAGGTCCATAATTACTTTTTAAAATTAAGAAGGTATTAAAATTTTGGAACATGTGCAAGAAAGCACTTTTCTCTAAACAGCTTCTTTTTAAAAAGTTCACCAAAGAGTGCTGACTTCTGTTACCACATATTGCAAGAATGAAAACTATTTTTCCTGCCTTAAATATTGAACATTATGCTTCAAACATCTGAAAATTCTTTCATATTCTGAAGAAAGCTACCTGAAAATTTGCTATCAAATGTGTGATTACTTTTGAAGCAGTTTGGCCAGCATTTTCTGTGTGGTTTTGTACTTGTTGAACCTATTTCAAAGTATTCAAAGATGGCATGAGCCAAACTGTAAGCTTCTAATAACTCACAGTATTGCAAATGAGTGTGCTTTTATGAATTTAAGAAAAATTTGTAGGCATTTTGATGTAGACTGGATCTTAAAATACAAGGTCTAAGTTAGAAGGGGAACAAAAGAGAAAACTCATATGAAAAAAAAATCTTATTTTTCTAAAGCTTTCTTTGAGAGTATTAAAAGACTGAAGTCAGTAGTGGGGATGAAAAATGCAGTAGGGAGAAAACTTTGAGTACATTAGCAGATTCAACTGATAACCTTATTTAGCTGCATCACAGAAATACCTTCTTATTTCTCATAACTTGATCTAGCTGGAAATCAGCCAGAGTGCAGAAGTAACATTATACTTAGTTTCTTACACAGGTGTTGTAATAAACCACTTTTCTGGCAGTTCACACTTACTAAAATTGGGTGTCTGCCTTTACTGTGGGTGTGGAGGCCTTTGGAAAAAAAATCCTTGGAATAAATAGTAAAATTACCAACCACGTCTGCTATTGATTAAGAAAAGGTCTTGCAATCATTTGGACTAGCAAACTTGGCCCACATTGTAAATGTAGATGTTCCACGGATGAAGGGAGGAGTAAGTGACAACAAATCATAATTGTGTGACTGCTTTTATCAGCAACACAAAATCTTTTGCAGATAAGAAAAAGGCTGGGACTTCATGATGAGCTTTACACTGCCATTCTTCCTCTGCCCATCAAACACAGGAACACAAGGACATGAAGCACAATGTGCAGGAGTCAAGGAGATTGGCTGTTTCTTTTGGCTAAAACCCTGTGGTACAGAGGCCCCTTGCCAAGCAAACTGAAGCAGGGCACATGCCAGTCATGCCGCTGTCCTTAAAGAACCATCTTAGTCAAAACAGCAACAAAAAAAAAATCCAGTCTCCTATAAACTAGGCTCAGAAGGGGTGTTTCTATGAAACTTAAAAAGAAGCAAGAAAAAGAAAAGGCCCCAAGCCACCAAGAGTTTGTAAAAAGCGTAACTGAGGGTAATGAGAAAATGAGAATTAGCTTTTATGTGCTGTCTAAAAAATTGACTAGTCAACATATGAAGCACAGTTAAAAATTCAGCCAAGTACTATTTGCCAAGAACAATAAAAAATGATCAAAACCTTTCAATTATAGCTACTTAAATGAAATTTCAAAATGAAAGTCAGGGAAAAGTGAAGATGTGTAGCTTTGCGTTTGGTTTAACTCTGTTGCACAAAAGGCAGCAGATTTCCTGGGGCTTTTACTTTCAGAAGAGGGATGTGCAGTGCAAACAAATTTCAGGGCCCTGCAGGAAATTTCATGAGTTGTTTGTCCGAACATCAGACTGGAGCAAATCACAGGAACCTGCATTATCCTTGGGGTGACCCAGTATATTAAAATGCTGAGCATTTTAAAATGTTTCATTTTGTAACTGAGAAGGTCTCTGTCCTTTTGGATAGTTAGTACAAGTTTGTTCTATTAATATCTTGCTAGACAGTACATCTTTGATAGTGCTTTAAGGTTTTCTTGCTGCTGTTTTTTGACTAAGAAGAAAATATACAGGCTCTTCAGGACATTTACGTTTTCTTTAAAAACCCCCCAAAACCCCAAACCCAACAGGAAATAACCAAAACCAAACCGAAATGGAGTTGATGGAGAAAAAAAATTATGTTTTCTTACAATCAAATGTGAGTTCACAAACAAGTAACTTGCTTCTGAAAATGGGACATAACCTTCTAAAGTCATTTAGACACCTCTGAAAATTTGATTTTGAAAATCCTACTGACAGCGTAGCCGTACTCCTTGTCAAGTACTTCTGAAGGAAGAACTGAAGAATTTGGTTTTCAGTTCTGTAAATAAATAGCTAAAAATGTCTGCCAGGGGCCAGATCTTCATGTTGAGACTATGACACTACAGAGGCATTGTGTGAACTTTTAACTGGTTATTCTTGCTCATTTGGACATCTGTATTCTCACATTAAAGATTAACAGAAATGGGTGGAAGTTGCCATAGAAACAACTATATTCCTGGTTCAGAAATTCAGTTGTGAGATTACAGTAATGATGTGGGAATTCTTGGGAAGCTTAATTTTTATGCTGCTCAATCTCCTTTTGTAGGGGTTTATAGCACCAGGCCAATTGTATCTGGTACAATAGGGAACAGTGGTAGAAACTGAAACAGTCATTTCATCAGCAAGTGAAAAGCAATTGTCAAAAGGCATTGTAAAAATTCTTTTCAGAGGCTGCCTTTACAGAAACAACAGTTACATGTAGGAGGAAGTACTTATTTATCTGATTTAAATGAATACAATCTGGCTTCACTAATTTGTTTCTGGCAATAATTAGAATGTTGCTCAATTTATTTTAATTGCACATTAATTTGATTCCCAGTCTTGCCAGAAATGCAACCAGAAGCTTCAGAGTAACAAAATATATCTCTAATAGAAGCTGCCCAAGCTCTCTGTAAAGGCAGTTATTAAGGAAACTATTTGCATCGGTTTATTAAGAGTAACTTTGTAATGCAGTTGTACCACCTAACTTTCACCCAGAAACATAAATTAGAAATGCAGACAAAACAGGCAGTTGAGTTAGGAAAAAAAAAAGTACAGTTGCTTTACAGGGGCTCTATATATTTTTTAGAAGAGAAGAAAACAGTTGAACAAAGCAGGGGTAAGGTTTTGCTCTATGCCACACCCCAAGGTGTCAGGCTATTTCTAGGACCCTCATTCCATGAAATCCACAGATTTCAAGACATAGTAGGCATCTGCTGGAGCAAAAAGACTGTGGAACACAAGCAATCCCCAGATAAAACTCTCCAGGAGAAACCTTTCAAAAGCAGAAGAGCATAGGAAGAATCAAGGGCAACTCACAGAGGTCTTCCTTCCCGGAGTGGTGGGTTTGGAGCCAGCACAATGAACGTGTGGTTTCCCCTGTAAAACAATTTTTTGTCAGCTTTGTTAAATGTTCCACAAACTGTCTGAAGATCAGCGGTACTGGTAGGTTGAAATGGTGCAAGTGGACAAATATTCTGTGAGGTTTTGGTGAGTTTCCTGTGGACGGCCACGAGAGCCCTGGCACCAATCAGCTCTGTGAGACCGGTAGATATTCACCTTTTCTGCTCTACCTCAAAGTGAAATAGGGCAGACAAGATATTCTCTCAGTCTCATCTGCCTTAACTCATATTCAGCAGCTCTGTCTCTGTGGCAATAGCTATTTCAAATGTTAACAGAGAAAGAATTTTTGTTTCAATAGGCTGCTGCTTAATTTTATTGGGGAAAAATATATCTCCCAATTTTAAATTTTCTCATCTTCTAAACTTTTTCAAAGACCTTGCACATTATTTCAACGTATGTTTAACTATTTTCATTATCTATTTCTCAAAACAAAATGAACACTTTGGGAACAATGTGCTTATTCTTATACCGTGGTTTCAAGAGATTTCAGTAAATCTTTGTACCTATGTGTAGGACTACCATGGAGAACACAAAGAATGTTTTTTCCTTGTATTTTAAAACATAAGATCTATACATAAATAGAAAATATGTATGAGATTTCTAAACATATACTTCATTAAATATTTTATCCTACTAAAAATAACATTTTGTAAAAAATGTCAATGTTCCTGTGGGAGAAAAATGTATATCCTGGAAACATCAGTCCACAGTATACAGGAATAGTGTCCCAGTAAAAGAATATTGGCAGCATTTTAGAGAGCCCAGAAACTTGAATGCATGAGGTATTAACAGTATAGCCTGAATAAATCTTGTTGATAGAATTTCCAAAACAAATACTTCTGTTGTAAGCTGACTCCACTTCCAATAGCTTTTATGCTGTCTTATTGTGTTTCTCAGAAAAATAAAAAAAAAGGTATTTTATCTGAAAATATGCTTTCCATCCAAGAAATCAGTCAAAAATAGAATAGGTATTTCCAATTCCCAATCAGATCCGCCTATGACCCACAAACCAATTGATAATTTTTCTGTGTTTGGAAAGCATGCTATATTTTTATTTAGGATTTTTAATGCAAACATTTGAAGCTGTAACATTGACAGTACTCTGTGCATAAATAAAATATAATGAAAATGTTGCATGGAACCACCACTATGGTAGATGAACACATTTATAATTACTTTGTGTAAAGCTGCAGAGTGCCAATTTAGTATAAACTGGAGTCAACATGAGTCCTATTCTTCTCCTTAATTGTTGCTTTAGAGAATGAAGATGCACAATATGGCTTCCTTTGTAAAACATCACCTCAAATTCAGTTTCTTTCTTTTATTGCTCTGCCATGGGCAGTCCTTACTATTCTGCTGAGGAGAAGTAACTACAGGAATTCTTAGGAAGAGTTTTGATGGATGTTGATAGCCCATGCAGGATGGCTCTTTGGGGTGTCTATTGCAGAAATGCCTCCACATCTGCTCATCATTGCTTGCTTTCTGTTCAGGTCAGGGTTTCATCCGACTGAAGCAGTAATAACGTGACTTTTGGTTTTGTTCCAGAAGTCTGTTCTTGCTCATGTTTTGCAGAACAGAAAGTTCTGGAGCTGCAAGGCAGTTTCTGAGGGAGTGTTTTTGTGCTATGCTTATGACTCTATGACTGTGGTATTCTTTTGGTGGGCCTTATTTGCTATAATTGTTGATAAAAATTATTTCAATTTATCTACATTTATTTACAGACTCTGTTAACACTGGAATCCAGTAACAGTTCAACTGAAGAAAAAGTGTGTGGGGAGGAAAATCAGCCATTTTGAAACTGTCTTGAAATTTTTGAAATTAAACATTTGTTAGACTAAGTTCAGAAAGTTCACAAAGGTACCATTTGTAAATGAACTCTTTGATTCCAAGGGAACAAACCTTCCTGAATGACTTTTCATGCAAAATGTTTGTGACAAATACGTGTCTTTTTTATGGCTGAACAATAACGTACATGCTACTGCTGTAGGCTGACCAGTCTCACAATTTCTTTGAGTAATCATCATTCCAGCAACAAACATTGACAAAAGCTAAAATGTGCAAGCACTGACCTCCTGTTTCATTAAGAGGGATTTGAAAAATCTTACTTCCCTAGAAAATTTTCTCAGTGTCTCGAAATGGTTAGCTTTTAAATTCCCTCAAGGTCTCTTTTCTTCAGAAAATGTTGTTTTAGTTTTATAATTAACATCAATAGTAGTTTGCTGTTGGTAAATGGTACATTACTGAAATGGCACATTACTGCTTTAAAACTCAGGCTGTTCACTGTGACAAAATGTCTCATTTACGGTGGAGGGACTCAATGGCTGTGTCTTTGTGCCTCTGCAATTGCAGCATCCCAGGACAGATGTAAACACAGCATGGCTCACCTCCTGCAAGCTTTCCATCTGCATGGCTGCCTTGGTGGAGCTGCAGGCTGCCCGTGGGACAGGCTTAATACACACCAGCACGCTGGGCAAGTTCTCCTGTACTGCAAAGGAGTCTTCCTGTCCCTGGTAAAGCTGCTCTTGCAGGCCTCCCATACTGAAGAGCTCAGGCTTGATAGGGCAAATAGAAGTGCCCTTTCATGAATTATAAAACCAAAGAGCATTTTTTTCTATGAGGCAGAGAGAAGAATGGACTGTACTTTGTCTTTTCTAGTTTGGAGAACATTGACTTTTTTGTGTTACAGGACATGCTCTTTTCTATTTATTCCCTTTTGTTCTTGGATGAAGAGTTAAATGTCCTGCATTCACATCTCCAATTTACTTAAATCAATTTCTGTATCTTCTGTTTTTCTTTTTAGTCAATTATCATGTTAGTCATGACAGCATAGGAATATCCCTCACATTTTCAAATATTACAGGTATCTACCAGCACAGGATGAAGTGCTAGAATCACCAAACTTGTTTTCTAACAATACAATTATGATGGGAAAATAAATACAAAAAGACAGCTTTTACAACAACATTTGAATCATGAATAAACTCAGCTTTGAGATAAATGGAATGAAAACTCGTTTTTGCAATTTCAGTGAAAGGTCATAAAAATATTTAAAAGTATGAGTGTTTAGCAGGAACCTTCTGTCTTGCCTGGGTTCATCCCAACCCTGTGCTGAGGAGAGGAATTAGTAAATGGCAGGGCAAGACTTATTATTTATACACTGTTTATGCTTGCACCCTACAGATGATATCCTGTCTAACAGACATTGTCCTTGTGTTTTGGTCAATGAAAAAAAACCCACAACATTTGCCCATCATTTTTTTCCCAAGTTATGTTTTGATTATGGATAGTTTTATGGGTAAATCCATAATGGAATTTCTAGTATATGTGGAACATGTTTATTCTGCATCTCTTCTCTGAGGCAATAATAAGGTGCTTGTAGCATTACAAAACTGTAATTAAACCTTTCTAGGAAGGTTATTTTTCAATCACTTATAGACAGTTCTCACTGTACTCTTGCTTGTAATACCACTTTGAAAAGCAAAGAATGCCCCTCTATTTACAAGGTGTTTTGCTGACTTCTCAATTTTCTTTTTATACATTCCTCAGTGTCACTTACAAGGCCAGAAACTCCTGTATGAAGTGCTAAAATGAATAAGGCTGGTGTATCTGATGGGGAAGCTCTGTGTACGATGTGCCTGCCTCTGCAATTTTTTGAATGGAGATCATGTCCATATTAAAATGTCTATGTGTTATCAAGGTCACAGACTCTACAATAATGGATCAACTCTTTCAATATAAATGAGGTTAGAACATATCTTTTTAATCCAAATGTATTTTTCTTGAAAGCTAAATTAAAAGATCATAATTCCAGGGAAGCCTTATGGGAGCCTTTGCTTAATTACTGATCAGCTGAGGTTGCAGTGCAATATTATTTTTCTTGACAAAATAATTTTTGACATTTTAGACCAGAACATTATACTTTGATCAAATTTATCAATATTTTTGGTTTCCTTTTGACTGCAGTCATCCCCTTTTCTCCAAGTTGATTAGAAATGTGATATTTGCATATAGCAAAAATGTGTGTCTGTAAGGTACAAAAATTTACTGAAACAAATGATAGAGATTTTGACTTTTTAAAAAATGAAGTTTTCATTGATATTATGCTGATTATGCTCATTTGCATGTGCTTTGCTTTATTTTATTTTGTTTTTCCAGAGACACAAGTTTTGAAATCTGCATACTGTGCTGTCAAGATGTGTGACTTAAATCAGATGGAAGTTCTAGCACTGTTTAAGAAATAAAAACCTATCAGGCCTGCTGAAGGATGAAAATAATATCTATTAATATTTTATTCCAATTCAGCTTTTTATAGAATATACTAATTAAAATGAGCACAAATCATTATGAGCTTAGCTTACTTTCAGCTTAGGTAGCTTTTTGTACTCAGCCTGTGGGTTTAAATAGCAGAGTTATCAAGTATGGGTTTGGGTAAAATTTGCTGACATCAATGCATTTGTGGAATAAGAGTGTTCAGGTTAGTTTGTGTAAATTGCAATAATATCTCTCTAATCGAGTTTGATGTTGGGGAAAAGTGCAATAATAAAAGTTTTCATATAAACCCAAATATAATTTTGTGAAATATTTTGAAATTCGCCAACAACATGAGCATGCTTTTGGAGCAGAATGCCCCCTATCACAGGTGTGCCTTGTGTTAATGTGGGAACGTCAAAAGGATCAGCAAAGCGCTCCTGATTCCTCTGCCTCAAAAAATACTCAAACCCTACTTTATTTCTGCCTCTTCCAATTCAGCTGATATGGTGAGATAACATTCAGTGTCTTTCATGTCTTGGTACATGAAGGAGCCACTGAGTTGTTGGGGCAATTGCTTTCCTGTATCGTTTCTTTTCTCTGAGTTTCAGAGTCACAATCACACTGTCCAGGTATTACATGTTATATTATGTCTTTATGTCTTTTGAATTTTCATAAAATAGACTCAACCTGAGCTTCAAATTCCCAAATTCCAGAAATGAGAAGCATGATTTTTTTTTTCTCTTCTTTTGCTGGCTCTGAAATGTTTGCATGTGGAGGGGTTTCAAGCAGTTAGAATAGCCCACCTGTATGTACCTCAGTATCAGGTACTGAAGACATAAATACAATTTCACCAATGTAGCACTGATTTAACACTGTCCACCATGGAGGCCCAGCTCTCATCCTGCATTAACCTGCGCAGTGCAGAGGACTACTTTTTGCCACTCTGAGGAGCACTGGGTTTCTGATGTGACACGCAGCTGGAAAAAGGGCTAAGTAGGACCTGCTGCCTGTCCAAAAGCCGCTGTCCACCTGGCACAACAAACTCTCAGGCAATGCTGAGCTCAAAGCTCAGCAGGAAGCACAAGTCAAGAACCAAGACAAGCCAAGATACTCTGGACAAGACAATCACTTAACTTTTCCTTTATAAAGTGTAAGGCTTCTTGAGCTGAGCTGTCTGGTTGAGAACTCATTATCTCTCATAGGTTCCTGTACACATCCCCACTTAGCTGTTTTCTATTGGAAGTGGCACTTAGCTGATATTCTGCTCAGAAAGAAAAATCAATGGCTGAGACTGACTTATGGGCACTGCTTTTCTTTTGCATGACTATCTTTTAATTTTATAATCTTTTCTTTAAAAAATTAACACATTCCATACTTGTGTCTGACCCGAGATTGAGTACTTCAAAACTTTATTTTGAATTGAACAAGTTCAAATGTGAGTTGACCAATTTTAGAAATAGAGAAACTAGCAAAACTCACATTGAGCTGAAAACTTGACCTCTGCATATGCTTATCTTTTTTGTAAAGTAATATTTTTAAAATTTAATCTTTTTGTGGTTGGTCATATTTCCTGGAACAGGTTACTAGAGCTAAGCCTTCAGTTAATAAAACTACTTGTTAAAAAATAAAAATAAATTCACTGTAGAGCTTAGCAAATAAATTCTCATTTACATAAAGAAGAGTAGAACACATCACTGGATGCATGGTATATGTAAGATATCGAAGATATATAGTAAACTACATCTAAATGTGTGTTTTAATCTCTGAGAGATTATATAAAAATTCACCTTTAGAAGATCCTTCTGGAAATTGCATCGTCTGTACTCATAATTAGGAAATGCTGTAATTTCTGTGTGGGCAAATTTATTCAGATTCTCTTTTCTCCAATTTAATTTCTTGTTTAGATTAAAAACCCAACCAATCAACCAACCAACCAAAAAAAAAAAAACAAACAAAAACCCAAAACAAACAAAGAAACGAAAAAATTAAGATGCCTTGCTAGGTACATTCAGTGAGTGGGATTTGCTCAGAAATAGTTTATTCTTTCTTTGCTGTTAACTTTGTTCCTCATCTTTTTGTTTCATGTTGTTGGAAAATTGCTTTGAAGAGTGAGTGTTTACTTGACAGATTTCCTATGGCATGATTGCTGTGGTATCTGAGTGCTTCATAGCATTAACTAATAAATCTTCACAGCACCCTTGGGAGGTGAAGGCATGCTATTATCCAAATTTGACTGATGAGGGACTGAGAGATTCACGTAAAAACTTCCATTAATTTTGGGAGTCCAGTCAGTACAGGTCACATCTCCCTGTTTCTTCGGACAGAGGACCCTGGAGTCCGAAGTCTGCAAGGAGGGGAATTTTCAGAGTCACAGACGGCAAGATTCTTCTAGAAGTCAGTCAGAAATCTTGCAGCTCAGGTCATCTAAACACCTATACATCTGTGAGACTACTTAGTTTGCAGAAATCTTTGAAATACAACTATTTTTTGCCAGTAGAGAAAGTATCTATATATAAAAGCCATTTTTCTGTCACAAACTTTCTTTAAACTTTGAGTGCTGGAATACTGGATTTCTACATGAAACAGTGAAAATTATTCTCATGTGGTTAAAATGCATTTAAAGGTGTACATGGGCAAAATATTTAATAATGTTTAATATCCACCTTAGAAATGACTGAGTCATTTGGGCCAAGGCAGGAAATCATTAAAATATTTTTCTTGGTTTTCTCTGGGTTTCTAAGTGCAATAGGAATGTAAAAATTATAAGAAATAGATTAGTAATAGCACATACAGAAATCTGATCATATTTTAGTAGCACCAGGAAAAGGAAGATTCTGTTAGTAAAATTGCTCTATTTAGGCAATTAATCATATTTTCACATATATGCATGTAGGTATTGTGCATCACCTTTTGCTTATGCTGACTGGCCAAATGTTAAATGCAATATTTAAGATTTTTACATTAATTTAAAATAATTTAATTAATCAGGTCAAACACTAGTAGCCCATGAGAACTTGTTTGATATTGTTTTATATTACAGCTTATCAGGCATAATACACAAGATTAAGGACTTCAGTACTTGGAAAATAAATGCTTACTACATGTAACAATGAATGGATTTTTCTGCAGTGAAAATGACATGGAGAAACCAGAATTACTCTTCTTAAGTTATAAAATTGTGAAAAATGAGTGTTTATGCCAGTCTCACTGGAGAGGAAATTTATTTCCCTACATCAACTTACATTATTAATTAATTAACTAATTTATAAAATATGCTAATTGGGAGGCTTAGAGGGTGATACTTCCCCGTCTTACCCTTCCTGACAGCTAAGCTCTGTTGCTTCTGAGGGAGGTGAGAACCTTTGCCCCACTCCGCAGCAAAAAATGTGTCATGGCAAAACACTTATTTTTAATTCTTTACAGGCATTTGAAAAATCCAAAAGCATGAAATTTGTAATCCTTATCTTAATGCAGAACTACAGAGCTTGTGGGGGATGTGCATGCAGGTCCTGGTTTCCCTGGGGCTCAGAAATAAAAGACATCACTGATACTAATCCAATTCAAGGAGTTCAAACCCAGGAAAATTCTCCAGTCTTTATTCTTCCTTCAAACCATGATTACAAGCCAAAGAATTTCTTCCAAAAGGTGAATTAATTCTGTTCTGGAGAAATGTATCTAATCTCACTTTACAGATTCAAGGTGTTCGTAAAACTAAGTTGTTGAAGTATTTAATCGGTGTCACTTCTCCGAAATTTCGTCTTTTGTGAAATTTCAGCTACTTTGAAGTTGAGTTGCCTAATTTCCATTTCTAGTCATTGGATCTCGTTATGTCATTGTCAGCAATGTTCAAAGGGCCACCCACTATTTCATGTATTCATGATCAAGCACTTATTTTATAAGCTGAGCTCTTTAAGACTCATATAATTGGGTTTATTTTTCCTATCCCTTCGTTCATTATTTTGGCCCTCCTTTGAACTGCCTTTGCACTTTCACATCTTTCATCTGTGGACAACAGAGAAGATACAATATTGCTGGCACTGGTCTTACTAACACTGGATGTGGGTCCATAGCTTTTCATTGACAGATCCTCTAATTAGCCTGTCATTGTTGGCAGCGTCTATTATGTACTGTTAGTGCTACATACAATCATTCCCATGTTAACTGTTCTATAATGTTCCTATAATATGCAGAGGAAATATCCCTTTAGAGGATATTCTCTAGTGCTATACAATGTGCTTGTTATTTTCCAAGCAAATCTACAGGTCAATTTTGTATATTTATTATTTTTCTGCATTTGCATTACATATTTAATAAGTTAAAGTGCGTCTGTAAATTATTTTCATCTCCAGTATACAAATCTGCCCTGTATACTACAGAAGAGGTCACTTTTTTTTTCAAAAGCTAAAAACATGTACCATTATATTAAATGAGAGCAAAAGCATTTAGCAAACCACATGAGAACAAGTTCTTCAGAGTTAACCATAATAGGAAGTGTGTCAGTGTCTCTTTATGCTGAGGTCTCATGTGTGGTTTCGGCTTTTTATTTCGTTATTCATATTTCTTTTATACATTTAGTCCTTCAATGCACATCTGGCCAGCTACTAAAGCAGTTTCTATTTTGTCACATGCTTCTCATTCTATACACAGTCCATCCTACTGACTGAGTATAACTCATTAGTATCCTCCACCAAAAGCCAACCCTTCACAAATAACCAGCAATTTCTGAACCTCACAAGGTGACTGAGGAGACAAATATATTTAAAATGTTTTCTAGGACTTTGATGCTTTGAATTGAATCACTGTGTCAAATAAATGTGTTTATGAATGTGTGTCAGGAGCACACACCAATGAGCAGTACTGTACTTTGCCAGTACATATACAGCTTAAATGCATATGGCTACTTCAAATAGCACATAGAATAATTCCTAAAAGTGCCTGTAATTAAATAGGAATAGAAAAGAGCAGGTTTTTAAAGAGAGATTGTTGCATGAAGATTTCTCTGAAATCGTCTGCAGAGTGAGAACTGACTTACAGCAATGAACAGAATTGCTGGAGGAAGGCTGATCACAAGCTACCTTCCAGCGAATATTTTGCTCCCCTTCTGCTGTGTTTACGTAAGGGACTGATTTGGATAATATCAGGGTTTTTTTCAGTATATTTTTTCCAAACAGTGGTTCTGGGCACACAAATAATAATTTTTATAAGTGTCTGGAATTTTTAAAATAACAGACACATCTGTTTCACATGATGTAATATATTTTATTGGGATTCTCAAATAGAACCTAGTTCAAAGCACACTGAAATCACCAAAATGAAAGCTCCTTAGCTGTGTGCCACAATAAGGCATCATGGTGCTAAGTACTGCAAGAAAACAAGGTCTTACAGATAAATAGAGAGACTGTGATTCTCAGTTTCTTAGAAGTTATTGCTTGTGATGATTAATTTCTGGTGTGACTAGGTTTTCTAATGTGAAAAGAAGCATAGTAAAGCCTCACAATTTTAATTCATTTTTACATCTTAATTCTTCTGTCTCTAAAAGTCTGTTTCTACAACTTCCTAAAAAATACTAAGGATATATTATATAAGGAAAATAAAATACAGAAGTAATGTTTACCATGTCCTCAGGAGAAATACTTTTATTGAGATTCAGATAAGCTTTTGTTCTTCAAAAGAATTATTCAGATTTGTCTAGAGCTTTCTTCCTCATTCTGGTTTACAGGGACTATTCCAACTTAGATTTGGCTTGTACACTGTATATAAACAAACTTTTATATAATTGAGACTGGCAGAAATATTTGTCACATTTTATTCTGATTTTATATATTTGATTCCAATCATTCTGTTATGATGTTTGAAATGCTATCATTGCACTCCTGCCAGTTCTCATGGTGAGTATTGCAATATATTATATTTGTCTCTAACAGGCCACAGCCCCCAAATCACGTGGTTTCAGCTTTCTTTTAAATGAGAATTATGTTTCTAACCCTTGGAGGAAAAGCTAGAATATATATAGCCTATACTTTCAAAAATATTCAATCACTCCTGGAATAAACAATGAGAGAGTTTTTTTCCTCTTATCCAAAATACTTCTAAGTTCTTCAGCTCCTGAATGGCCTCACTTAGCAATGTTGCTTTGAATGTCTGAATTTGAAGACCAGGGAGGTTGCCTGCAAAGGTACTGACCCCTACTCCTCCCATCTGGGGCTTCGTAGTGGACAAGAAAGTGAGGGGTGGTGTGGGGGCTTGAGCACAGAGCTGGAGCTGAGGAGCTGAGGTTAGAGTGGGTTTACTCTTGGTGTTTTTTAAATAGAAGGCCAAAGATGAGCAGAAATAAAGGTTTAGAGAAAGAAAAAGAGGATGAAGGATGGATCTAGGCAGAGCTGGAAAATGAAAATCTGAAAAGATAATTTTAAAACTATTCCATTTTACCCCTACTAAAATTAGCCAGGCTTGACAATTTTTTGCTTTTGCTTTGAATCAGGCTGCACTTACAGGCACCTTTACATTATTCAAATGCAACCTATTTCACAATGTTTTCAAAACAACTGTTCCTAAGGAGTTGTCAGAAAATAATGAGGATCTTTGGAGCCAGCCTTATAGTCATGCATTCCTGTGGCTGAGGAGCTTCTGTAATAGAATGAATAATTTCTTGTTGGCAACCTGACTTAAGGGGGACAATTAATTGAAAATTTGATAGAGAACAAATTCAAAGAGCTGTAGATTAAAAAAGCTAATACTTTAAATCCCATGATATGTCTTCACCCAAAAAGATGCCAAATGGCTCAAGTTTATATTAAATGAATAATAAGGATAGAAGCAACCTGTATCCCTCACTCAGGAAAGACAGAAGTATCTAGAGATTATATAGAAACAAACATTTTCAGCTTCAATGTTCTTATTGGTTGCACATGAGTGAGACTCAGGCTGAGCAAAAATTTCTTGCACATTCAGTCTATTTGAATATCACAGAGAAAATTAACTTCTTTTTAAACATTGTTCTATAATAGATCCAGAGCACTGGAGTTTATTGTCGTGGTCTTAGATCACTCTTAACACAGACATGTCCTTGTGTTTGCATGAAATTTCATTGACTTTGAGTGCAATGCTGCACCATGACTGAAAAGCTATAGGCATATTATGTTATCTTCCAAACTGTGGGCTATATGATAGCGATTTGTTTTTCCTGATAGCTGCTTATCTAGCAGAAAATGTAAGTACCTGTTTAACTGCTAATGTGAAGCAGATAATTTGTTGCTTGTGAAACAGGAAGACAGATGTGAAACTGAGCATAAAAAAGTCTGTTAGGTGAGGTCTATTTGTCTTCATTGTTTGGAAGAAAAATCTGGAAGGTTTCTTTACAACAGATTACATGGTTATGACTAGACGAATAAAAAAAATTCTCATCTTTCTATAGAAAACAGAATATAATTACTCTATCATTCTAGATAATCCTCAGTTTCATAGTGAATTTTTTATCACAGTGTCCACAAAATTTAACTTTTCATAATTTTTCTCCATCATTGGCAGTTCTTCGCCAAAGTATGGCCCAAGGTGGATGTGGGTGTGTTTGTGTTGCCATTATTATCTGCTTGTTTTTTGAGTGGTCGTCTGGTTTTCCTCAGAAATTCAAAACAAGAGAATTACAATGCTCAGCTTCTTCTTTCTCATTAAATTATTTCCCAACAAAGGTCCTTCTGTAAGTGTTGTTGCAGACTAGTGGGGAGCAAGAAGGTTTTCTAGAATCTTATCTGAAAATAAGAAACTGAAATGCAGAACATAAAGAGAAGGTAAGCAAAATGTATACATGATGAAAATAAACAGGAACAGCTTGTATAACAAAATCTGGGAGGAGATTCTCCATACTAGGAGTGAAAGTAACAGAGAGAGAAGAGTTATTTAAATTAAACAAAATTGTCACAGGAACAAGCTTGTGTGAGAACATACATTTGACTAAATTTAGTCAAATGTTAAAGTTAGAAGGTTATACCAATGTTAAAGTTAGAAGGTTACATAAATCAGTGAAAAGAATTTGTGTAACAGTTTCAAAGAAGAAAGCAGCTGGAGGGAGAAGCTGTCTTATTTTAAATTGGTCCTGCTTCACAAGAATCATTTACCTGCTTCTGAGGGAAATAAAAACCAAAGTGCTATGAAGCGCCTTAGGACCTGGGAACACACAGGTGTTGGAGAACCAAATTCATCCTCTAAGGCAGAAGAAGCAAAGCCATATATTGCACTTAATAGGAGGGAGGCCACCAATCTGTACCATTTTTTACTCTTAAAGCTTACCTGGAGACTTGCTAGAAGTAGAGGAATAAAAGAATTTGTCACAGAGAAAAATGATTTTTTTTTGGCACTGCAATAAATATGTCTCCATACCAACAAAAAACTCTGATAAATAACAACAACAACAACAACAAAAATTTGGCATAATATTAAGAAATTCCAGAATACAACAACAACAACAACAACAATAATAGTAATAATAATGATAATAATAATAATAACGAAAGAGAAAGAAANAAGAAGAAGAAGAAGAAGAAGAAGAAGTTTTCTAGAATCCTAGTAATAAAATTGTTTGGATTGGAAGGGACCTTAAAGATCATCTGGTATGCTGAGATAGAAGAGGTGTTTAAAAATCTAGGTTCTTTATAGAAAGCTCAGAATAAAAGAACAGTCTACTTTAAAAACAGGAAATAAATGCAATGCTTACTAGTACTGAGCTAATAAATCTTAGAAAGGCTTAGCTGAGTGAGGATGTGGCCCTGCCCTGAACTTATGACTGCAGAACTTATGAGATAAAATTTTCCAAATAGAAAAAAAGGCACATGTATAATCGCTTAAAGGTTGGAACTATTTAGGTGGAATGTTTTTTATTTTTATTTGGAGAGAGGCAAAGTCAAGCCAGAGCACAGAAGGAAAAAATGAAGATGCCAAAACTTGCTGTGACTACAAAAACACAAGCCTTGAGAGAATTTGAAGTAGAGTACTGACTAAAAGTGCCTGGTAGCTCTGAGACATCATTATTGCTTTATCCCTGAAAGGCTTAGTAAAAAACATGTTTGTACTAAAGATCCCAAATTCTTTCATTTTTGTCAAAATCCAAGGTAGTATCTAAGCTACTTATCCAAGTAAAAGATAAAAGATCATAGTACAGAATCAAGTG